>CM060631.1:1195000-1220000 GCA_030578275.1 Meda fulgida | reverse complement strand
ATGCAAAGCTCTTTCAATACAATTTGATAAAAGATTATGAACAAAAAATATTTTTAAACATTTTTATTTAGTAAAATGTGCACTGATGAATCATTATATTATATATTGCAAAATGTTCTTTCTTTTCATTTCTAAGAACTGCAATAATAAAATAGTTTTTTATGGCTTTAGTTTCCATTTTAGTAAATTATAACACACACACACACACACACTCGCACACAAACACACACACACGCACTCGCACACACTCGCACACACACACACACACACACACACACACACACACGCACTCGCTCGCACACAAACACACACACACAATCACACTCGCTCACACACACAAACACACTCGCACACAAACACGCACACAAAACACACAATCATACTCGTTCACACACACACACACAAACGCAAACACACTCACACACAAAAAAACACACACACAATCATACTCATTCACACACACACACACACACACACACACACACACACAAATAAACAAACACACACACACAACTACACTCATGCACTCGCACACTAAAACGCACACACATAATCACACTTGCTCATACACACAAACACTCACACAATCACAATCACACTCGCACACAAACACACAACCACACTCGCACAACATACACACACACACACTTAGGTTGATAAAGCAGAGATGCCATTATATAGTGCAGAGCAAATGTATATTGCACTTGAAAAAAATGAAATTTTGCACACAAAAAAGCAAGAATTTTGAAAGTTCACAGTCACCGAATGACGAATACGGAAAAACGCATACGAAACTTTCGGACTCAGTGGGCAAAGACCTTAATCCCTCACTTTATTTTTTCAAGGGAAAGTAATTAGATTGCAGTACTTAGTAATGCATGACACCCAACACTGAAGTTAAAGTGAGTGACACTATATTTCACACGAGTCTTACCCCTGAAGTGCTGATCCGTCTCCTGCCAGTTACTGAAGGATGAGGCAACTCTTCATTCCTGACGCTCACTTCATAGGTGTGTTTCCGGCCGGTAAAACATTGATTAATTATGGATGTGTGTGTGGACTAAACCCACGAGGGGTTGACGGCATCTGACGGCTCCCTCACACACACACACACACACACACACACACACACACACACACACACACACACACACACACACACTCACACACACACACACACACACACACACACACACACACACACACACACACACACACACACACACACACACTCACACACACACACACACACTCACACACACACACACCCCTCGCCTGTTAGACACTCTTGCACACGGTGTTCCAGTCCCTCCAGAGACACAGCTCATAATCCAGCTGTGTGTGTGTGTGTGTGTGTGTGTGTGTGTGTGTGTGTGTGTGTGTGTGTGTGTGTGTGTGTGTGTGTGTGTGTGTGTGTGTGTGAGAGAGAGAATTACTGGGAGTTTGAGGGGCTTGGTCTTTCACAGAGTCTGAACACAATATACTTCTGCTCTGCACTATATAATGGCATCGCTTTATCAAACTTTGTGTGTGTGAGCGATTGTGATTGTGTGTGCGTATTTGTGTGCGCATATTTTTGTGTGTGCGCGTGTTTGTGTTCGCATATTTTTGTGTGTGCGTGTGTTTCTGTGTGTGTGTTTTTCTGTGCGAGTGTGTGTGTGAGCGAGTGTGATTGTTTGTGTGCACATATTTTTTGTGCGTGTGTTTGTGTGTTTTTCTGTGCAAGTGTGTGTGTGTGTGAGCGAGTGTGATTGTGCGTGTTTGTGTGTGCATATTTTTGTGTGTTTGTGTGTGTGTTTTTCTGTGTGTGTGTGTGTTTGTGTGTTTGTGTGTGTGTGTGTGTGTGTGTGTGTGAGCGAGTGTGATTGTGTGTGCGTGTTTGTGTGCGCATATTTATGTGTATGCGTGTGTTTTTCTGTGTGTGTGTGTGTGTGTGTGTGTGTGTGTGTGTGAGCGAGTGTGATTGTGTGTGCGTGTATGTGTGCGCATATTTATGTGTGTGCGTGTTTGTGTGCGCATATTTTTGTGTGTGCGTGTGTTTTTCTGTGCGAGTGTGTGTGTGTGTGTGTGTGTGTGTGTGTGTGTGTGTGTGTGTGAGCGACTGTGATTGTTTGTGTGCGCATATTTTTGTTTGTGCGTGTGTTTGTGTGTTTTTTTCTGTTCGAGTGTTTGTGTGTGTGTGTGTTTTTTGTGCTTGTTTGAGCGAATGTGATTGTGTGTGTGTGCGAGTGTGCGGGTTATCATAGTTTACTAAAATAGAAACTAAAACCATAAAGTATTTTTTTTTCTTGAAATTATTTAAATATTTAAAATAATTATTTAGATAAAATAAAAAAGATATATTTTATCTAGCTGCCAAAGCAACACTTCTTATTTTCATTTAGTTTAATGTGATGTACAAAAATAACTAAAACTCTAATAAAAATTAATAGACACAATTAAAGAAATGAAAACTATTAGAAAAAAATACATAATTAATAAAGTAGAATTAAAAAAGAATAAAAACTATTAATAAAAACTATAATACAATATATATATATATGATCTGCAAAATAATAGGGATCATAAAAAATATGTAGTAATTTCCTGAACACGCTGTTCCACATAACAGATTAATATTAATATATATATAACATCCATTATTGGCTGCACAAACCAAAATAACAGCTGAATTATACAAATGACCATTTCAAAATAATTCTCAATAATGTGTGCAGCATCTGAACGCTTTCCAACAATGACTGTATGATTCTGAGACCATCTTTTTCTTCTGAAGGGTTGGTGCTACACGAAACAATTAGATTTTAAACAAATGTACACATCATCACCCTGTGCAAAAGTTTTCACCCCCATCTCTTTTAATAATAATTGTGTACGAGTCTCTCAGTGTGCATCTCAAATCATAAAGCCAATAATTTGGAAAGAAAAATCACCAACTTGAGCAAGTCACTGAGTTTGACACGGCATGTGCGCACGTCCTGCTCTGACGCGTTTATAGATTTGTGAAACGGCAGCGCTGGGAGATGTTTAAATTGATGTGAAACACTGTAAATACTTTTCTTGTCAACTGCAGAGATGAGCAATTATTACACGAGTCACATATTATGCTGTTCTTTGTCTCAGGCCGGGATGATTTATCACTCTGATGTATTGACTGTCACAGCGTCTTGTTTGCTAATCATCTGGAATTAATATTTCACCGCAGAATATTGTGGGATCAGCGGTAAATAAACCCACACAGAGACTTAGGATTTCACATCAAATAATGCAAACGCCGCATAAGCTCTCCCACTTGTGCAAGTCAAAGGCTTTAAATGTCATTTGAAAGAAAGATTTATATTTCATAGAGTCGTATGACTGGAGGAAAGCTTCTGCTGCTCCGCTAGATCCCAGTCACTTTTATCCCACTTTTGCCACAATTATATTTGCACATCTCTCTTGCATTAAGATGATTTGTTTCATTTATTGTGGAGAAATTATTATTATTGATGATTGCACAACGACTGTATCTTATAAAGACTGTGTAAGATTGAAAAGTATTATTGTCATGCTGGTTGATGAATGACTGAGCGCTGTTAGCAATGCTATTAATATATTTATATAGCCATATCGGCCTAGAAAATCACAACTTTTCATTTTCCGTCGGTCTTAGTTCACGATGTAACTACAGAAGAGGCAAGTTTTAAATAGGAAAAATATCGAAACTCTTTGGTCATTTCTTTGAGAAAGATGCTAACGGTCTAATCAGATTCAATTGTCTATGCTAAGCTATGCTAAAAGTGCTAGCGCCAGACCCGGAGATCGGCTGAGTGGATTTGAAAACGGTAAAACTGTGTAACTGTAGAGGAGCTGGAAAATGAGTTTAATTTTCAAAAAAAGTGGAGCGTTCCTTTAATATCACCCATGTTAAATAGATTTACACCCTATATAGTATTTATATAGTATTTAGTATTTTGCCATTGTTCGCCATGCTTCCAGTTCCTCCTTAAGCTGCACTAATTTCTCCACTTTACACAAAGTAATAGTGGAGAATACTAAAACAAAACAAAAAAAGAATCTAGCTATTTTTAATGCTACAGGTACATGATTTTACACGTCTCAGTGTATTTGGTATTAACTTTTTAACATTGAACATTGTATTATAAGGCAGGTTTACAAAAAATATGTTTATTTCAAGAGCTTTTATAATCATTCAACAATAATGTAATTACACACATCATCCATCAATCCTCCGTCATACATCCATATATCCATACATCAATCCATCATTAATTATCAGTCCTCCATCCGTCCAAAAGATCAATGAATACAGAAAACAGGGGTCGTAGAAGAACCATTTTGGTTCCCAAAAAACCTTTTAGTGAATCGTTCTAAAAATAACCATTTTCTGAGATGATTTGCCGCTCGTTCCACCTCGTGTCAGTTCAAACATCCCAAAGTCCATGTTTTATTAACTTTGAGAAAGGTTTGTGTAAGATAAATAATCATTCTGTTAAATGTAATGTAATGGTTCTTTATCTGCATCATTGACTCCATAAAGAACCATTTTGTTCCACAAAAGTTTATTTATAGTGGAAAAAGGTTCTTTAGATTATTAATATGGTCAAAAAATTGTTATTTTTAGAACGATTCACTGAAAGGTTTTTTGGGAACCAAAATGGTTCTTCTATGACCCCTATTTAAGAACCTTTATTTTTAAGAGTGTAGTTTTTAAGGACATTAATAGAGGGAATTGATTCTAGAGTAATGGTGGCTTGCATATCAAAAATAATCAATAGAATTTCATTTAAATTTAAAATGCATTAATACAAGACATAAGGAACGACAGCTGATCGACTGTAAAACGAGCATAAAATGATGTGTCTTGGCTGTTTTATGCATTGAGACGGACTGTACGTGTGTGTGTTTCCTGCAGCTCCGTGTGGGAGCCGGTCGACGGGGTCCGAGGGCACCGTTCTGTCCCCCAACTACCCTCGCAACTACACCGAGGGCCAGTCCTGCGTGTACGAGATCTCGGTGCCTGGAGAGTTCGGTAAGAAACACCGCTTTCAACCTGACCGCAGATCAACATCAAGGTTATTGATGACGGACTGTACGCTGCTACTGGACAGAACATGTGCCTCCCTTTCAGTGAGGGGCATCTTTTCATGTCTGAGAACTGCTTTTCCTGTACCTGAATAAGCACAGCAGTCTCAAATGAAATGCGCATGTGTGTATGCAATCCTTTAGTCTTGAAGCGCTTCTGCTCTGCGTAACATTACTGTGGCAGGAACAACTTCTGAGAGCGTTTGTGCTTTGAGTGTCTGGGGTGACGGAGATCATGTTTAGAGCTCAGAGACTCATATTTTATGCATGTACACATTGTGTTTGTTTAGTTTTGCTTGTAATAAGCGGCGTTGTGTGCGCAGCGAGAGACCGAGCCGCCCAGGATCAAACGAAGGGGAATGTTTTAGTGACCGCATCTGGACCGGAGAAACAGATCTTTAATCCTGCAGATGTGGGCCGAAGCACGTCACTTTATTCTATTGACCAGCTGTGAAAGGTTACTTTCTATGAACTAAAAACGAGATGAGATGTAATCGAACAAGATGTTGCTGTAGCTAAATAACAGAATCAATCAAACTTCATCAAATATATAATATATACACATAATTCAGATTCAAACGTGAAGCAGCTCTACAGAAGACAATAGAGGTATTATTCAGATCAAGTTCTGTTCTCATCCGATAACGTCAGTGCACGATTATTTGTAGCTTATGTAGCTTCTTTGTAGCTTATTGCACCTTAAATGTGTTGCTAGTTTTCTCTGCAAAAAAGGGGAATATCTGAAAATAAGGAGGATGCAATAAATGCAATAAAATATGGATAATTTAATAATTGCAAGAAAATATGGTGATGCAATAAATGCAATAAAATATGGATAATTTAATAACTGCAAGAAAATATGGTGATGCAATAAATGCAATAAAATATGGATAATTTAATAATTGCAAGAAAATATGGTGATGCAATAAATGGAAGAAAATATGGATAATTTAATAATTGCAAGAAAATATGGTGATGCAATAAATGCAATAAAATATAGATAATTTAATAATTGCAAGAAAATATGGTGATGCAATAAATGCAATAAAATATGGATAATTTAATAATAGCAAGAAAATATGTTGATGCAATAAATGCAAGAAAATATGGATAATTTAATAATTGCAAGAAAATATGGTGATGCAATAAATGCAATAAAATATGGATAATTTAATAATTGCAAGAAAATATGGCGATGCAATAAATGCAAGAAAATATGGATAATTTAATAATTGCAAGAAAATATTGTGATGCAATAAATGCAATAAAATATGGATAATTTAATAATTGCAAGAAAATATGGTGATGCAATAAATGCAAGAAAATATGGAGAATTTAATAATTGCAAGAAAATATGGTGATGCAATAAATGCAAGAAAATATGGAGAATTTAATAATTGCAAGAAAATATGGTGATGCAATAAATGCAAGAAAATATGGAGAATTTAATAATTGCAAGAAAATATGGGAATGCAAGAAATGCAAGAAAATATGGAGAATTTAATTATTGCAAGAAAATATGGGGATGCAATAAATGCAAGAAAATATGGATAATTTAATAATTGCAAGAAAATATGGTGATGCAATAAATGCAAGAAAATATGGATAATTTAATAATTGCAAGAAAATATGGTGATGCAATAAATGGAAGAAAATATGGATAATTTAATAATTGCAAGAAAATATGGTGATGCAATAAATGCAAGAAAATATAGATAATTTAATAATTGCAAGAAAATATGGTGATGCAATAAATGCAAGAAAATATGGATAATTTAATAATAGCAAGAAAATATGGTGATGCAATAAATGCAAGAAAATATGGAGAATTTAATAATTGCAAGAAAATATGGTGATGCAATAAATGCAAGAAAATATGGAGAATTTAATAATTGCAAGAAAATATGGTGATGCAATAAATGCAAGAAAATATGGAGAATTTAATAATTGCAAGAAAATATGGTGATGCAATAAATGCAAGAAAATATGGAGAATTTAATAATTGCAAGAAAATATGGTGATGCAATAAATGCAAGAAAATATAGATAATTTAATAATTGCAAGAAAATATGGTGATGCAATATGGAGAATTTAATAATTGCAAGAAAATATGGGGAGGCAATAAATGCACACTAGTGTTCTCACACATTTTGGACCCCATTTTGGAAAAGTTGCATGCATTTTTTTTCTTTTTTATAATTACCTGACTATTGCATTTAATGTTTTTGATTGTTTTGGCCCATATAGTTTTTGGTTTGTGAATGGCGGTACAATCGCATCATCAGTGTCGGCACTGCTACAGTTACACTCACTGTAACTCACTGAACCTTCAGATGCACAGAAAAACTCTCGGGTCTGTTTGCAACTAATGCATTGCAAGAGATGTGCCGAAAATTGCCTCGTTTTTTTTAATCTGCAAATTATATGTAATGATATTCAACTGACTTTTGAAGTACTTTCATATCAGTTTCCAAGTTTACATGAACTGTCCGAGAAAACTGTAGTGTGAGAGATCTCCAGACACACATAACGTTTATTCGAGTAGCCCTTCTTTCATGCCTTTTATCAGTTTTAAACCCTCTCTAATAAGTTCTAACTCTACTAAATGGCAAGAGTTTAGGGATGATGCCGTTAGGCGTCTCACTTATGAAAGCGTTCTGATGATTTTACTGTCATAAGAAGAAAGAATATAGAAAACACCATCCGCTGAAGGTCTTCTTAAAATATCACATCAAACAGGACTTGAAGTTCTCAACTCTTCAAAAAACCTCTCAACTTTTAGTTTTAGAGTTTTCTTCCTCAGATTTAAAATAGAATATGGTCAGACTAGTGACTTTCACTCCATTGTATTTTTAGTCTCTGACAAGGACTTCTATTGTACTTCTGTACAAATATTTTATGCAAATAATTGTTGAATGACATTCCATTTCATGTTTAAAACTATTTTTCTTTGCCTAAAATTAATTAAAAAAATTAATTAAAAAATGTGACGTTTAATGTTACAAAACATATCGGTAACACTTTACTTAAAGCCTTTATATAATGCATTATAAAATAATTTTTATGCATTAATGTAATGCACCTTATGGAGAACTTCAACCACAGTTATAATATCATTAGAAATTATAATGCATTAAAACACACGGAACAAGGAATCTGTGAGTATTATAATGCATGTTAACTTTGGTTTATTTATGAAAAGATGGAATGCATTTTAATGTACATATATACCTTTATAATTCATCATTCATAAAGACTTGAAATAAAATGTTACCAATATTTTTAATTAAGAAAAATGTTGTTCTTTTGAACTTTCTATTCATCAAAGGCTCTTTGAAGCATGTCAATCTATAAAGTTCATATTTGCATTTAATTATCTCATTGACTATCATGTCCAATTATGGAAGTAAAATGTTTTTCATGTCGACTTTAATGACTAAAAGGGGGGAAAAAAATAACCAAAACTTCAATTAAGGTTTTATTTCGTTAAAAATGCATCCTGTTGGAGATCAGTTAGATGTCGGTGGGATATTTTGTTTCTGAAAAGAATTGTCAGAAGTATTTATTTCTCATTTAAGCTCGTCAATTATACAAGACCTTTTGAACGGAATAATAAGGCAGTTCTCCGTTTCTTTGGCCAGCTTTTAATGTTTAATTATTCTGTCACAAATAATAAATCCGGGCATTTTTTAAACAACATCTGTCTTTTGAAAGGAAACTGAATTATTCACAGCTGCCAAACGAGCGCCTTAGGCATGAACCGTACGTATTAGACTCCCGCGCGCGTGTTCATAGAAAGTTATCGACCAACCGTACATTGTGCATCTGAGCAGCACGGAAGAAAATCTGTTCCCGTTGTTCCCGAGTCCCGCAGTGTTTCCAGCGTGAGGAATCTTGGCAGCGTCGTGAGAGCTACTGCATTAGACACTCGATTCGATTTATGTAAACCGCAGCTGACAGCTTCGTGTTTTATGCAGGGCTCGGGTCTTTTTATGCCAATCACAATGTCTTGGATGTATAGTTCTATTGCTCATGCTAATCCCAACTTGCTCCCTGTCAACAGTCCCAATTCACACCCCCTTAAACTGGTGGCATGTTCTGGAGGACACGGGGTTTGTGTGTGTATGAGTGTGAGGACGTGCCCGCGGGCCAGTCGCATCAAACACACCAATGACTGCAGACACCCACGTGTGTAGCTGTGGATTCAACAAAGCCATCGCACACACACACACACACACACACGATTCCATCTCTGAGCGTACATGCTTGTTCCACCTTGGCAATCTGCAGACAGACGACAAACTGCCGGATAATGCAATTAACATGAAAGCCAGTGTTGGAGAAGCGAGCTCTGAACGCATCATCAAAGGCGCCTCTTATGCGTTTTTCATTTGACTTTTTCTTTAGTGTGAAATGTTGTTTTTTATGACCTGCAAAGTCTCAAAGAAAAAACTGATGCGTTCAAGTCTTGTCAGAAAGATCGTATTGTACAAATATGAATGACAACGCAATTTCTTTATTATGAGTGGGGAAACGATGAACTTTCTTTAAGACCCAAGTTAAAGAGTTGAGGGAGTGTCAGAAAATATGGCATTTGCAGAAAATGTAAGACAATATTAGCAATGCAATAAATTCAAGATAATATGTAATAAATGCAGAAAATATGGGGATGCAATAAATGCATGACAATGTGGAGAATTTAATATGGGGATGCAGAGGATTTAGGGGATGTAATACATGCAAGAAAATATGAATGATGTCATAAATGCACGAAAATATGGGGAGTGTCAGAAAAAAAATAGGGATGCAAAAAATATTGAAGATGCAGAAAATATAGGGATGCAATAAATGCAAGGCAATATGGAGAATTTAATAAATGCCACAACAAATGTTTAATTGATAATGTACTGGTTGACCAATCAGAGCAGACTTTAAAGAGACACAGTTGTACAGTATGAGAAACGTTTAGATCATGTATTGTAGCAGACACCAAAATAAAATGAGCATAAATTGTTGTCTTTAACCCGATGTGGGCCAGTAGTCGAGACGGGGCTGGAGGAGAATGTAAAGCAGATCCAGAGTTGTTTAAGTGCAAACGTTTTCCTCGACTGTCTCTGGAAAGCCAGGCGTCGGTGTGTGTGTGAACATCGCCTGCGGCTTAGCCTAGCGAGAAACGCGCTGGGAAGAATCGTACTCCTGAGAGATGAGTCCCAGAGTTTTAACTGCACTATACCAGCTTTGCTAGCACTAATGTTTGTCGTCGGTGTTGCTGTTACTGTCTGTTGCGCTGCCTTGAATAATTGACACGGAGCTTGTGTCAGAGCGCCGGGGGTTTATATCCGTGTTGTCTGTTAGCGTTTGAAGTTGTGTGTGTGTTAGCATTGAGGTGTAGCATCGGGTCTCCCGCGGATCCGGCTCCAGGCCCATTCCTTTCTTCATTCGGCATTAAGATCTAGTTCTTCTCTGATCACCCGCCGACTCTGTTGTAGACGGAGCAGACGCCCGTGGACGTTATCTTTCACAGGAAGCAGGAGACTGTGATGAGCTGTTTAGCTTGAGCGGACACGTTTATCATAAGAGTGTCCCAAAATATGAGGATGCAATAAATGCAAGATAATATGGAGAATTTAATAAATGCAAGAAAATATGGGAGAAGCAGAAAATATAGTAGATACAGAAGAAAGTATGAGAGATGCAGAAAATATGAGGATGCAATAAATGCAAGACAATATGGAAAATTTAATAAATACAAGAAAATATAGAATATCCAGAACATATGGGGAATGCAATAAATGCTAGAAAATATGAATGATGTAATAAATGCAAGAAAATATAGGGAGTGTCAGAAAAAATTAGGGATGCACTAAATGCAAGACAATATGGAGAATTCAATAAATGCAAGAAAATATGGAGATGCAGAAAATATGGGGATGCAATAAATGCAAGACAATATGGAGAATTTAATAAATGCAAGAAAATATGGAGATGCAGAAAATATGGGGATGCAATAAAGGCAAGATAATATGGAGAATTTAATAAATGCAAGAAAATATAGGATATGCAGAACATATGGGGGATGCAATAAATGCTAGAACATATGAATGATGTAATAAATGCAAGAAAATATAGGGAGTGTCAGAAAAAAATTAGGGATGCACTAAACGCAAGACAATATGGAGAATTCAATAAATGCAAGAAAATATGGGAGAAGCAGAAAATATAGTACATACAGAAGAAAGTATGAGAGATGCAGAGAATATGAGGATGCAATAAATGCAAGACAATATGGAGAATTCAATAAATGCAAGAAAATATGGAGATGCAGAAAATATGGGGATGCAATAAAGGCAAGATAATATGGAGAATTTAATAAATGCAAGAAAATATAGGATATGCAGAACATATGGGGGATGCAATAAACGCAAGACAATATGGAGAATTTAAGATCAGATTCATCTCAAAGATGTTTGGCTCATTTCCAAATGTGACATGAAACCGCTTCTGAAGCCAGCAGCTCCAGTAGAAGCTGTGTTTGTTGGTCGTCCAGGTTTCGTCTGAGAAGAAACAATCGCTGATGTATTTGTTCGCTGGTAAAAGCCTGAGGACACGAACAGACGTTCACCATTACTTCTACATCACAATCCTGACCTCAGCTGGAGCGATGGCGACTGGATTAACTTTCCTGGTTGAGATGGGGAGTGGTTGCCTTGCCAACAGCAGTGCCGTTTCCTCGACTTAATAAACCATTACCAGTTGAAAAGGCTGAGCTTTCTATTCTGCGCTTGAGTTCTGATTGTTCCTCTTGTTTAATTTATCAGTCCTCGGGGAGAATGGTGTGTGACCTGTGCGTGTGGAGAACACTGTTGCTTGTCTGACATTGTGTGAAGATCAAACACCACACGCTGCTTGTGCAAAAACAACAAGACCCAATTACCCAGCGTCCTTTGTGTCTGTCAGGATTAATCGTGCAATGGATGCATGATATTGATTTGCTGACTAATATCCTGTACCTGTATTATAACAAGATTGGCTAAGCTTGCCAAACACACACACCCGAGAGGGCTTTGGCATCTCATCCTCTGAAATATTAATTCCAGGAGGTTTTCATTATTGACTGCTGATAATAGAGGTGGTTAAAATAGAGCTGATTGAAGATGAAGCATTAGTCAATGCCAGTGAGTGAAAAAGAATTCATGTTTAACAGTCAGTTATGCAAAGATGGTATTTGAACCAATTATTTGCTGTAAAAAGGATGATTATTGTTGTGTTTTGAAGTGCAGATATTTCTGATCTCTATGTTAATACTTATTGGAGATGTATTGAAATATTTATAAAAACAAGGGAAAAGGTTGAGTAGAAATATTTCACATGGGGGAATGTAAGACTTGTATTGTGAATATTAATTAGTTCCTGGGCAATCCAGGAAGTTCAGTGTCGAGGATCACCAAATTAATATTCATGAGACAAACCATCACCATGTGTGTCAAAAACAGTCTAAGAGAGCGTGTGATGTTTCAATACAAGTGCAGAAATCTGTCACTATGGCCACTTTACAAAATTAAGAGTAATGATTAAAAGTATTTTATTATTATTTCAATTTAATTCAAATTGCATCCCCGGTATTTTCTGCATCTCCCATATTTTCTTGAATATAATAAATTCTCCATATTTTCTTGCATTTAATAAATATTGGCTTGCATTTATTTCATCCCCATAATTTCTGCATCCCAATATTTTCTTGCATTTATTACACCCTCCATATTTTCTTGAATGTATTGCATTCCCCATATTTTCTTGCATTTATTGCATCCCCACATTTTCTGACAATCCCTCATATTTTTACACTGTTCATAACTTTTGGCCAAAAATTATGTTGGCAAAATGTTTCATGATTCATTGCATTATTATCGCAAATAAATCAATCAACTGCAAGCACAACTACACAATATGCTTACAAAATCTTTCACAAAATCTTTAACAATCACTTTTGGCCACTACTGTACATGTACTGTATGTAATTGTTAGCTATTTTAACAGGAAACAAGACAAAAACACTGATTTAAGAAGGAGTTTAGTAATGAAGCTTCTGTATAAGAGTTCAGAAAGTCCCAGTGTTGTGTGGCTGTATTCTTGCGCTTTCTTTGCTTCACCTCCTCAGGTGAACTTCATATATTGCTGAAATTCTGTTCTTCTGCTGTCAAACGAAACATATGTGCAACTACCGTACCTCATGCAATTACAGGAAATACATTTCCCTCAAATGCCTGAAAGTTGAAAGAAAGAGCAAGAGTGATTGTGAATTATTCATAGGAAATGACAAACATATGGCTGTGTTTTTCTCACCTTTTCTCACTGGTGTGTTATCATCTGTCTAATGTACGCCGATGGCCTGAAGGCAGACTGTGTTCTGAGGCCTTCGGGCGAAACACATTCACTTACTCTCTTTACAGTTCCTGTATCGACTCCTCCACTGGTTTATAGCTTTATTTGGAGTTGCGATATTAATTTATGGCATTTCCCTGCAGAAGTTTGAATCTCTTGTTAAGGCTTTTGTGCAGTGACTTTAGAAGGGTTGGTTATTACTGAATTCAATAAGTGATGATTGTGTTGGGAACACTGCTATAAGGTGGGACAGAAATATGAGCTATAATGCTGAAGATGTCATATACTCAGAGTTTATTAGCTCTAGGACTGCTTGTTTCACACACGGTGCCTTTGAAAGCCACTAAGAGAGAACGCCGTTTCTGTTAGGGGTTCAACCAGAAGAAAAACACTTCATAAAGGAGATGTTTGGGAAATGTTTGGAATATATCAATAGTTTCTGATTCTAGATAGATTGATAGATGGATGGATGGATGGATGGATGGATGGATGGATGGATGGATGGATGGATGGATGGATGGATGGATGGATAATGGATGATGGATGGATGGATGGATGGATGGATGGATAATGGATGATGGATGATGGATGATGGATGGATGGAGGATGGATGGATAGATAGATGGGTAGATAGATAGATAGATAGATAGATAGATAGATAGATAGATAGATAGATAGATAGATAGATAGATAGATAGATAGATAGATAGATAGATAGATAGATAGATAGATAGATAGAGATGGATGGATGGATGGATGGATGGATAGATGGATAGATAGATCTCTTCAAACATCCACATTCATCTTTTACTGTATTTTTTATCAGTAAATGAAAGTTAGTAAATAAAGTCATATTTGCTTACATTTTCATCCTATGAAAGAGCAGCATCTCAGCAAAACCCTTCCTCTGGGAGTGACGCCGACTGATGAAAGATTTCTATAGATGCAGTACGGACCCTCAGAGATATGAACACACTGTACTCAAGTACACTGGACACAGATCTCACACACCAGCCACAGTGACACAGCAGTCCATGTTTATAGTTAGTGCCTGTTTGGAAGACTCTTTTCCTCTTCTGTGCCAACAGTCTCTTCTCTCTCTCAATAGTCTCTTCTGTCTCTCTCTGTCACTGCAGTTCTCTTCGGCCAGTTTCTGTTCTTCCAGACGAGCTCTAATGATGTGGTTGAGATCTTCGACGGGCCCTCGACCGAGTCTGCGCTCCTCAGCTCCAGCTACGGCTCTCACTCAGGTAAGGCTTTGTTTACCGCGGGACCCCAACTAAAGGCTCGTCTGCCGAGACCAGATGACATTAACCTACGCCGTCAGATCTCGTTCCTGCTGTCTGTCGATGCTAATGTGCTTCTGGCGCGCAGACAGGCTGCAGTGTGTTTACACATTTACACTGTAAACCTGAATAAGTTGGCAAAACTCAAAAAATGTAAGGCAATAAGTTGCCTCCAAATTTTTAAGTTAAGAAATTAAAAGTTTAAGTAAGCAGAACTGGCAGAATTTTATTTTGTACTAATACATTTTACTTGTTCTTAACTTGAAATGTTTGATTCATATGTTGAATTCATACATCTAATTTAACATTTTCATGATATCTCAAAGTGAACATTTTAGTATAAACTTAACTTGCTATAACAAGCTAGTTCAGTAAATGCTAACTTGCTCATTTGCTAATGTTAACAATAGCATGGTACTTGCTGTATGATAACAGCAATATGATGGTTTTAACATTGTTCTCAAACCAAGCTCATGCACCACTTGTCACCGTGATGGTAACTCTCCTAAAATCAACATTAACAGAAATTCTTCTAAATTAGCTTAACAAAACATTAGTCACTAATCTCCTACTTAATATTAATCTTGCACAAAAAAACATGATATTACACTTAATTTTAACATTTACTCTCCCTTTCGAGTGCAATTGGCAAAGCATTCTGGGAAATAGAAATTCCAGCCCAGTTTCAGTTAAACTTAAGTTTGTATAAATTAAAAGAAATGATTTCATAAAACTCAAAACAATGAAACTTCAGTTTACTTAAATTATATCAGTTCTGTGAACTTGAAAGAAAAATAAATTTCTACATACTCATAAAAGTTAATTTCATTTAACTTATTTCTATCATTTAAGTTGGCCCTACTCAAACCAATACATTTTTTGAGTGTTAGGGTTTATTGTGATACCAGGGTTATTATCATTAACTAAAACTACAACTCATTACAGCATTTCAGTTCATTGAAATAAAGCTGAAACAAAATAAAATATTAGTTGACTTAAAAAGCGTCGCAGGTAACGACTGTAACACTAGTTCCCTGAGAAGGGAACAAGAAGGCTGCGTTGATGACGCTTCGGGAACGCCCTGCGTGATTGTGTCTGAAGCACATGTGTCAACTAGCCCAATGGCGAGAGTGAACGTCACGACCTGGAAAGGATAAAAGCACATCCGGTCTGACTGTATGGTCTATACAACCTCGGTTGAGGGACCAGAGTCTATGAGTCGAGCCCCCCAGAGGCCAGACCCACAGGTTGAGTGTTTCTGGACGGGGAGGGAGGATAGAAGGTCCCCGCCTGAAATAGAAGGTCCCTGGAGGGATGAGATACTAGGTCCGAGAACCACACCCGGGTCGGCCAGTACGGAGAGACAAGCAGTAAACTCATTCCGTCTTGGCGGACCTTCTCCAGAGCTCCTGGAAGCAGAGCAATCGGGAGGGGGGAGGGGGGGGCACACAGACGCAGCCTAGCACACTTCTGGATCAGTGCAACCAGTCCCAATGGGGATGGGTGTGTGGGGGAGAACCACGTCGTATCCTGAGACCAGTGGCGGCTGCTGGTCTTTCAAAGAGGGGAAGCTCATTTTCATTATTTCATTTATAAATAATATACATCATTACTTATGTTTAATATGTACACCCACGTTAGTATGTGTAAATGTGTGTGTGTGTGTGTGTGTGTGCATAAACCGTTTTCTTAACTCATTTATAAATAATATATTTTATTATATATATATTTTTTTTTTTATTGCTAATAGATCAATAAATTGAAATTAGGTCGACAATATTAGCACTGTCTGTCGTGCAGTTTGCAGCTGGCTAGTTCCCTAAGAATGAATGAACAAACGATCTAAAAAAAAAGGTATTAACTCGACGGAGGAAATGTGGGTATTAGGTTAAACTGAAACAAGGAACGTGGTGTATAATTGTGTGAAATGTATGATGAAAATTGGCAAGCAATTTCGCCAAGCAAATACCAAGAAATAGGCTGAGGCAGTTTGTCTTTCGACTCCACTTGAAAAATCCGCGACGTGACTGACTGACTTTTTATAGTACTAAATCGCTGTCAATCAAAAGACCCTCCAATCATCACGCGGAAGCCCGGAGTCCGGGCCGCCCACTCCTCATTCCCCCCAGAGACGCTGAGCGTCCGTACGGGACATAATCACAGCATTTATCCAATGACCGTCTAGTTTTGAAGCACTGAAAAAAACTGTTCAAAGCCCGACTGAAGTCAGTGTACGCTCGGCCTCAACAGGAGATCCTCTGACGCTACGGGAACGCATGAGAAGGAGATCGAGTCAGCCGACCTGCTATATGTAGCTGATTCTGAACAAACTCGTCTTCGAGATGAACGTGTTCTAACGCATTTTTAGTCAATAAAATGTTAACACAATAGTACACATTTGACCATTCATTTTTTGGCATTATAGTCTTAAAGAAATCGCCACTGCTTGAGACGCAGACAGATCCACCTCTGCCTGGCCATAAACCCCCCAAATGTGCTCCACCAGCTCTGTGGAGCCTCCATTCCCCGGGCTACAGGACGTCTGCTCCTACATTCTGATGTCTCAGGGAGAGCACCTTCCCAAGGGACCACAAGAGAATCTGGAGCGCCAGTTTGCATAGTGGACGTGAACGCATATCCCCTTGATGATTTATATAGGAGACCACCGATGTGTTGTCTGACCGGACTAGCACGTGATGGCCCCTCTGTCTGGGAGGAAGTGTCTCAATGCATTGAAGACCGCCATCATCTCCTGGCAGTTTATGTGCAACGACAGAGGATGACTCCTCCACAGACCCTGAGCTGAGCGGCTCCCAGCCCGTGAGGGACGCATCTGTCGAGAGCGAGACTCGATGGCCAAGAGCTCCTTATTTTATTTGAGCTTTTACAAGATTACTAAAGAATTGGTAAACTATTAATAGTATTTACTATTTATTTATGTTTAAACCATCTTATATTCGTTACATTTGTAATGTTTTATTATAATATTATTCAAATGTAATGTAATATATTACATTTATATAAATATATTTTAATAACTGATGCATTAATAATAACAAAATAAAGAAATGTAATTAAAATACATATCATTTGTGTGAATTTGAATGTTCAGATTATTATTGAATTATCTCATTATTTTCTTAGCAACATGCTAGTGCAATGCTATTAAATTTATGAAAGTTAAACTTTTTGCTCAAATTTCTATGCTGACACTGTATATAATATAATTTGTAACTATGCATGTTGTATTAAAATAGGAAAGGATGCAGCACACACATTTTCACTCGTATTCTCAGCCTGTGGACGGCTCTTGTTGGTGATCTGAAGACACATCATTTCTTTAACCCTGTTGATGTGGCACACACTTATGATCTCGTTTATGCCGATGTTGTAGACAGATAACAGAGCTGTTTTTCTTTCCATCACCTCCGCAAATTTCTCATTTCATAGGAGAGCCGTTGCCGCTGAGCTCTGCCAATGAAATCACCATCAGGTTCAAAACCGAGGGACCCAATACCGCTAAAGGTTTTCATTTCGTGTATCAAGGTGTGTATTTCTCAACTGTTCTGTAGTGAACTTACATTAAGGCTGATGGAAAAGAATTCTTACATTCTACTCATGCTATTTTGCAGTATACACTAGGGGTTGAACAATATATCGTGTCATCATATATTGCAATACAAAAATGCAAAAATATGTATCTTGGATAGTGACAATATGTATTGTGTATAGTTCAACCCCCCCCCCCCCCCCTCCCAAAAAGTAAAGAAATACCCTACTATATAATGTTGAAAATAATGTATAATGATGCATAGGTCCTGATAATGCCAAATGTCTCATGTTACCAATGAAAGTGGCCTACATTATAAATATATCTAGTCAGTAAAAGAGTGCAAGCATGTTCATCTAAAATAATTCTGTTTTCAGCTTCAGAATCATGAATATTGTTATTCTGGTGCCTCAATTATCCTGTGCTTTGGGTTTCAGCACCAAGTCCAAGCCTATTCATTTACACACACAATGTAATGCCAAATTTAGCATTTTAATCAACAGTTCATTTTTTGTTAACCTTTTATCATGTCTTGGAGTATCACAATAATATCGTATGAGTACAGTTTCGTGATATGTATCGAATCGTGACATGAGGGTATCGTTACACCCCTACTATACATTGATGTTAAAGTTATTGACTCCAAACTTTTGAACTGTATAGTGTATATTTGTTATGCAAATGTTTTTCCTCTTGCATTTCCGCAGCTGTTCCACGGACCAGTGCTTCCCAGTGCAGCTCCGTGCCCGAGCCTCGCTATGGGAAGCGCATTGGCAATGACTTTGGATCGGGCACGTTTGTGCTGTTCGAGTGTAACCCAGGCTACTCTCTCCACGGTGCCAGTGCCCTCAGGTGTGAGGCCGTGCCCAACTCTCTGGCCCAGTGGAACGGCACTGTGCCAACATGTGTGGGTATGTACATACACATGTCTGTGTGCCCAATACTGCTCAAAACTGTCTAAAACTGCCTAATACTGCCCAATACTGCCCAATACTGCTCAATACTGCCTAATACTGCCCAAAACTGCCCAATACTGCCTATTACTGCCCAATACTGCCCAATACTGCCCAAAACTGCTCAATACTGCCCCAAACTGCCCAATACTGCCCAATACTGCTCATTACTGCTCAATACTGCCCAATACTGCCCAATACTGCTCAATACTGCTCAATACTGCCCAATACTGCCCAATACTGCTCAATACTGCCCAATACTGCTCAATACTGCCCAATACTGCTCAATACTGCTCAATACTGCCCAATACTGCCCAATACTTCTCAATACTACTCAATACTGCCCAATACTGCCCAATACTGCCCAATACTGCTCAATACTGCTCAACACTGCCCAACACTGCCCAACACTGCCCAACACTGCTCAATACTGCTCAACACTGCCCAACACTGCCCAACACTGCCCAACACTGCTCAATACTGCTCAATACTGCTCAATACTGCCCAATACTGCCCAATACTGCCCAATACTGCTCAATACTTCTCAATACTACTCAATACTGCCCAATACTGCCCAATACTGCTCAATACTGCTCAATACTGCCCAATACTGCCCAATACTGCTCAATACTGCCCAATACTGCTCAATACTTCTCAATACTACTCAACACTGCCCAATACTGCCCAATACTGCCCAATACTGCTCAATACTGCCCAACACTGCCCAACACTGCCCAATACTGCCCAACACTGCCCAACACTGTCCAACACTATCCAACACTGCCCAACACTGCCCAACACTGCCCAACACTGCCCAATACTGCCCAACACTGCCCAACACTGTCCAACACTGCCCAACACTGCCCAACACTGCCCAACACTGCCCAACACTGTCCAACACTATCCAACACTGCCCAACACTGCCCAACACTGCCCAACACTGCCCAACACTGTCCAACACTGCCCAACACTGCCCAACACTGCCCAACACTGATCAATACTGGTCAATACTGCTCAACACTGCCCAACACTTCTCAATACTTCTCAATACTGCCCAATACTGCTCAACACTGCCCAATACTGGTCAAAACTGCCCAACACTGCCCAACACTGCCCAACACTGCCCAACACTGCCCAACACTGGCCCACACTGCTCAATACTGCCCAATACTTCTCAATACTGCTCAATACTGCCCAATACTGCTCAATACTGCTCAATACTGCTCAATACTGCTCAATACTGCTCAACACTGCCCAACACTGCCCAACACTGCCCAACACTGCCCAATACTGCCCAATACTGCCCAATACTGCCCAATACTGCCCAATACTGCCCGACACTGCCCGACACTGCTCGACACTGCCCGACACTGCCCAACACTGCCCAACACTGCCCAATACTGCCCAATACTGCCCAATACTTCTCAACACTGCCCAATACTGCCCAACACTGCCCAACACTGCCCAACACTGCCCAACACTGCCCAACACTGCCCAATACTGCTCAATACTGCCCAATACTGCCCAATACTGCTCAATACTGCCCAATACTGCCCGATACTGCCCAATACTCCCCAATACTGCCCAATACTGCCCAATACTGCTCAATACTGCTCAATACTGCTCAATACTGCCCAATACTTCTCAACACTGCCCAATACTGCCCAATACTGCTCAATACTGCTCAATACTGCTCAATACTGCCCAATACTGCTCAATACTGCCCAATATGCTCAATACTGCCCAATACTGCTCAATACTGCTCAATACTGCTCAATACTGCCCAACACTGCCCAACACTGCCCAATACTCCCCAATACTGCCCAATACTGCTCAATACTGCTCAATACTGCTCAATACTGCTCAATACTGCTCAATACTGCTCAATACTGCCCAACACTGCCCAACACTGCTCAACACTGCCCAACACTGCCCAATACTGCCCAATACTGCCCAACACTGCCCAATATTGCTCAACACTGCCCAATACTGCTCAATACTGCCCAATACTGCCCAATACTGCTCAATACTGCCCAATACTGCTCAATACTGCTCAATACTGCTCAATACTTCTTTGATAATGTTTATTTAATATTTAGTATTTTTAGGGGATTTTTTTTATTCTAAATTATATTTACACTGTATTTATTAATCCAAACGTCAGCTAATGCCAAGCTGCGATGGAGGCTCTGTTCCCAAACATAGTGAGCTGCCCTTGTTAGGCAGGATTTTTATCAAGTACATTTAAAATGGTCATTTTTATGTTATGTTTTTTTTTTATGCACATTTTATTTTTATTACTTCCGTTCTCTCTCTTAAATACATAACTGAAGTGACTTAAACTGTAAATCATCGACTGGCCACTAGAGGCCGGCTGCAGAAGAGACTCAATCCCATAAACCCCCATGTTAAAATACCCAACTTTACAGCAGAAATAAACATGTTTACAGCCTGGTGCAAAAAGTGGTTTTGGTCTATATCGCTAATGTTATCCTTCATGACGACTGAGGGGGTGAATATTTTTATAACTCATCCGTTTAAATTATATTAAGGCTTAAAGTTCTGCATAATTAAGGGTGTGGCCACTTGAGTGACAGGTGGATTGCCGCTGATGTCACTACTAGCCGTTTGTCTGCTAGCGTTAGCGTCCCGTCACCTCAGCTAATCCGCCTCGCTGCACGTTTATCCGGGAGTGACACTGTCAAGATGGTGACCGACGGCTCCGCCCACTTTGGGCTTCAAAAATGCTCTTCAGAAACACTACGAGTGACAAACATATTTATTTACAGTCTATGAATCCAAAACATAGTGAATTTCATTGGATCCTCAAACTGTCAATCAAACTTCATAACTCCTCCCACCTCTAGCATCAATGAAGTGGCGCACACAACAAGTGCCTGTGCAAAACACTTCATCTTTAATAACAATGAGATTTTGGTCAAATCACAGATAAACTGAGCACCCACATAGCTATGATAAACTTTATGAGCTGGAAGTTGATAATATATATATATATATATATATATATATATATATATATATATATATATATATATATATATATATATATATATATATATACAGTCGTGCTCAGAATTAATGGTACTCCTGGTAAATATGATAAAAAATGGCTGGAAAAAATAAATCTGCATCATTTATCCTTTTGATCTTTCATTCAAAATATTGGCAAAAATCTAAACTTTCATTGAAGTAAAAGAATAGAAAGTGGGGGGGAAATCACATTATGAAATAAATGTTTATCTCCAAAACACGTTGGCCACAATTATTGGTACCCTTTTATTAAATACTTTTTGCAATCTCCTTTTGCCAAGATATCAGCTCTGAGTTTTATCCTATGAAGCCTGATGAGTTTGGAGAACACCTGACAAGAGATCAGAGACCATTCTTACAGAATCTCTCCAGATCCTTCAGATTCCCAGATCCATGTTGGTGCTTCTTCCCTTCAGTTCACTCCACTCATCAGGTCTGGGACGGTCATGGTAGAAGCTTCATTTTGTGCTACTTAACACATTTTTGTGTTGATTTTGATGTTTGTTTTGTATCGTTGTCCTGATGGAAGATCCAACCACGGCCCATTATAAGATTTCTAGCAGAGGCTGTCAGGTTTAGATTTTTTATCTGTTGGTATTTGATAGAATCCACGATGCCATGCATGTATCTGAACAAGAAGTCCAGGACCTCCAGCAGAAAAATATGACCACAACATTAAAGATGGTATATTAAATTGTACACATGGGGTACTTTTTATCCTTGTGTGCACCAAACCCATCTTGCATGTTTGCTGCCAAAAAGCTATTTGTTAGTTTCATCTGACCACAGAACCCTGTGCTGTTTGAAGGTCCAGTCATGTCTGACAACTGAATTTGCTGGGGTTTGTTTTTGGATGAGCAAGGAGGATTTTTCTTGAAAACCTCCCAAACAACATGTGGTGATGTAGGGGTTGTTCAATTTTTTTTAATAGGCTTTCTGAACCCAAGACTCAACTAATCTCTGCAATTCTCCATCTGTGATCTTTGGAGAGTCTTTGGCCACTCAAACTTTCATCCTCACCATGCATTAAGACAATATAGACACACGTCCACTTCCTGGCAGATTTGTAACATCTTTAGTTGATTGGAAGTGCTTAATTATTGCCCTGATGGTCAAAATGGGGATTTTCAATGCTTTAGCTATTTTCTTACAGCCACTTTCTATTTTGTGATGCTCAACAATCTTTTGATGCACATCAGAACTATATTCTTTGGTTTTACTCATTGTAATGGATGATCAAGGGAATTTGGCCTTTGTGTTTCCTCATATTTAAACTCTTGTAAAACAAGAAGTCATGGCTGGACAATTTCATGTTCCTAGTCACCCTGGTGTGCAAAAAAAAGGTAAATATGAATGGGAATATACTTCAAAGATATTTTACTCGTAAACAATTCTAGGGGTACCAATAATTGTGGCCAACTTGTTTTGGAGAAAAACATTTATTTCATAATGTGATTTCCCCCCCCCACTGTCAATTATTTTACTTCAATGAAAGGTTCGATTTTTGCCAATTTTTTGAATGAAATATCAAAAGGATAAACGATGCAGAATTATTTTTTACAGCCATTTTTCATCATATTTACCAGGGGTACCATTAATTCTGAGCACGACTGTATATATATATATATATATATATATATATATATATATATATATATATATATATATATATATATATATATATATATATATATATGGAATGTTTTTTCCATCTCCTGAAAAGTAGCATTTTTGGACATACAACGAAACCGACAGCGACAATATGATTCATTTTATTATATAGCATTTTATAATATAAATAATATAATATAATTTAATGTAACAATTTAATTTAATACAGTATAATATAATATAATTTCAATTAATTGTATTTTATTTTAATTATTTAAGTTATACTTAAATGATTCATTAATAGTATCATTATTTTTAAGATAAATATTTATCCATATTTATGCAATATTTAAAAATAAAAATATGATATTACATTATATTAATATTTTTAATAAATTGATTAAAAACAAATATACTATTTTACCCATTATTTGTATGTGTGCTGTGAATTTTCAATGCTTTCATTATGAATGAATTAGATTATCGTGTCGTTTGCATATAGCAACATGCTAATGCTAAGCTCTATTGAGATCAATAGTGAGTTGTGCTCGACATGATCAGCACTGTTCGTGTTACGAGTTTCTGTCTTCGTAAAGCGCTCCAGATCACTCGTCCTGAGGAGTCTCTCGCTGCGTTGGGGTTTATTAAAAATAAATGAGCTGAGAGCTCATGGATACAGGAGCGTTCACACAGTGTGGAAAAGGCCCCATGAAACACAATTTCAAGTAAATGCGAATCTCGGGTAAATCTCTTGATGCAAGTTGACAGAATACTTTCCTTCTCACTGTGTCCTCGTGCAATTTAATAGAAACGCTCCTATTTGAGAGAATCAACAGGCGCTGGAAGCAAAGCTTATGTCTCACCAGCCTAACCACTTTCTGAGCTCGCGCTATAGAACAAGTAGATGTGATTTTGTACTACATATTATTTTTCCCCTGGTGTCTTTTCATCATTATTTTTCACCTTCACTCTGATCCGTGGGAATAATTGGGTTGTTTTTTCCATGCTGTACCTTTTCAGATTTCTATGTAAAAAGCTGTGTTATGTGTTAAATTAGCATCAGGACTTTCGTTATCAGGGGT
>CM060631.1:1152500-1190000 GCA_030578275.1 Meda fulgida | reverse complement strand
ATAATATTACCAAGTGGCAGCATAAATATTGAAAATAGAAGAGGTCCTAACACTGAGCCTTGCTGCACTCCATAATTTACTGACATTATCTTCGATCTTTCCTCGTTTAAGCAGACAAAATGGTAACGGTCTGAAAGATACGATCTAAACCACATTAATGCCTGTCCCTGAATGCTAGAGTAACGTTGTAGTTGATCTAAGAGTATTTAATGATCTAAAGTGTCGAACGCAGCACTAAGATCAAGTAAAACTAGTATTGAGATACAGCCTGGGTCAGAAGCTAGAAGTAAGTCATCTGTTTTCAAAAAAATTAGCATATTGTGATAAAGTTCATTATTTTCCATAATGTAATGATAAAAATTCAACTTTCATATGTTTTAGATTCATTGCACACCAACTGAAATATTTCAGGTGTTTTATTGTTTTAATACTGATGATTTTGGCATACAGCTCATGAAAACACAAAATTCCTGTCTCAAAAAATTAGCATATCATGAAAAGGTTCTCTAAACGAGCGATTAACCTAATCATCTGAATCAACTAATTAACTCTAAACACCTGCAAAAGGTTCCTGAGGAGTTTTTTTGTATTAAAAACACTTCTTTTATTTTTTCGGATGAAATATGCTAATTTTTTGAGGCAGGAATTTGGGGTTCCCTTTCAAGGGAACTCGCGTTGCGTCGAATTGACGCTAAGGGAACGCTTTGCGTGATGATGTATTGAAGCACATGTAAAATCAGTCCAATGGTGTGACGGAACGTCAGAGGCGGGTGACGTCATGAACCAGGAAACTATAAAACCTGCCCAAAACAAAGCGGCGTCAGCTTCTGTGTCTTCACAAGCGCTATATGTGAAACTGTCTGTTATATTTGGTGTTGTCTGTTATATATATATATATTATTCAGCATGGCGAGCAAGCAACAGTTCAGAGCGTGTGTGCATCCCTGCCCTCGTTATTTAACGGGTGGGGACACGCACGTTCTTTGTGTTGATTGTTTGGGAGAGGAGCATGCACGGTCAGCGCTCGAGGGCGCTGGCTGTGAGCACTGTGAAGTGCTTCCACTACGAACGCTCCGATCCCGCCTGGCGTTCTCTAGCGAGGACGCCCAGGCTCGCGTTCCCCAAGGCTCAGGTCCCGCAGCTGCTGAGGCACTGCGAAGGCTTCAGACTTGGGGTTCGCAAATGGATCTGTCAGCGGGGTTAGAGACGGGCCCGGCCTTATCTCTGCCTTCACCTGACAGATCTAGTGCATTGTAACAGGGTTCGGAAGCACGCGCTGCGGTTTCTTCCGCCCTGATACAGGCACCAACACTACAACTATCTAGTTCCGAGGAACTAGATGTTGTTAGTGTTGACTCACGTGATGTTGAGGATTCGCCACCTCAATCTCACGCGTTTGAGGAGCTGATTGAGGTTGTGACGAGAGCGGTCGAAAGATTAAATATAGATTGGCCGTCAGATAAGCAGGACGTTCGTTCAAAAAGTAAAATGGACGAACGCTTCCTGCCCTCTCGCGCACAACCTCAACGCCGAGGTCTGCCGTTTTTTCCCGATCTCCACACCGAGGTGTCGAGATCATGGGGAAAACCAGCATCATATAGAGTTTACAGTGCACAAACATCTCACTATTCTTCTATATCCCAATATAAGGAGCACGGTTATGGGGAGATGCCAAGGGTTGAAGAGACGCTCGCGAGCTATCTCTCTCCCGAATCTGCATCTTCCCTTAAGGCCCCGGTGTTACCCACCAAACCAGTTAAATTAACATCAAATCTGGTGGGTAAAGCTTATTCAGCGGCTGGTCAGGCTGCAGCATGTTTACATACCATGTCTTTGCTGCAGGCTTACCAAGCTGAGGTGTTAGGAGACTTAGATGAAGGCGGGGGTATTGGCCCGAACGCTGTTTGCGAACTGCGTCGGGCCACAGATTTGTCTCTCAGGGCCGCTAAGGAGACGGCTAAATCTATCGGCCGGTCTATGGCAGCCCTGGTGGCCACTGAGAGGCATCTCTGGCTGAATTTAAGCAACATTAAAGAAAAAGATAAACATTTTTTAATGGATGCTCCCATCTCTTCTTCTGGCCTCTTCGGCGACGCAGTAAATTCGGTCGTCGAGAGGTTCCAGGAGTCAGCCAAACAAGCGGCTGCTTTTCAAAAGCTTCTCCCTCGCCGAACTCATGTCTCCGGGGCTGCTGAGCGGGAGCAGCCCCAAACATCTAAAGCCAGCTCCTCACACCGTGCCACTCAAAAGCAGAGCGTGGCCTCCCGTGCTCCCCCACAAAAAGACTGGGGACACGGGGGGCGCGCTCAGCAGCAGCCTTGTAGGGGTAAGACGGATCTGAGGACCGTCATTATTTCAAAGAAGGCTGCAAAGAAAAGGTCCTGACGTCCGAGTGCGCAGGCCATCGAGGGCAGTTCCCCCCCGAAGTAGAGCGGTTAACACCTCATTACACGGTGCCCGTCTCTCTTCGGTGCCCTCAGGGGACCGTTATGCTAACCCTGCCACCTCGTGTGTTACAGGGCGCAGCGGTCTCCAGCGAGCACTTATCTCAGATGCCACCCGGAAACGTAGTGGCCCTGGGATGCCCGCCCCCTCCGAGGAGGGTCCTAGAGCAGTCAGTTCAGTCGTTCCCTGCCGGTTCGCCGTTACAGGGCGACGGGCTGATTGTTCAACAACAACTAAATCCAGAAGCCAGTCTCGAGAGGCTGGTACCTCTAGTAGAATTTTTGGTAGCGTGGAAGCTACTGCCAAATATTTCTCGTTGGGTCCTGCAGACCATAGAAAAGGGCTATCAAATACAGTTTGGGTCTCGCCCGCCCAGGTTTATGGGGGTCCTTCCCACCGTGGTGGGCCCCGAGCAGGTTCTGGTAATGGAACAAGAAGTAAAGAACCTGTTGGACAAGGGGGCCATAGAATATGTACCTCCCTCCAGCAGGGACACCGGGTTTTACAGCCGATACTTCATCGTTCCGAAGAAGGACGGGGGGTTGCGTCCCATTTTGGATCTAAGAGTTCTGAACGAGTCAGTCATGCAGCTGAAATTCAAAATGTTGACTTTGAGACAAATCGTGCCACAGATCAGATCCGAGGACTGGTTTGTCACGATAGATCTCAAGGACGCATACTTCCATATTTCCATCCTTCCATATCACAGGAAGTTCCTGAGGTTTGCTTTCGGGGGCAAAGCATACCAATATCGAGTTCTTCCATTTGGCCTAGCACTATCACCCCGCACTTTCACGAAGTGCGTAGATGCAGCTCTGGCGCCACTGCGTCTGCAGGGTATTCGCATACTGAACTACATCGACGATTGGTTGATTTTAGCTCAGTCGCACCAGTTGGCGATTCGGCATCGAGATGTCGTCCTCGCCCACATGAGAGAGCTGGGGTTACGGCTAAACGCCAAGAAGAGTGTGCTTTCTCCATTACAGAGAACCACTTATCTAGGGGTAGTATGGGATTCTATGTCGATGCGGGCGCGCCTGTCTCCGGCACGCATAGAGTCCATTCTGTCAGCCGTAAAGAGGATAAAGCTAGGCCAGTCACTCACTGTGAAACAGTTTCAGAGACTGTTGGGTTTGATGGCAGCAGCGTCCAACGTGATAACTTTTGGCCTGCTGTACATGAGACCCTTGCAGTGGTGGCTCAGGACCAAAGGGTTTTCCCCGAGGGGCAACCCCTTTCGCATAATCAAGGTTACGCGGCGTTGCCTACGTGCCTTGGTTATGTGGAAGAAACCTTGGTTCCTGTCCCAGGGCCCCGTGTTGGGAGCTTCTTGTCGTCGCAGGATGCTAACGACAGATGCCTCCCTCACGGGCTGGGGAGCGATCCTGGAGGGACGCTCGGCTCAGGGTCTGTGGGGGGACCATCATCTCTCTTGGCATATCAATCGCCTGGAGATGATGGCCGTGTTTCTTGCTCTCAAGAACTTCCTCCCAGATCTCAGGGGCCACCATGTGTTAGTCCGCACAGACAATACGTCGGTGGTTGCCTATATAAATCATCAAGGGGGTTTGCGTTCACGCCCACTATGCAAACTAGCGCACCAGATCCTCTTGTGGTCCCAGGGCAAGTTGCTATCACTCAGAGCAGCTTACATCCCGGGGGCCCAGAACATAGGAGCAGACATCCTGTCGAGACAGGGGCCGAGGCCCGGGGAATGGAGGCTCCACCCCGAGGTGGTGGAGTTGATATGGAGGGAGTTCGGCCAAGCACAAGTGGATTTGTTTGCGTCTCGAGAGACGTCTCACTGTCCACTCTGGTTCTCCCTCACGCATCCAGCTCCTCTCGGACTGGATGCGATGGTACAGACGTGGCCGAGGCTACGTCTGTATGCATTTCCCCCGATTGCTCTGCTCCCGGGAGTTCTGGAGAGAGTTCGCAGGGACCATCTGCGCCTGCTTCTTATAGCCCCGCGGTGGCCGGGCAGAGTATGGTTTGCGGATCTAGTGTCTCTTCTCAACGGGCCTCCTCTGGAGCTCCCCGTCAGAAGAGATCTACTGTCTCAAGCAGAGGGCTCGATATTTCATCCTCGTCCCGAACTGTGGAACCTGTGGGCTTGGCCTCTGAGGGGGCCCAGCTCATAGAGTCAGGTCTCTCAACCGAGGTTGTGGAGACCATTCTACAATCCAGAGCTCCCTCCACGAGGAAACTTTATGCCCTGAAGTGGAAGGTTTTCGCTTCATGGTGTAGTGGCCGTCAGCTAAACCCAGTTAACTGCCCGGTTGGTACAGTGCTGGAGTTTCTGCAGGAGCGGTTCACTGCAGGTCTATCCCCGTCCACGTTGAAGGTTTATGTGGCGGCCATAGGTGCTTACCACATCCCTTTGGGTGGAATGTCTGTGGGTAAAGACCTCTTAGTATCTCGTTTCCTCCGTGGCACGTTGAGGCTGAGGCCTGCTGTACGCACTTGGGTCCCGACCTGGGACCTGGCTATCGTCCTCCAAGGTCTTTCCCAGGCTCCCTTTGAGCCCTTGGAAGAGGTTCCAGCCAGGTTTCTTACTTTAAAAACGCTGTTCCTCCTCGCTATTTCATCTTTGAAGAGAATAGGAGATCTCCAGGCTCTGTCGGTTGCACCCTCGTGCTTGGAATTTGCGCCCGGCATGGTTAAAGCATTCCTTCATCCTAGGCCGGGTTATGTTCCCAAGGTCCCCACTAATGTGGCCCGATCTATAGTGCTGCAGGCCTTCTGTCCTCCTCCCTTCCAGGATGCGGACCAGGTAAAGCACAATTTGCTGTGCCCGGTTAGGGCGTTAGATGCTTACGTCCACAGAGCTGCCCTGTGGCGTAAATCCGAACAACTCTTTGTCTGTTTTGGACCCCCTAATAAGGGGTCACCAGCATCTAAGCAAAGAATGAGCAAGTGGGTGGTCGAGACTATCTCACTTGCTTATGAGTCGACCGGACTACCATCACCCATGTTGGTGCGGTCTCACTCAACTAGGAGTATGGCGGCCTCTAAGGCCTTATTTTCTGGAGTACCTCTTCAAGACGTCTGTGATGCGGCAGGCTGGTCCTCACCTCACACATTCGTCAGGTTCTATTCTCTGGACTTGGACTCTACACCAGGGTCCCGAGTGCTCTCGTCCTAGTGCTGCTCGCCTTGATTTCACACTGGACAGGCACTTCTCGCTATGGTGGCGTTGGTATAGACGTTCCCTTAGCGTCAATTCGACGCAACGCGAGTTCCCTTGAAAGGGAACGCCTCGGTTACGACTGTAACCTCGGTTCCCTGAAGAGGGAACGAGACGTTGCGTCACCTGCCATATCTCCTACGTGCCTGTAAGCTACTTGCTCAGACCTTACGAAGCTGACGCCGCTTTGTTTTGGGCAGGTTTTATAGTTTCCTGGTTCATGACGTCACCCGCCTCTGACGTTCCGTCACACCATTGGACTGATTTTACATGTGCTTCAATACATCATCACGCAAAGCGTTCCCTTAGCGTCAATTCGACGCAACGTCTCGTTCCCTCTTCAGGGAACCGAGGTTACAGTCGTAACCGAGGCGTTTTCATGCCAAAATCATCAGTATTAAAACAATAAAAGACCTGAAATACTTCAGTTGGTGTGCAATGAATCTAAAATATATGAAAGTTTATTTTTTATCATTACATTATGGAAAATAATGAACTTTATCACAATATGCTAATTTTTTGAGAAGGACCTGTGTATATATAGAACCACATTTGAGCGAACACGACTTTTTCTAGTATTTTAGACATGGAAGATTCGAAATAGGTCTGTAATTTGGCTTTGTATTTTGATCTAGTTGTACTTTCTGAATGAGAGGCTTAATAAACTATAAAAAGTAAATTTGAAAGAGGTCTAAGACTGTTGATCCCAAAGTCCACTGGATCTCAAGGCGAGACACGGCAGGCAAAAACATCGGGGGGTTTTTCACTGGTCAATTTTGAGATTTGGGGATATTTGTCTTCTTTCAGACTAGTGGTGAAGAAAAGTCATAAATACACATTGAGGTCTTTATTTTACTACACTTCGTCTGTTTGTCATATGCGTATAAATTCAACAAAAGTTGTCGTTGTAAATCCTCCCGCTGCTCGCTGTCATCACACACACCGCTAGAAAGCTCTCGCTCTCCTGTACGATGCTGTCCGATCCAAATATGGTCATTTCCTTTTTATCAGCAACCAATCGTGAAAGTAAAAGGGGGGATTTAACTCTAAATGCGCAATCTCATTTTACTATATAAATCTTTAAAAGACCGTTTTCTCAAAATGACTTTTCTCTCATACTCGTATATACACCAACCTTTCCAGTCTTGTACCTAGTTATATTATAAAGACATGCACAGAGGGATTTGTAAATATATTATTCCTAGCCTGATTTATATAACATTTTATTCCAAAAAACATGGCGAAAATCCATTTTTTAATGCTATTGACAGTATGTTCTGATTTACAGGATAACAAAAGTAGATATCCATAAATCCCTCTGTAATTTCCCCCATCTAATATGTGAACACAATGAAAAAAGAATTTTGAACCTGGCTTTATTCAATACTCAGATTTAGTTTTTTTATATATATATGCAAATTAGCGCATATTTAATTAGATAATGCATAATTTGCATAAATAAACATTAAATTACAGAAAACTTGTAATACATTTTTTTCTCATCTTAATGTAGGTAATCAACTTGGAAACTTTCATGGTAATATCTGCTAGTTAACAATGTTACAGAATGTTATAGAATACTTTAATGATGCTTTTTTTTGTTATCCTCAATAACTTACATTATTAAAACAAAAGAAAAGCCATGATATTCCTCTTGTGCTTAACAGAAGAAAGTAAGGATTAAAACAACATGTTATTTTTGAGTGAACCGTCCCTTTAAATGGTGAACTTTGCAGTGTGAATTAATTGCCAGTTTTGTATATCCGCTCCAAAGTGTCCGGTTTTACATAGATTGAATTGGTGTCTGTCAGCTTTAGCTCTGACCAAAAATATCATTATGGTTGCACTTAAGCTCGACAACTCTTCAGAAGATAAGAGTTCCTTCTGCTCAAAGGATCCCCTTCAGTGGGCTGAAATATGAGAGGAAACTTCAAATAGAAGGAGTACGAGGTTGAATAATTGAAAAAAGATGAATGCATAATGTGTTTTAAGTAGAGCATGATGAAGCCTATATGAAAGATGTGCTGAAGCCACATGACACAGGACACTGGAAGTCATTCGAGAAGAAGGAGCCGTTCGTGATATACTGTATAACGCTAGTCCATGCGACATTAAAGCAGATGCGGCGACATGAACATTAATGTGTCGTGGCACTTCAGATCTGCACCTGGGAATCACGTCCCACTGGAGTTGGGTTAAGATGGGCCGACCCAGTTGATTGTTGGCTGGTTGAAGAACATCATTACACAGAAAAAAGGCTGGTTTTAGAAGGGGAAATACTACTGTACTGTAGTCTGTAATGTTCAGAAACAACTCTCCTTTTAAGCTCACATTAGTCACATAAAACATTCAAATGTATTACGAATATTATTATCTGGCCTTTTAAGGTGCTCTACGTATTTTATTTGAATTTATTTTATTATTATTTTTTATATATTTAATTTGTTTTTATTTTGATATGTATTATTAATACTATTATTTATTTTATAATATTATAGTATTATTTACATTATATTATAAGTCATATTATTTATTCTATTATTTTTTATTATTATGACTAATATTTGTATACATTTTTTATATATATACTTGTTTTTATTTTGAATTTATTATTATTTATAGTATGATTTATTTTTTTATACATATATTTGTTTTTATTTTGCATTTTTTTATAGTATTATGTGTTATATTATTATTATTTAATAAAAAAATATTTTTTATATATATTATTTAATTTCTTTTTAATTTTATTAAATGTAATTATTAATATTATTGTTATTATTATGTATCTATTATTTATTTTGATTGACTTGATGTGGCCTTTTAAGGTGCTTTTTGGCGTTTTATTTGATCATTTATTTCCATGTATCGTAGCTCCGCTTGTTGCCCTGTCTGCCACGCTTCCTCAGTGTTGTGCTCCTGATCCTGTCTTCCAGTGCCGTGTGGAGGAGTCCTGACGGCTCGCCGCGGCACCGTTCTGTCTCCCGGTTATCCCGATCCGTACGACAACCACCTCAACTGCGTCTGGAAGATCTTTGTGCCGGAGGGAACCGGGATCCAAGTGAGACCAAACTGTTGTTTTTAAAGCATCTTCAGGAAAACATCTCAAACTCTGATTAGTTGAAGTGTGTTTGATTACTTAACGCTTGCCTGGGGATGCAAATATTATCGAGGGAATCTCATTATTATTATTATTATTTGCTTTGCATGATTATTGAACTTGTGAATATTCCATTTTGACTGTTCTTTATGACTTTTGAAGTTTAAGGAGGTGATGCTTAATTTCATAGTGATGTATATAATAATATAATATTTATGTGTAATAATAATATGTGTTTTAAAAGGCTGATTTCTGACATCTTGTGCATTGTTTATCTTTATTCTGCTTCTGCTGAACAATATGCAAAATGATTATGATAAACTGAAAACTGTAAATAGAAAAACAACAGAAGAAATGTGATTCATCAGCCGAACATGTTGCTTTAGCATTAGTCATATTAGCCAGCGACAGATTTGACCATACAGCCTTTGACGTCAACAGCGAAAGAGATGAAAGCATATTTTCCCTTTATAGATTTATTAGCCTTTTATTTTGCATGATTATGTATATGACTATTTGCATTTTGCGCTGTGTTACATGGCCTTATCAGACCAGAACTGACTTAAATTTATACTAATAGTTATGATAGTAAATGAGATGCACCAAATTTGTTGAAATTAAACATCTGATTGTAATTTAATGGTATATTTTTGAAGTGATTTTGTGTGATTTTGTGTTGTATTCCTGTAGATTACAGTTGTGACGTTTTCCACCGAACACAACTGGGACTCGCTGGACTTTTACGACGGTGTGGACAGCAACGCTCCGAGACTCGGGAGTTATTCGGGTAAGATTGAACGATTGTCTGTTTTCATGTTGTTTCCCAAATAACACAAGAACGTCATAATAGATTCTGCAAACACAACTGTTGTACAACAGCTCGTGCTCCGTGTCTTTAACTCTCGCTAGTCGGTCTGAAGAAACTCAGAGTAGTGCATCTGTGAAATAAGAGTTTTTTGTACGCTTTCGTCATCAAACACACATCGATGTTTGAGCGGTCGTGGATCAACAGCTTTATAAGCAGCGGGAGTGAAGCTTTTCCCTGGAAGAGTGGAAGACAGAATCATATCAGTGACTACTCGATGACACAGGACTTTTATTATATTTTATTTTTATCAATTTATTTTATTTGATTAACTTTTTTTTTTTTTACCCACTTTTTCATTTTTTTTTTTTTTACTTTTTCATGATTGGTTGTTTTGCAATCTGATGAATTCATTTATTATTTTATTCTATTTTATATATTTATTTTATTTTAACTTTTTCATGTTTGCTTTTTTTGCAATCTGATTTATTTAGTCATTTATTTGCTTGTTTGTGTTTTTTCCACATTTTTGGCCTCAGAAAGAGCATGTTTACTTGATTTTGTTTGTTGTTGCCCTTTCTCTCTGCCTTGTTTAGTCTGGAATTATTTTTATTTTATTATCGTGATTGCATGTTTTGCAATCTGATTTATTTATTCATTAATTTGTTTGTTATTGTTTTTTCAGATCTTTTGGCTCAGAAAGGGCTTGTGTTCTTGATTTAGTTTGGCTCTCTGCCATATTTAATCAGTTGTTTTCCTTACGCTATAGGCTTATTTTAATCTTAGTTCATGTAGAAGACAGGATGATATCAGTGTAGCGCCAACCACTCGAATCGGCAGAGCCCTCAGAAGTGAACGACTATATTAATTATTTTCCTCCGTATCTCTGTATCAATGCATCAGCCACACAAAGCAAAATAAATATGCGCTGACCTTAGCAGGGCGTCATCCCTCTCAGACAAAGCGTTAAGTATTGTTGGCAGTTTGACGTTTAATCTGCTCGGAGGACAAATGAAAGATTAAAGGAAGTTTGGGATGGAGATGCCTGGTGCATAAAGAAGGTAAAATGGCGTAATAAGCGTCTAAATCTGTCTGAATTCCCCATGAGGTTAAGGCTGCAAGTGTAATGCCTGCATCTATTCGTCACAATCTCTTTAGCACCGAACGTCAGCGTTCACTCGACAAATATCCCATCATGAAGAATCCAGATCGGCTCGAGAGCATCGCTCTGCTTGATGGAGGTCAGCGCCGGTTCACAGAACCGCTATAGGTCTGATCTGTCTTGTTGTGTGGCCAGATGAAGTTTCAGGATTATTAGGTGGATGTGACCCAGCTTTAAAGGTGACATATTATGCCCCTTTTCACAGGATGTGATATAAATCTACGGTGTCTCCAGAATGTGTGTGTGAAATATCAGCTTAAAATTCCCCCAGATCATTTATTATGCTTTTTAAATTTGCCTCTTTTTGTGTGCGAGCAAAAATTCATAGTTTGTGTGTGTCCCTTTAAATGCAAATGAGCTGCAGCTCCGCCTCCATTCAGAAGAGGGCGGAGTCTTCACACGAGCTTCAGAAACTCTGGCAATAACAAAACAGGCCGATCAACACACACACACACACACACACACACACACACACACACACACACACACACACACACACCAGCTTCAGGACAGAACTAACCCTGACCCATCACACACACACACACACACACCAGCTTCAGGACAGAACTAACCCTGACCCATCACACACACACACACACACACACACACACACACACACACACACACACACACACACACACACACACACACACACACACACACACACACACACACACACACACACACACGAGCTTCAGGCTCTGCTGGATCTTCTGCCAGTGCGCTACAACTGGTTATACTGGTGGCGCTTGTCGTGTGTGTAAACGTGCAGATTAAGGGCCGTAATATTATAATAAGATCCTCTTCATACGGCAGAAGGAGAGCCAAATCTGACCGGCTTATTTTATAACATGCTCTCAGAGAAAGACTCACCAGAACAAACTTACTGGGTTTCACTGTTCACGTTTTCTGTGTCGGTCGCTGCACCCGATTATAGCACTCACACATGGAAAAAGTCCGATTTTAATGATATGTCCCGTTTAACAGAGACAGCACTTCATCAGGAGATCTAGCGACTCCATAAACCTGCTGACAGGTTTGACTGAAATCCGTAGAAAGCTGGTGAAGGAATGTCACAATCCCACCGGGAGCTGTAGGGAATAATGTGCTGTTATGCCTGTCATACAAAACTTGTTTTTCTAATGCAAATCCCTCAGGGACCACGATTCCTCCCCTGCTCAACACCACGTCCAACAACCTGTACCTCACCTTTCAGACCGACATGAGCGTTTCTGGAGCCGGGTTTCACCTGGAGTACACAGGTATGAAGACCCTGCAGCTCCAGGGGTCCCGGGGTCATGAAAAGCTTATAATTAGAGCTGGGCAACGATTAATCACATCCAAAATACTTTGTGTTTACATATCATCACCTTCCGAAAATAATTCCAAAAATAAACACCTTCCATAATAATCATTTTCATTTTCAAATGACTTATTTTAGGAGGGTGATGTTAATATATATAATATAAATTATGTATAAATATATATACAGTATATACATACACATAAATATTTCTTAAATATATACATGCATATGTGTGTATTTATATATACAAAATAATTCTACACAGCACACACACATATATTATGTAAACACAAACTTTTATTTTGGATGCTAATATAGTTATAGCTATATTTATATATTATCGTTATCTTTATTGTCTTGTTATACTTATAGTTATCGTTATAGTCAGCTGTTTTGGGCACTAATATAGTTATCATTAACTTATAGCTATATTTATAGTTAACATTATCTATAGTCTTGTTATACTTATCGTTATAGTCAGGTGGTTTGGATACTAATATAGTTATCATTTTAGTAATATTTATATATTATCGTCATCGTTATACTTCTCGTTATCGTTATAGTCAGCTTTTTTGGTGGCTAATATAGTTATTGTAATAGCTATATATACAGTTAACGTTTCCTTTATAGTCTTGTTATACCTATCTTTATGGTAATAATCAGCTGTTTTGGAGGCTAATGTAGTTATCATTATCATTATAGTTATATTTATATTTTATCGTTATCTTTATAGTCTTGTTATACTTATCATTACACCTATCGTTTTATATATATATACACGGGCGTAATTTCCTATGGGGACGGGGGGACATGCCCCCCCCCCCACTTTCAAATTCGTTTGTTATGATGTTATTAACCGCATTATATATCGCATATATAGTTATCGTTATATAACCATATATAATATAATGAAGACTTTACAGTCTTGTCATACTTGTCGTTATACTTATCATAATAGTTATCATTATAGTTTCATTAAAGTCTTGATACAGTCATTAATATTGCAATATTAACTTCTCAATATTTTATATCAGAGGGGTTCAGCTGACAAAATAGTTCGGGAACCCCTGACAGAAAAAAACGTGAATTATTGAATTGCTTGATTTATACGAACACCCAACCCGATCTCACGGCAATTCGTACGTATTTTACGAGGTGGCTAATTTCGTACGAATATGTATGACTAATTTCGTTCGAATATATACGACCTCACTTGTACGAATTCGTACAATTTTTCCTAAATCGTACATATTTTATGAGTTGCACAATTCGTATGAATTCGTACGAATGACCTACCCCTGACCCCGCCCCAAACCTACCCCTGACCCCGCCCCAAACCTACCCCTGACCCCGCCCCTAAACCTACCCTGACCCCGCCCCCAAACCTACCCCTGACCCCGCCCCTAAACCTACCCTGACCCCGCCCCCAAACCTACCCCTGACCCCCGCCCCTAAACCTACCCCTGACCCCGCCCCAAACCTACCCCTGACCCCGCCCCTAAACCTACCCTGACCCCGCCCCCAAACCTACCCCTGACCCCGCCCCTAAACCTACCCTGACCCCGCCCCCAAACCTACCCCTGACCCCGCCCCTAAACCTACCCCTGACCCCGCCCCAAACCTACCCCTGACCCCCGCCCCTAAACCTACCCTGACCCCGCCCCCAAACCTACCCCTGACCCCGCCCCTAAACCTACCCTGACCCCGCCCCCAAACCTACCCCTGACCCCGCCCCTACACCTACCCTGACCCCGCCCCCAAACCTACCCCTGACCCCGCCCCTAAAACTACCCATCATGTGGGTTTAGACAATTCGCCACCTTTTACTCGCGAATTCGTACAAATTGGTCGTGAGATGGCTTTGGAAATTTTGAATTACTTTTACACACTGCCTCGACTGTTCGATTTTCTGCGTTTTTCGCATCTGTAGCAAGCATTTTGAGAGGTGTTTTGACAATTCACAACCACCGAATGACGAATACGAAAAAATGCATATGCAAAGTCAATATTTTAACAATATAAATAGTTTCAAAGCAGCTTTACAGTGATAACAGGAGATTACAGTCACAGATTGTTTGGGCTTTACAGCAGATCTAGAATAAAGTTATTGTCCAGATAAAGTTAGTTTTGATTGATTCACTTCCGTCGCAACGATCATTAGTTATTAACTTAGCACTTATTAACTTGGCACTTCAAGAAAATATTAGATGTCGGTTCGGCTGACAGAAAAAATTTGGGAACCCCTGACAGAAACAACCGTGAATCATTGAATCGCTTGTTTAAGACGAACACGTAACATCTGGTTTGCCTGTGGCAGTGTAAACGCAAGTGAACATGCGCGTGTCCTGTGTCCTAAGCAATAGGTTTGGACTCCTGCCCAGAGCCACCGAGCCCCAGCAGTGGAGTGAAGCTGGGCGAGCGCTACCTCGTGGGGGACGTCGTCTCGTTCCAGTGTGCGCAGGGATACACACTCAAGGTGATGCGGATTCACACACACACATCTGCGGAAGCGTTTGCCTGCTCGCTTTGAGTGACGGTCGATCAAAAGGAGTTTGATTTCTTCAATTATCAGCACTTATTTGTCCCAGGGGTTGATTTTGATGTGAAGTGGATTTCTCTACTTTTTAAATGCTCTTTAAGTGGAGTTTTTTTTTTTTTTTTTTTACTTCAGACTTTTGGTCTTACAATATGAAAGTGCATCATATTTTTAAAGTTCACAAACTAAAAAAGTGAAATAAGTTTTTTTAATGTGACTTTTTTTTAGTTCTCTCAATCATTGTCACCACAACCAACAATTTTCCCCCATTTTCATTTTTTCGTAATCGTAATTTTGTAAAAAATAAAAATAAGTATTAGTGTATTTATTGTAAAAATAATAAGTGTATTTAGAATCAGTGCTATTTTAGTTTTATTAATATTTTGTATTAGCTTTTATTTTTATATCCTTATATACTTTTCATGTCAATTTTAACAAAAAAATTGTCATTTCATTATGTGCTTTTAGTCATTTTATTATTTTTTATTTTATTTTTAATTGTGTAGGTTTACTTTTAGTTTTTGTTTATTTCCAGTTAATAATTTTAGTGCTTCAACGTAACTTTTTTTTTCAGTTTTAATGCTCATTTTCGTTTAGTTTAAGTTTTTCAACTAAGCCTAATATTTATATTTTATTTAGTTCACTTAACAGAAATGGTTATAATAGATTTAGTTTTAGTTCAGGAAACATTAGCTATGAAATAATTTCTCTCACAAAATGTGTTTAGAATGAAAGCATCACATCAGCATGTGTAAAATGTTATAAGTTTTTATTTTATATTTTTATTAATATTTTGCATTAGCTCTTATTTTTATATTTTTAGTTTTCATTTCGTTATATGCTTTTGTGATTTTGAAGTTGCATCGCTTCAACATGATGAAAGTTTTCATTAGTTATTTCAGGAAACAAAACAAACATTCTTCAGCGATTGCATTTATACTTTGTTAAAAGTATTTGTTCATAAAAGGAAGTTTATTCCTAAGAGTGCCTGTAGTTGAAGAAGTTTGATTTTAAAGTTCAGCGTTTGATTTTCTGCTCTTAGATTCACTCTCAGCGCCAAGGCTTTGTTATTTTTGCTGCACGTTGAATGATTCGTTTCCTACGAGCGATTCATCTTTCTGTGGAATTGGTGAGAGCTTCTTGGAAAGTCAATATCTTTCTTCATTTCCACCGTTTGCAGGGAAGTGCGTATATAACATGCATGCCGGGACCCGTGAGACGCTGGAACTACCCCACTCCTCTGTGCCTGGGTACGTCTCTCACACACACACACACACACACACACACACACACACACGCACACACACACACACACACACACACACAGACACACACACACACTTCTCACTGAGAGCATTTACACTGCTTTACATTGCTTCTCAGTCAATTCTACAATTCAATTCAATGCACATTTATATGTATAGCGCTTTTCACAATACACATCTTTTCAAAAGTAGCTTTACAGAAAATGCACGAGTCCATATTACAATTTACAGTGATCTGTTATCAGAGGTATCTTTCTAAGTTATGCATTTCAGAAATGTACATATACAAAATCACAGTCAGCGAAAAATGTATTAATTTAAACAATGTAATAATTTAATGCAGAAAAAATTAGCTCAATGCGTGTTTGTTAACAAATGATTATGACATTTAGAAAAATGCAGCATTGGTGCATGTAGTTTGCTCATCTGAAATATGATGATATCTATAAGTGAAGATTCTGTTAGTCGTTCTTGATTTCAGTGTTTTATCTGTTCATCACAGTATCTGTTCGAGCTCTCTTTACTCTAGTGGACTCTTTCAGTCTAATCTTCCTTCTGATATTCTCTCTTGTTCAACTCTATAGCCTTAAACCTCCTTCCGTGTTTCATGATTTCATCGCTCGCAAGATTCAGTAACACTTTACTTGAAGGGGTGCGCATAAGACTGACATGACACCTTCATAATCATGACATGGCAGATGTCATAAATATGAAGGAGGTTTTATTCATGTTTATGACAACTGTCATTAAGTGTCATTCGCTCCATTATGACATTTTTAATGCAAATATGACATTGTTTGAGATGTCTTTGTTATGACACCTTGATATAAATCAATACATCATAACCTGTCATAAATATGTCATAAACATGACATGGCAGATTAATGATCAAACTTAAGGAACACTTAGCTTTATGGGTGAACATTTCATTAAACTGTCATGTGGTTGGTTTTGACACTGGCTGTCATGAGGCATTATAACTGTGTCATGAATGTTTTTCTTGACCTCAACTACAGTGGAACACGTTTAATTCCTCATTAAAATGTTTTAATGGCCTAAATGTTTTAAAACCAACCACATGACAGTTCAATGACGTGTGTCATGTCAGTCTTATGGTGTGTTCACACCGAACGCGAATTTAATTATTTGCGCGAGTGGATTACATACAAAGTCAATGCAAAGACGCGAATAGACGCATCATTAGCGGCGGGCGTTGCGAATGACATGAATTGGGCGACGTGTTTGCCGCGAATGTCTTCCGCGCAAGTTGAAAAATTTGAACTCGAGCGAATTTTCAAGCGTCTAATTAGACGCGATAGACGCGTATTTGACGCTGTATTCGCGTTCGGTGTGAACACGTGCACACGAGACGCGAATAGAGCGTCATGCGCGAGTGATTTCAATGTTAAGTCAACGCAAAGACGCGTTACGCGCGTAAAAAATTCCTGTGCCGCGAATGAGCGCGGCATGGTAGACGCGAATGATTTTATTTAGTGCTTTTTGTGCATTCACGCGTTTGACCGCCGCGTTGACCAATCAGGAGCCTAGCTGTTGCTGCTGTCACGTGGTGAAGATCTGGATGAATGTAATATGTAATTATGTGACTAAATGCAGTTGGTTCTAATGCACAACAAAATATTTTATATGAGACATATTAATTTTGTATTGAATGCTATTTATTCCACATCTAGATTATATGAAATAGTATTCTAATGTAAAGACAACCAACATACTACAGTGCATTAGAAGATAGTCCGTGTCTGAACAGTGTTGTGTGAGAGAGAAAAATCACAGGACAGGTTCATTACTTTTGGAGGCTGGCTCCATTTATCATCAAAACAAAAATAAATGACAGATTAGGTGGTTAGATGCGGGTTAGATGCGGGACAACAGCTCATCACACTGGGCGCGGGATGGCGGAAGTACCGCATTCAGACACAGCTCCTGGAGCGGATGGTGAAACTCGTGAAACCCTCCGGAGGCTCTGGTGGACCCAATACTGCAACGATGACCCCTACGAGCAGATACGAGTGATGACTCTCTGGATTAATGCTAATGCTCGATCAACATCAGCCATCTTGAAAACAGACAACTGCCTAGCACTTGACAAGAAGCGGGACGCTCGCTCGTCAATTTGGCTTCTAACTTTTGCTTTTTACTTTCAAGAGCGAAATTGACGCGCGAATGGATTCAAAGTGTTCACGCGTATAACTAGACTAGGCCAATTTGAGGCGCTATTCGCGTCTGGTGTGAACGCTCAGTTATGCACACCCCTTCAAGTAAAGTGCCGGGTTCCACGGGTCATGGAGTTTCTGGAATGTCATGGAATTTTAAAAGGTCTGTTCCAGACATTGAAAGTCGGGGAATTTTCTATATTTTTTGTCCAAGTCATGGAATATCAGGGAATTTAGTTTGTTGCTTTAAATTTTAGTTTCCATTTATCAAAATGTAATTTTTTATATACCGATTTTTTTTTTTTTTTTTTTTTTTTAGCGCTGTTTCACACATCTTTCTGTATTGTTGTGCTTAGGCTATTTTGAGCGCCATATTTATTCCCTTCCCGCTCAATTGGAAATCACTTAGTTAACAGGTACGGGTGACTGCATTCGACTAAACATGCCAGGAAAATGTAAATGACATTATAGGTCATGGAAATTCATCTTTTTAGTCAGTGAATGTCAGGGAAAGTCAGGGAATTTGACATTTGGTTTAGAGTGGGAACCCTGAAAGTGTGACCCACGTTTCTCTCCGTCTAATGCAGAGCTTTTAATGCAGTGAAAGATTCCTCAGGTTAAGTGACAATTCTACACATCTGGTAGAAATCCTACAATAGTGCAAGTCTACTTCTAATAGAAGGACATCAAAACTGATTATGCATACTTTAAACGAATTTCAGTACTATTGAAATATTGATATTGCTATACAGTACTGTAAAATGTCCACCATATCACGCTATATAACTTTACAGTAAGTTTCCATTTGTTAGTTTGTTAACTGCATTAGTGAGCAAGAACTAGCAATCATACACACTTATAACACATTTATTAATCTTAGTTAATTGCAGCATTTACTAATATATTATTAAAAACAAAAGTTGTATATTATTTAATGGACTTCTCATTGATAGTTAATGCGTTAACTGATGTTAAAGTGTTACTGATAACTATGAAGATGTTGATATGTTGATATTTGGTTCTATTTTGAAGATTTTCGTGGTAAATTCAAGGGGTTATTCTATTGAAAGTCAACCATAACATGGAGAAAACAAAGCATGTTTTAATTTCACTGTATTGAAGAGCAATCTGAGAAGTTACAATTCACATTTTCACTGCAAATGTTACGCTGGAATTGCTCTGGGATTCTTACACGCAGATCCAAAAATAAAATAAATGAAAATATGAATTGTCAATAGGTGCCATTTCAGACATTATTTATATCATATAATGATTTTGAAAAATGTTTTGTGTATTATAACATGTTTTAATGAACTATTAAATTGTAACATTTGTTTGCTATTTTATTTTTTTCACATTTCATTCCATTTTTATTCTACTTCCTTAAATTGAGCAATTAAATTTAAATGTAAAAGTTTGGCCCTTTGTCCACCAAAGCGTTTTTTCACGCGGCTGGCGTATTTTTCCAATTGTTTTCAATGGGAGCGCCGCGTTTTTAAACACCAGGAGGGTAACGAGGCGCTGAGCGTTTTTTACCAGTCGCCGAGAGTTCGCCGCGCTCATCACTGTCATCACCCAGCCGTCCAATCAGAGTGAGGAGGGGCGGGGCTAATACCACACCGACCAATCTTCACATTCTGCTTGTACAACACTGAACAAAATCATTTAAAACAAGAGCCAGAGCAAATGATTTATAATATAATGCCATTTTTATATAGAAACAACACAGCACAATTTAATTTAGAACACTGAATTTGTGGTTTCATCTTATGAACTGAAAAATACTTATTTCAATTTCATTCCATTTTAATTCTACTTGCTGAAATTGATGTGTTGTCACATGACTCAGTTGTTGCAATTCACCATGACTGTGTTTTAAAGAATGACACTTGAAGTATAATTGATTCGAACCCCTTCAGGGTGAACAGAAGATTCAGTGTTCTCTATTGATATTTCAATTGCACTTCTAAAGCACTGTAAATGGACAGCGAGTCCAACAGGCCATTCGTTTCACATTTGCCAATAAGACTAATGCAAACACAAGCAGGGAGATACGCACACAAACACACACACACACAGACACGCACACACTCACACACACACACACACACACACACACACACACACACACACACACACACACACACACACACACACACACACACCGCAGTAAAATAAAGGGGATATACTTCAGTCTTCAATCCCAGTGAGTTCTACTGGTAATAATTTAACAAGTCATTATGAGAAAACATAACACATGTATCATTTTCTCAAAATGAAGGCGGCACATTTATTCCATTAGCATTTGAAAGCATTTCTTATTGCACATCATTGCATTGTTATTTATATGAAGAGAGAACACAAGGCTCTCTTATATGTGCAAATGAGTTCATTTTGCATATCACTAGATCCGTAATGGAGTTTGGACTTGATGAATATCTGATCATTTCTCTCTCTCAGTATTGCATTGGCCTTTACAGTGCATGTATGATACTGAAAACTGAAAAATAGTTTATTTATTGTTTGATTTGAATTGAATTCCATTCTACTTCAACTTCCTCAAATTCAGCAATTGACTTTGGATTTAAAAGTTAAGCTCAGTTGAATGTAGAACACTGAATTTGTAGTGTTTCATTTTATGAACTGAAAAATAATTTATTTATTGTTTTATTTTTAATTAATTCTATTTTAATTCTACTTCCATAATTGAGCAATGTGGATTCAAAAGCTTGATTTAATTTAGAAAACTGAGTTTCATCTCATTTGATTTCATTGTTTCATGTGTTTCATCACAACAATATTAAAGTGTAAATTCATGGTTTACATCATCTAATGTCGTTTAAAATATGTGATATATGATAACATTATTCATATGAAGAGAGAACACAAGTGTGCAAATGAGTTATTTTTGTATGTCACTCGATCTGTGATGGAGTTTGGACTTGAAGAATTCAGTATCAGTTTGATAATGTCTTGCTCTCAGCTTTGTGTCAGGCTTTACACTGTACATACAGTAGTGTGCATGTTCTTTTTTTAATTTCGAGAAACAGGGACAGCGTACAATAAACATTAACCTCAAGGGGAGAGATGCATAGTACCAGGTTTTAGCTCAAGAGCTAATTTCCACCTGTAGTCCCTGGGCAGGCTCATGTTATAATAAAATACATAATACAATAATGAAATTTACATTGACCAAATAAATAAATACTTCTTCACCGACTCTCTACTCTCCAGCTCAGTGTGGAGGATTCCTGTCCGAAATGACTGGAGTTATCCTGAGTCCCGGTTTTCCTGGGAATTATCCCAGTGGGCTTGACTGCAACTGGACGGTTAAACTTCCCGTTGGCTTTGGTTTGTATCCTGTAACTTTCGTTTTAAAGGAACATGCCGACTTTTTGTGACTTTATCTTATTCCCCGTATCCCCCAGAGTTAGATAAGTCCACACACACCTTGTCATCTCCGTGCGTGCCGTAACTCTGTCTGACACACACACCGCTAGCCTAGCTTAGCACAAAGACTGGAAGTAAATGGCTCCAGCTAGCATACGGCTCCCAATAAGTGACAAAATAACGCCAACATTTTCCTATTTATATGTTGTGATTTGTATAGTCACAGTGTGTACAAATTACAAGGTCATATGAGACACAGCCATCTTTTAACCGTATACATACTGGGAACTATATTCTCAGAAGGAGAAGCACTGCTATCTGGCTCAGAGTGTTGTGCGCTAATCACTCCGCCCAAGCAGCAGTGCGTCGCCTTCTGAGAATATAGTTCCCAGTATATATTACTTTTAGTTTTTTAATAACTTTAAGTCAACTTAAAGCCTCTTAGAAAGTTTGTAAGTGCTGAATGTTTGACACTCAATTTCTCAATTCCAGGTCTCTTTACTCTAAACAATGCTGGGTTGTTTCAACCCAAATTTGGGTCAAATATGGACGACCCAACCATTGGGTTAAAGCATTTAATTAAAAAATGTAACCCAGTGGCTGGGTTTGTCCATATTTGAGTCCATATTTGTCCATATAGAGTATAGTTAATACATTAACTTATGTTAACTAATGAGCCTTATTGTGACGTGTAGCCTAACCCAACTTTTCTTCAAACATCTCATTGTTAAAATCCCTCCTATTGTTCATGAACAGGGATTCACCTGCAGTTCCTGAACTTCTCCACGGAGTCTGTTCACGATTACCTGGAAGTGCGTGGCGGGACGCTGGACTTGGGTTCGGTGATCGACAGGTTCAGTGGGCCTGTAGTTCCTGAGTCTTTCTTCAGCACGACCCACGAGACAAGCTTCTTCTTCCACAGCGACTACTCGCAGAACAAGCCCGGTTTCCACATCACCTACGAGGGTAAGCCGGATTACAGACGCGTCAAGATCAATCAAAGCCCACAGCCAATCAGAGCAGCGTGTGGGCGGAGTCTCGCGACGAGCGCACGGCACCAGAGAGTAAACCTGACGGCACACGCAAGAAAATGCACAAGTGGCTACATAATCAGATTCACAAACATTACGTTATTAAAAATACATAGGCTACTGAGTTACTAAAACAATCTTTGTCAAAGAATACACTTGTTTGTTCACTTTTTAAACGTTCTTGTTTCCATTTGTTTAATTTCAAGGTCCGAGGTGAGTTATACAAAATTTACTTCAAAGCTGGAGCACTAAATGATATTCAAAGTCACATTGCGTGCTTTTAACATTAAATAAAGCACATAAACAGTACCTGAGATTATCTTTGCCACACTTTGTGTTTGTTGTTCCAGCCGCGACGTCACAGAAAAATAGAAACCGTTTCTAAAATACAGTTGTCGCGTGTCGCCGTCGTGGCAAGTTAGGACAAAAACTCTGATTAACTTGGGAAAGACGCCTTAAATTATCGTGATTTTAACGGTAAAAAAAATGCTACGGTGAAAAACTGTTAATTGGTTAACAGAAAGTTTCCGTACTATATACGGTGAATAACTGTGATAGATCTAACCACACATTTAATGTAAAATACCGTTAAATGAACAGTTTTTGGAAGTGAAAAAGAACTAGTCATTGTATAATTTACAGTGAAAAACCATAAATTGACATTCCCACAATTCCCTGCGTGACACTTCACATTTGATGTATTTTTGTTAAAATTTGTTTCTTCATAACTTTTCTTTCTTGTTTTAATCAGGGTTTTATGTTACATTAAATGTTATTAAATGAATGTGTATTGCCTTGTCATGTGTGTTACCCTGATGATGTTTAGTGTTTGTGTGAATGACACTGTGCCGCTTCTGTAAATTAGGATTAATTTTCTCATCTTGTGGAAAAGCTTTAAATCATCATGTGACTCATCACCTCTGTGATTGGTGGTTGTCACTGTATTAAAACAGATATTAGTACTTCAATAGATCGATACATTAAAATTATATCAATCAGAAACTGAAATATGCTTTTTTTACTGTCCATTTAAGTAAAGTCTGTATAACCTAAAATGTTGCTACCGTACTTTTTACGGTAATTTTCACTGATTTTTTTTTTTTTTTTTACAGTGGACACAACGTAACATGCCTTCTCGCAATAACAGGATAGAGAATATAACCGATTGTTTTCTTTGAGTTCAGTCAATGCACATCCACAGGCATATTCTAGCCAGCCTCGTGCAGCTCCAACATATCCAGAAGTGTCCTGAACGACTGAGCGGGCTTATCGGAAAAGCCCTGTATAATTAAGTTGCTTGCGGGAATGTGTATGTCTAGCTGTGGTGCTTTCAATGGGATGAATTTTAGCTTTTCTAAGAGGATTTGACCATGCAAACAACTACAGCACAGCATTAAAAGATAGCAGTAAAAATAACATCTGTGTCTTTGCAATTAAAAGCACCATTTCGACTCTACTGTTATCTGAAGATAGCTTAAAGGGGTCCTATAATGCCCTTTTCACAAGATGTAAAATAAGTAACGTATGTCCCCAGAGTGTATTTGTGAAGTTTTAGCTCAAAATACCCCAGAGATATTTTTTACAGCAAGTTAAATTTGTAATTTTTTGATGGTGAGCAAAAACACGCCGTTTTCGCGCGTGTCCCTTTAAATGCAAATGAGCTGCTGCTCCCGGCACAGAGCTTCAAGAGCTTGTGTGTGTGTGTGTGTGTGTGTGTGTGTGTGTGTAAGGTAATTGGAGCTGCTAACACACACACACACACACACACACGCACGCACGCACTGAACATGTAAAAAATATTTAGCCTTTTATGTTCAAACCGGAGTTGACAAAGATGGAGAGACTCAAGAAGAAGTGACATATGTAGAGCAACAGGACGTTTCTGAATGGTTAGTTGATGCATTTATGTTGTTGATGTGGAGTTAACCATCTTCTAGTTATTGATTAGCATATTCTGTCATGATAATCTATAAATCGCGTTCCGGGGGCGGGCCTTATGTACATTTTAGGGTTGGTGATGTCACTAGCCCGGGAGGAATCGTGTAGTTCCTACCAGCCGTTTGTTGTAGTCCTTAAAAAGGGATTTCTGTAAAAGTAAATATCTCCCTTTGCTTTGACCTTTGAGCGTTATAACTTTGCAGATGTTGTTTCTTCTCAAACAGCAACAATACACTAACTACAGTTAGAAAAGTGAAATCATAATCAACCATTCCTTTAACTATTGCTAATACTGTATTAGAGATTCACACAGACCTCTAAGTCTAAGTGTTAAACTCTTCCCTTTTGTTCATGAATGATGTCCTGAAGACGGGTTTGCTTTTACTTTAGTAAGTGATTACGGATAATGTTCACACATATAAAAATAAAGATATAGCTCTAAAAAATTGGCATTGACAGCCAATCAGAATCCATCCTGTTTAAAGAGTGTGTGCATTTAAAGCGACAGACACAGAATTTACAGAGCGATATGTGTGGATGCTTAATATAGTTATAGTTATTGTTTTTGTTGTGAACGGCCCTTTAGACGGTTTTCATCTGACAACCACCCTGAAATTCCTAGTAAGATTTACTCAGAAGTTTTTAAGTCTATTTTTATATTCCACTCCTTGTGCCTTTGTGGTTTAGACAGCAGGAATGTGTCACTACTCTGACTGTACGGTTCCTGAACAGTGAGATGTTTCTCTTCACTTGAGGTTTTGAAGTAATAAATAGAAGTGTGTGTGTGTGTGTGTGTGTGTGTGTGTGTGTGTGTGTGTGTGTGTGTGTGTGTGTGTGTGTGTGTGTGGCCACTGTTAAATTTAGACATTTAATTTTAGATGATAATTATGACTCTTTATGTTCTCTAAATTACTTAGAATTAGAATTTTAAATCCAAAGTTATGTTATGCTTTCATTAATAATTATGTATGTTGTATTGTCTAAGCATTTTCCACATCATGGACAATAAGTTAATTGAAATTAAACTAAACTAGTCTAGAACTTTGCCTTGCATAATTAAATTGCAATCTGAAGCCATAGGAGAAGTTCCTGCATAATCAAATGTTCATTTTCAATATGTGACTTTGGTTGGATGCATTTGTTAGGTTTTAATGTCAAGTTAATGGAAGTTACAGGATGTTACTTGTATCTTGTGTTATATTTTGTTACACCCAACACTGCCTGACTATATAATTGACTAATTGGTAGATTAGGTTACTGTCACTTTAAGACCTGACGCACGGATCCATTACACTGTTACACATGCATTTACTTTCTCAACTGTTTACGTTCACTTAAAAAATAACTGACTCTGTTTACGAGAATACTTGCTAAGATTTTGACATTATTTTTTGTGTATTATTTGACTGTTCAAGCGAAATAACCAGTGCAAAAGAACTGAATTAAGTACTGGAAGGCGGCTTTATGTGAGGTAACCCGCCAAAGTAGCTATAGGTGTTACACGCCACTACTGAAATACACCGGCTTAATGTAAAGTCCGGAGTTATTAGAATAAAAGTAATCTGATTAGGTAACTCACGTTACTTGTTATGTGTTTCTCCCACAACCTCTTTTAAATGTACAACAATATATTAAAGTTACTTTATCAACTAAGTAACTGACAGCTCTCCTGTCCCCTGTTAAAGGAAATGCACAGAGGCTTTCTTTATTGAAAACATTGAAGTAATCTGTCAAAAGTAATCTGATTACATTACTTATAAGTGTTACACCCAACACTGGGCCCTGTTATAGAACTGGCATTGGTGTTCATTATGGCTTCTCACTGAATAAAACCTTGTGCTGATATGTAAAGTAACACCGGTTTTGTTGGTGTGTTCAGCTTACGAGCTGCAGAGGTGTCCGGATCCGCGGCCCTTCCGGAACGGAGAGGTGATCGGCAGTGATTTCGGCGTGGGAATGACCATCTCGTTCCAGTGCCTGCCGGGATACACACTTCTGGGGGAATCGGCGCTCACGTGTCTGCATGGCATCAGCCGCAACTGGAACCATCCTGTGCCTCGATGTGAAGGTACGCAACAAACCTTTCGGGCCTTATTTCAAGGTCTGAAACGCAAGTATCAAACGAGAACTGTGTGCGGATCTCGGCGCTGTTGCTGTTATACCGGCGGGATCAATGACTCTTGCGCGACACAAATGCAAAATGTGTTGGTCTGAAGTCGCTACATTACTCATAGCTGTGGTTTGGGCGTAACGTGCAATAAACCAATCAGAGCGTCGTCTCACATTCCCTTTAAGAGCAGGCGCGCTTGTTCCATGGCGGATCGCTATTATAACGGCGGATCGCTATTATAACGGCGGATTGCTATTATAACGGCGGATTGCTATTATAACGGCGGATTGCTATTATAACGGTGGATTGCTATTATGGGTTGCTATTATAACGGTGGATTGCTATTATAACGGCGGATTGCTATTATAACGGCGGATTGCTATTATGGGTTGCTATTATAACGGTGGATTGCTATTATGGGTTGCTATTATAACGGTGGATTGCTATTATAACGGCGGATTGCTATTATAACGGTGGATCGCTATTATAACGGCGGATTGCTATTATGGGTTGCTATTATAACGGCGGATTGCTATTATGGGTTGCTATTATAACGGTGGATCGCTATTATAACGGCGGATTGCTATTATGGGTTGCTATTATAACGGTGGATCGCTATTATAACGGCGGATTGCTATTATGGGTTGCTATTATAACGGCGGATTGCTATTATAACGGCGGATTGCTATTATGGGTTGCTATTATAACGGCGGATTGCTATTATGGGTTGCTATTATAACGGTGGATTGCTATTATAACGGCGGATTGCTATTATGGGTTGCTATTATAACGGCGGATTGCTATTATAACGGCGGATCGCTATTATAACGGCGGATTGCTATTATAACGGCGGATTGCTATTATGGGTTGCTATTATAACGGCGGATTGCTATTATAACGGCGGATTGCTATTATGGGTTGCTATTATAACGGCGGATTGCTATTATGGGTTGCTATTATAACGGTGGATTGCTATTATAACGGCGGATTGCTATTATGGGTTGCTATTATAACGGCGGATCGCTATTATAACGGCGGATCGCTATTATAACGGCGGATCGCTATTATAACGGCGGATCGCTATTATAACGGTGGATTGCTATTATAACGGCGGATCGCTATTATAACGGTGGATCGCTATTATAACGGTGGATTGCTATTATAACGGCGGATCGCTATTATAACGGCGGATTGCTATTATAACGGCGGATCGCTATTATAACGGCGGATTGCTATTATAACGGCGGATCTTTATTATAACGGCGGATTGCTAATATAACGATGGATTGCTATTATAACGGCGGATCGCTATTATAACGGTGGATTGCTATTATAACGGCGGATCGCTATTATACGGTGGATCGCTATTATAACGGCGGATTGCTATTATACGGTGGATCGCTATTATAACGGCGGATCGCTATTATACGGTGGATCGCTATTATAACGGCGGATTGCTATTATACGGTGGATCGCTATTATACGGTGGATTGCTATTATAACTGCGGATCGCTATTATACGGTGGATCGCTATTATAACGGCGGATCGCTATTATACGGTGGATTGCTATTATAACGGCGGATCGCTATTATAACGGCGGATCGCTATTATAACGGCGGATCGCTATTATACGGTGGATCGCTATTATAACGGCGGATCGCTATTATAACGGCGGATCTTTATTATAACGGCGGATTGCTAATATAACGATGGATTGCTATTATAACGGCGGATCGCTATTATAACGGTGGATTGCTATTATAACGGCGGATCGCTATTATAACGGCGGATCGCTATTATACGGTGGATTGCTATTATACGGTGGATCGCTATTATAACGGAGGATTGCTATTATGGGTTGCTATTATAACGGCGGATCTTTATTATAACGGCGGATTGCTATTATGGGTTGCTATTATAACGGCGGATTGCTATTATAACGGCGGATTGCTATTATGGGTTGCTATTATAACGGCGGATCGCTATTATAAAGGCTGATTGCTATTATAACGGCGGATTGCTATTATAACGGCGGATTGCTATTATGGGTTGCTATTATAACGGCGGATTGCTATTATAACGGCGGATTGCTATTATGGGTTGCTATTATAACGGCGGATCGCTATTATAACGGCGGATTGCTATTATAACGGCGGATTGCTATTATAACGGCGGATTGCTATTATGGGTTGCTATTATAACGGCGGATCGCTATTATAACGGCGGATTGCTATTATGGGTTGCTATTATAACGGCGGATCGCTATTATAACGGCGGATTGCTATTATAACGGCGGATTGCTATTATAACGGCGGATTGCTATTATGGGTTACTATTATAACGGTGGATTGCTATTATGGGTTGCTATTATAACGGTGGATTGCTATTATAACGGCGGATTGCTATTATAACGGCGGATCGCTATTATAACGGCGGATTGCTATTATGGGTTGCTATTATAACGGCGGATTGCTATTATAACGGCGGATTGCTATTATGGGTTGCTATTATAACGGCGGATTGCTATTATGGGTGGCTATTATAACGGTGGATTGCTATTATAACGGCGGATTGCTATTATGGGTTGCTATTATAACGGCGGATCGCTATTATAACGGCGGATCGCTATTATAACGGCGGATCGCTATTATAACGGCGGATTGCTATTATAACGGCGGATTGCTATTATGGGTTGCTATTATAACGGCGGATTGCTATTATGGGTTGCTATTATAACGGCGGATCGCTATTATAACGGCGGATTGCTATTATAACGGCGGATTGCTATTATGGGTTGCTATTATAACGGCGGATTGCTATTATGGGTTGCTATTATAACGGCGGATTGCTATTATAACGGCGGATTGCTATTATGGGTTGCTATTATAACGGCGGATTGCTATTATGGGTTGCTATTATAACGGCGGATCGCTATTATAACGGCGGATTGCTATTATGGGTTGCTATTATAACGGCGGATTGCTATTATAACGGCGGATTGCTATTATGGGTTGCTATTATAACGGCGGATTGCTATTATAACGGCGGATTGCTATTATGGGTTGCTATTATAACGGCGGATTGCTATTATAACGGCGGATTGCTATTATAACGGCGGATTGCTATTATAACGGCGGATTGCTATTATAACGGCGGATTGCTATTATGGGTTGCTATTATAACGGCGGATCGCTATTATAACGGCGGATTGCTATTATAACGGCGGATTGCTATTATAACGGCGGATTGCTATTATAACGGCGGATTGCTATTATGGGTTGCTATTATAACGGCGGATCGCTATTATAACGGCGGATTGCTATTATAACGGCGGATTGCTATTATGGGTTGCTATTATAACGGCGGATTGCTATTATAACGGCGGTTTGCTATTATGGGTTGCTATTATAACGGCGGATTGCTATTATAACGGCGGATTGCTATTATAACGGCGGATTGCTATTATAACGGCGGATTGCTATTATAACGACGGATTGCTATTATGGGTTGCTATTATAACGGCGGATTGCTATTATAACGGCGGTTTGCTATTATGGGTTGCTATTATAACGGCGGATTGCTATTATAACGGCGGATTGCTATTATGGGTTGCTATTATAACGGCGGATTGCTATTATGGGTTGCTATTATAACGGCGGATTGCTATTATGGGTTGCTATTATAACGGCGGATTGCTATTATGGGTTGCTATTATAACGGCGGATTGCTATTATAACGGCGGATTGCTATTATGGGTTGCTATTATAACGGCGGATTGCTATTATGGGTTGCTATTATAACGGCGGATTGCTATTATGGGTTGCTATTATAACGGCGGATTGCTATTAAAACGGCGGATTGCTATTATAACGGCGGATTGCTATTATGGGTTGCTATTATAACGGCGGATCGCTATTATAACGGTGGATTGCTATTATGGGTTGCTATTATAATGACAGATCGCTATTATAACGGCGGATTGCTTTTATGGGTTGCTATTTAGGATATTGCTATTCATATAACGGCGGGATGACCTATTACTGGGTTTGCTATTTATAACGGCAGGCGGATTTGCTATTATAACGGCGGTTGCTATTATGGGTTGATATTTATTAACGGCGAGATCGCTCATTATAAGGCGGGATTTGCTTATTATGGTTTGACTATTATAACGGCGGAATCGCTTTATAACGGGCTCGGCGGATTGCTATTATAACGGCGGGAAATATTCTATTATAAAGGGGATTGCTATTATGGGTTGCTATTATAACGGCGGGATTGCTATTATGGGTTGCTATTTATATCGGCGGATTGCTATTTATAAGGGCGGGATTTTGATATTGTATTATGGGTTGCTATTATAACGGCGGATATGGCTTTATGGGTTGCTATTATAACGGCGGGTTCGCTATTATAACGCGCGGCGGATTGCATATTAGGGGTTGCTATTATACGGCGGAGGCGGATTGCTATTTATAACGGCGGTCGGTTCGCTATATGGGTTGCTATTTTAACGCGGCGCGATTGCTATTATAATGGCGGCCCGGATCGCGACACCACACCTCCCACCCCCCTACCCCCCCCACCCCCCTCCCCAACCCCCCTCACCCCGGCATTGCTTGCTTTAATACGGGAGGATTGCTATTATAACGGCGGGAATTGCTATTATAACGGCGATTAGGGGGCGGGGCTTCCTGTTCGACCAATCAATGTCACACATCCACATCACAATTTACAGTGTCTGTTATCACAGGAAACTGTCTAAGTTATGTATTTCAGAAATGTATATATACAAAATCACAGTTAGCTAAAATTTTATTAACTTAATGTAATAATTTAAGGCAGAAACAATCAGCTCATTGAAGTAATGAATACTTGATTAGCATTAGTAGAGAATCTCTTGAGTCATTCCTTCTATGAAAATGAATATGCTTGTGATGAAAGGAAGTATTTGCATAAAATGGCATTGCAGACATTCTGAGAATTTGCCTTGGGACAGTTAACTAATACTAAAACTATTAAAAATCACTTTTGTTAATTCAAAAATAAAGTTGACAAAATTAAATATAAATATTAGATGAAAAACTTGACAAAATTTGGCCATGGCGACTAATTGAAATAATATAAGTTTATAAGAAATAAAATAAGTGTAAGTTGTACGTTTTGGTCTCTACTAGAACAGGTTTTCCTGCTTGAATGTTGATTATTTTCCTCATATGCTCCAGTGTTGCGGCTCCTCTCTTCAGTCTGTCAGTGACGCTCAGGAGTGTGTTTCCCGTAACCGCTGTAACTCGTGCTTCACTACTATAGTACGATGCATCATTGGAGAAATCTACTATAGTCACGACTGTTTCCCCAAACCATATTGACCCAAATCAGTCGTTCACCCGCGTTGGTTAATGATGTCACGCAGGTTATGGAGTAATAACTACTGTTAATGAATCTGTTTGAGATCAAATTAACACTAGATGTTTTGCTATGAATTACAGACGTACATCCTAGGAATATTTCTCATTTTTCTCAGTTATTTTGCTTTATTTCCAGATTCACTCATAGACTCGTTCTTACGCACTCGTTCACACGCGCACTCTTCAATCACTACACTTTAAATCTCTACACAAACTAAAAGACGTAAATGACATTCGTATGTATTATAAATAAAAGACATAGATTGTCCTGAAAGTCAGCTTGATTATTTTGCTCAAGATCAGGATTTATTGAGTCACATGTCATGCAAACTAGAGACTCTTCTTCTGACCGCAGGAGATCTGTCGCTCACACACACAACTCTGCGATGCTGGTTGTGAACGTTCGTTAGTTTCGGGAAACACAGACTCGTTGAACTGCTGATAGCGACGGAAACTTGCGACCATAGTTGCTAACGATGCTTTTGGGAAACACACTCTGTTTACTTCCTGTTTTTTTTAAGCCCCTCCTCCTGAAAAGCACACTGTGCTCTGATTGGTCGGCTGGAGCAGTGTGCTGTGATTGGTCAAGCGCTTCGAGTGTGTTTGGGAAATGCCCCGCCCCTTACCATAACCGCCAGTTTAACACACTACTAACTAACTCAACCAGGCCCCGCCCCTTTATTCTGCGTATGAATTATTATAATGAGGAAGATTGAGACATGGAAGAAACTCAAGATACAATGGAGGCGTTTCAGGAGTTCAGAAACACTGACTCTGATATAGAGAAGAACTGCCGCTGGAGGGACTTCTTTCATGCAGAATTGGTCCTCTTTAATAAATAATACAAAAGTAATCACTCAAGCTTAGCCACTTTATTAAGTCAATTAGATTATCCTGCATTGATTATTCGAGCCCAGAATGCATCTAATAGATTTCCTTGAGTTTTCTCCACTCACACACGGGTCGAGTGGGTGAAATCACAGGGAGATGTTGGTGTTTGTTCAGCCTGGAAAATCACAGTGTGGCATGACGGGATTTAATGCAAGACAAGCTGTTAGACCAGAGCTGCGTAGCAAAAACATTCAAGCTTGAGAAATTTCCTCCTCCTGGGACTTGCACGCTAACAAACTGTTTTATAGTCCAGCAATAGCCCTCGAGACGACACGGGCAATACAGCAGGCAGAAGAGCTGGAAAAGAAAAAAACACTTGTGCCATTTGCTCTGGTGCAGCAAGGTCATGTTTACTGTGGATTACAGGACACTGTGACACCGGCTAGTTTGATGTGTATCAGTGTACACCAATAATCCTCATTTAAATAATTCATACGCAGAATAAAGGGGCATGGCCTGGTAGAGTTTGTTAGTAGTGTTTTGAAACTAAGCGGCAACCCTCCGTTCTCTCTCTCTCAACACTGAAGAGCTTAAACTGCAGTTCCTCCACTGGCCACTAGAGGCCGGCTGAGACTCAATCCCATAAACCCTCATGTTAAACTGCAGTTCCTCCACTGGCCACTAGAGGCCGGCTGAGACTCAATCCCATAAACCCTCATGTTAAACTGCAGTTCCTCCACTGGCCACTAGAGGCCGGCTGCAGAAGAGACTCAATCCCATAAACCCTCATGTTAAAATACCCAACTTTACAGCAGAAATAAACATGTTTACAGCCTGGTGCAAAAAGTGCTTTTGGTCTATATCGCTAATGTTATCCTTCATGACGACTGAGGGGGTGAATATTTTTATAACTCATCCGTTTAAATTATATTAAGGCTTAAAGTTGTGCATAATTAAGGGCGTGGCCCCTTGAGTGACAGGTGGATTGCCGCTGATGTCACTACTAGCCGTTTGTCTGCTAGCGTTAGCGTCACGTCACCTCAGCTAATCCGCCTCGGGGCACATGACATCGAACATAGCGTTGCAGGAGCATCTGGTGAGCGTCGTACACATGAAGTGACCAGATACACATTAGCGCTGTTTCCACGATGCATCACATTCATTTCAATGTGTGTGGAATGTTTAATAAGGACAACATTTTAAGCATGTTATACTGTCAGTCAGCAACGTGTGTGTGCGTGATTCGCAGTGGTCGAGCTAATGGTTCGTCACAGTTTTATATATATATATATATAACAAGCTGTGTTACTATGAGGAATGATTATCTCGGAATGCAGATCTGTATGCAGGTACGAGGCACTTATCTAAATGAAATACAGGTGAAACTCGAAAAATTTGAATATCGTGCAAGTGTTATATAATTTTTTATGATTATGGCTGACAGCTTATGAAAACCCCAAATTCAAAATCTCAGAAAATTTGAATATTACATGAAATCAATAAAAAAGGATTTTAAATACAAATGTCAGCCCTCTGAAAAGTATAAATCATGCATATGTATATAGTTATATATACTAAATATATTAGTTTTAATTTTAAATACTGAAATACACAAACATTTGCTTGATATTTATTTAATTTTACATGTAGTGTACAGTGGAGCGCTGGCGCTTGCAACGCCAAGGTCATGGGTTCGAATCCCAGGGATACTGATAAGACTGTAAATATGTACCTTGAAATGCAATATAAGTTGCTTTGGATAAAAGCGTCTGCCAAATGCACAAATGTAAATGGTGATGGTTATTATTCGCATATGTCATGATAATGGCTGTTTGGTGTGTGCCTCACGTTTGCAGGTGGGCTGCCGGCCGGACCACGTGGCGTTGGGGAAGCAGATGCGCTCGGCCGAGCCGTACAGTGTGTGTCCCGTGGAGCAGGTGAAGCGCACTTTAGCGTGTTGCTGGAAGCTTCCCTCCTCTCGCGTGGCGTGAGCCGGTGTTCCCGGATCCCCGCAGCCGCCTCTCTTATCACCTGAGGAACACAAACACACTCCTGCACTCATTTCACCAGATAACAGAGAGCATGCATTATTCTGCAAGGATAGAAACAAACTGCATGTCTCTTCTAGGGGGAAACAGTGACAGTGAGTTAGTGTGTGCAACCCAAGGGAGTCTGAACCTGCGGATATGAATTATTACAACATAATAAACCAGAATCATCTTCAACGTGCTCATTTTGCCATAATGGCCAGCTGACTGTAAAATATACATGGATACTCCCTAAATAAATAAATAGAGCACAGATATGAAATATTGATTTGACTGTATTAATAATATATATACGCATATACGTCTATATATGTATGATTCGATATTTTTTGTGAAAAGCCAAAATATTTGACAAAAATAAGTATTCTGTAGTTGTTAAAAAAAAGAAATACATTTTATTTAGCAAAGACCCATTAAACAGATCAAACATGACAGTAGAGACGTTTACATTAACACAAAGATTTATTTTAAATAAATGCTGTTCTTTTCAATGTTCAGTTCTAAACTAAAATATTACACAACACTGATAATAATCATAAATGTTTCTTGATCATCAGATCCTCATATTCTCCTGATTTCTGAAGGATCATGTGACACTGAAGACTGGAGTAATGATGCTGAAACTCAGCTTTGATCACAGGAATAAATTACACTTTACTAGATATTCACATAGAACACAGCTTTAAATCATCATGTGACTCTCATCTCCACTGTGATTGGTGGTTGTCAGTGTATTACAATGGTACAAAACAGATATTAGTACTTCAATAGATCGGTAAATTAACATTATATCAGATAATGAACGTTTATTTACTGTAAATTTAAGTTAAGTCTAAAATAAACCTAAAATGTTGCAACCATATTTTTTACGGTAGATTCTGGCAACCACAGCTGACGTTTCTTTACCGTAAATTTAACAGATTTCTTTTTTGCAGTGTATACAATCTTTTTGCTCACCTTACTTGTTTATTGGGAAAAATGACAAAATACTATTTTTTTAATGTTTTTAAAAGAAGTCTCTTCTGCTCATCAAGGCTGCATTTATTTGATCAAAAATAAAGTACAAATTATGAGATATTATTGCAATGTAAAATATCTGTTTTCTATGTGAATATCTAGTAAAGTGTAATTTATTCCTGTGATCAAAGCTGTATTTCAGCATCATTACTCCAGTCTTCAGTGTCACATGATCCTTCAGAAATCAGGAGAATATGATGATCTGATGATCAAGAAACATTTATGATTATCATCATTTTTGTGCAAACCATGATACAATTTTTCAGATTTTTTTTTTTACACAAAATAAAGCTAAAAAAAGGGCACTTATTTAAAATAAACCTTACAGAATCTTTTTGCACACCTGCCTTGTGTGATTAGGCAACGACAGCCAACTGAAAATAAAAAAAAACACTGAAAACTGGAACATCTTTCAATATCTTTCTAATAATCTTGGTATCGTGCAAAATGAATATTGCTGGATCTGTGACAAATTGCTTATTTTCCTCTTTGGATAAAAGCGTCAGCTAAATGCATTAATATTGCACAAGAGTTTCACACAAGAAAGAAACTCATATACGGGTTTGGAACAACATTAGGGTGAGAAATTTTCTCTTTTGTGTGAATTATTCATTTTGAAAACACATTGCAATTTTGAAGAGCAAAAAAAAAACAGGCGAAATTCTCACTAGGAACAGTTGAAGACACATTTATATGTTGCCACTGACGAGAAGAAGCATTAGCAGGCGTGCGTGAGATGCAACACCTCCATAATGACAGTGAGAAGCAACAGGCTATCAATTATCATCTAGCGGTCGCCAGCAGAAACCACTAGCATAAATAATTATGGTTAAAATATTCAGGGAACAGAGCTGGACGGCACAGACAGGAGCATCGAGTCCCAGTTCGAGTCTGTCGACGACACACAAGTCAAATCCTTTTTAATTACACGTACGACTAGCCTGAGGACAATCAGAAAACTCAGACTCAGCAAACAGAGGAACCAGTGGCTACAAGCCATAGGGCAACTGTCATCACACACACACACACACACACACACACACACACACACACACACACACACACACACACACACACACACACACACACACACACACACACACACACACACACACACACACACACACAAACTCTCACTCACTCTCTCATTTACTCACTCACACACTCACTCACTCATTTACTCACTCATTTACTTACTCATTTACTCACTCACTGATTTACTTACTCACTCACTCATTTACTCACTCACTCACTCCCTCACACACTCACTCACACTCATTTACTCACTCACTCACTCACTCATTTACTTACTCACTCACTCACTCATTCACTCACACAATCACTCACTCACTCATTTACTCACTCATTTACTTACTCACTCACTCACTCATTTACTTACTGACTCACTCATTTACTCACTCCCTCACACACTCACTCACACTCATTTACTCACTCACTCACTCACTCATTTACTCACTCACTCACTCATTTACTTACTCACTCACTCACACACTCACATTCATTTACTCACTCACTCACTCACTCACTCACTCATTTACTCACACTCTCACTCACTCACTCATTTACTCACTCACTCACTCACTCATTTACTTACTCACTCACTCACACACTCACACTCATTTACTCACTCACTCACTCACTCATTTACTCACTCACTCACTCATTTACTTACTCATTTACTTACTCACTCACTCATTTACTCACTCACTCACTCACTCACTCACA
>CM060631.1:1122500-1147500 GCA_030578275.1 Meda fulgida | reverse complement strand
CTCTCCGCGAGTCTCACTCCTCTCACACTCCTCTCTGCGAGTCTCACTCCTCTCACACTCCTCTCCGCGAGTCACACACTCCTCTCCGCGAGTCTCACTCTCCTCTCCGTGAGTCACACACTCCTCTCCGCGAGTCTCACACTCCTTTCCGCGAGTCACAAACTCTTCTCTGCGAGTCTCACTCTCCTCTCCGCGAGTCACACACTCCTCTTCGCTAGTCTCACACTACTCTCCGCGAGTCACACACTCCTCTCCTCGAGTCTCACACTCCTCTCCTCGAGTCACACACTCCTCTCCGCGAGTCACACACTCCTCTCCACTCCTCTCCGCGAGTCACACACTCCTCTCCGCGAGTCACACACTCCTGTCTGTGAGTCACACACCTCTCCGCGAGTCACACACTCCTCTCCACTCCTCTCCGCGAGTCTCACACTCCTCTCCGTGAGTCACACACTCTTCTCCGCGAGTCTCACACTCCTCTCCACGAGTCACGATGACTGATTCATTAGTGGGTGAACTATTGTTTAAAAGAAGAAAAATCTGTGCATGTTAGTTGGACTGAAATAGACAGCTTGTCGGTAGAAAGAAACGGTGTAGTGTGTCACGCAGAGACAGAAGTCATTATTCAGCTGAACTTGATTAACTCGTGTAAGACTGACACATAATGACAGAAAATAAGAGTCAAGACAAAGATGAGCTTCACTCAACAATCTGTTCTCTCAAGTGCACGATTTCTCTTTTAAACACAAGTAAGCCTGAACAAGCTGTGTATTATCTGAAAGCAATAAGCCACGTGTGTTAATGTGATTTTACCACGGGAATGGGAGAAGCTTTTATTAAACGGAGAAAACGTTATAATTTAATAATCATTTTTTGTGCTGCACATCGTGAAGAAGAGCTCCTGAAATCACTGTAATGGATTATATTCTTTATTTTCATTTCAGTTATTTCAAAGATTAACAATACATATAACACATATAACACAACATAAGACATAACACAACACAACATAACATGACATAATATGACATAACAACATAACATAACATGAAATGATATATGACATAACATGAAATGACAACATGAAATACACAAAATAAAATGACAACATACTATAACATAACGTGATATGACATGACATAACAACATAACAAATAACATGACATAACATAATAACGACATGAAATACAACATAAAATGACACGACAACAACATAAAAACATGAAAACAACATAATATAACATGATGTATGACATCGCAACATAACATGACAAGACATCACAACATAACACAACACTAAATACCATAACATGATATAACATCAATACACCCTGGTGAAATCACTGTAATGGATTATATTCTTTATACTAATTTCAGTTCTTTCAAAGAGCCTCACAGCCCACAAGCACAAATCAGCCAGAGCAACACAACATCACTGGCCAAACAACAAATGACAATTGCAATTTATTTCTGAAATTACTTTTAATATCCATCCAGAGTCTCTTTCTCTCGCTCTCAGTCTTCCACAAACACAGAGCTGGATGTTGCTTAATCAATACAGTCGTCAAGAATATCGATGTTTCCGCCCAGACACAGAAAAACGTATAGTTATAGTTATAAGACTAATGCTGCTTTTTGTAGAGAAGTTACTGCACAACACAAATGCATGCTCTCTCTCTCTCTCTCTATCTCTCTCTCTCTCTCTCTCTCTCTCACACACACACTCTCTCTCTCAAACACAGTCTCTCTCTCTCTCTCTCTCTCTCTCTCTCTCTCACACACACTCTTTCTCTCTCGCACACACACACTCTCTCTCTCTCTCACACACTCTCTCTCTCTGTCTCTCTCGCACACTCTCTCTCTCTCTCTGTCTCTCTCGCACACTCTCTCTCTCGTGCACACTCTCTCTCTCTCTCTCGCACACTCTCTCTCTCTGTCTCTCTCGCACACACTCTCTCTCTCTCTCTTGCACACTCTCTCTCTCTCTCTGTCTCTCTCGCACACACTCTCTCTCTCTCTTGCACACTCTCTCTCTCTCTCTCTGTCTCTCTCGCACACTCTCTCTCTCTCTCTCGCACACTCTCTCTCTCTCTCGCACACACTCTCTCTCTCTCTCTTGCACACTCTCTCTCTCTCTCTCTCGCACACACTCTCTCTCTCTCTCTTGCACACTCTCTCTCTCTCTCTCTCTATCTCGCACACACTCTCTCTCTCTCTGTCTCTCTCGCACACACTCTCTCTCTCTCTCTCTCGCACACTCTCTCTCTGTCTCTCTCGCACACACTCTCTCTCTCTCTCTTGCACACTCTCTCTCTCTCTGTCTCTCTTGCACACTCTCTCTCTCTCGCACACTCTCTCTCACTCTCTCTCCGTCTCTCTCGCACACTCTCTCTCTCTCTCTCTCTCTCTCTCTCTCTCTCTCTCACACACTCTCTCTCTCTCTCTCTCTCTCGCCCATCTCTCTCCCTCTGTCTCTCTCCCACTCTCTCTCTCTCTCTGGTTTAAAATACAATTAATATTCAGTAATATTATCGATTTAACTGCATATATACTCCAGATGAGAAGATTTGAACTGAATTTAGCTGGATAATGACACGAACTTTGCAACATAGACACTGTTATTGAACTGAACTGGATCCACACAGTGAACTAAATTGAGCTGAATAACAATAATGACACTATTATTTTCTGTAGAGATGCTTATCGCTGAAATTGAATTGTTTTTTATAATATATAAATACATGTGACTTGACTTATAAACTGCATAGAAACAGCACAAGCCTCCATATGAGCTTCTTTAAACTAGTTTTAAGCTAGTTTTAAACTAGTAGTGCTAGGAACAAAAACCTAAAAATGTCTACAAATATGGTAACCCTGGTATGAGGATAATTGACTCATGAAAAATAATGCACACCACTTCATGTCATGGTCACACTGGCATGTTAAAGTGAAGTTTGTCGGGACAAACTCTTATGTTGTCTTGACAAAGCCTGAAAGTTCTATAAGTTTCCTAGCATGTTTTATCAGCATTAATCTAGCACGTTTTAACACATTGCTATCATGATCCTAGCACGTTTTAACACATTGCTATCATGATCCTAGCATGTTTTAACACATTGCTATCATGATCCTAGTATGTTTTAACACACTGCTATCATGATCCTAGCATGTTTTAACACACTGCTATCATGATCCTAGCATGTTTTAACACACTGCTATCATGATCCCAGCACGTTTTAACAGATTGCTATCATGATCCTAGCACGGTTTAACACACTGCTATCATGATCCTAGCACGTTTTAACACACTGCTATCATGATCCCAGCACGTTTTAACACACTGCTATCATGATCCTAGCACGTTTTAACGCATTGCTATCATGATCCTAGCACATTTTAACACATTGCTGTCATGATACTAGCATGTTTTAACACATTGCTATCATGATCCAAGCACGTTTTAACATATTGCTATCATGATCCTAGCACGTTTTAACACACTGCTATCACGATCCTAGCACGTTTTAACACATTGCTATCATGATCCTAGCATGTTTTAACACACTGCTATCATGATCCTAGCATGTTTTAACACACTGCTATCATGATCCTAGCACGTTTTAACACATTGCTATCATGATCCTAGCACGGTTTAACACACTGCTATCATGATCCTAGCATGTTTTAACACACTGCTATCATGATCCCAGCACGTTTTAACACATTGCTATCATGATCCTAGCACGGTTTAACACACTGCTATCATGATCCTAGCACGTTTTAACACACTGCTATCATGATCCCAGCACGTTTTAACACACTGCTATCATGATCCTAGCACGTTTTAACGCATTGCTATCATGATCCTAGCACATTTTAACACATTGCTGTCATGATACTAGCATGTTTTAACACATTGCTATCATGATCCAAGCACGTTTTAACACATTGCTATCATGATCCAAGCACGTTTTAACATATTGCTATCATGATCCTAGCACGTTTTAACATATTGCTATCATGATCCTAGCACGTTTTAACACACTGCTATCATGATCCAAGCACGTTTTAACATATTGCTATCATGATCCTAGCACGTTTTAACACACTGCTATCATGATCCTAGCACGTTTTAACATATTGCTATCATGATCCTAGCACGTTTTAACACACTGCTATCATGATCCTAGCACGTTTTAACACACTGCTATCATGATCCTAGCACGTTTTAACATATTGCTATCACGATCCTAGCACGTTTTAACACATTGCTATCATGATCCTAGCATGTTTTAACACATTGCTATCATGATCCTAGCATGTTTTAACACATTGCTATCATGATCCTAGCACGTTTTAACACATTGCTATCATGATCCTAGCATGTTTTAACGCATTGCCATCATGATACTAGCATGTTTTAACACATTGCTATCATGATCCAAGCACGTTTTAACATATTGCTATCATGATCCTAGCACGTTTTAACACACTGCTATCATGATCCTAGCACGTTTTAACATATTGCTATCATGATCCTAGCACGTTTTAACACACTGCTATCATGATCCTAGCACGTTTTAACACACTGCTATCATGATCCTAGCACGTTTTAACATATTGCTATCACGATCCTAGCACGTTTTAACACATTGCTATCATGATCCTAGCATGTTTTAACACATTGCTATCATGATCCTAGCATGTTTTAACACATTGCTATCATGATCCTAGCACGTTTTAACATATTGCTATCATGATCCCAGCACATTTTAGCATGTTTTAACACATTGCTATCATGATCCTAGCATGTTTTAACGCATTGCTATCATGATCCTAGCACATTTTAACACATTGCTGTCATGATACTAGCATGTTTTAACACATTGCTATCATGATCCTAGCACGTTTTAACACATTGCTATCACGATCCTAGCACGTTTTAACGCATTGCCATCATGATCCTAGCACGTTTTAACATATTGCTATCATGATCCTACCACGTTTTAACACATTGCTATCATGATCCTAGCACGTTTTAACACACTGCTATCATGATCCTAGCACGTTTTAACACATTGCTATCATGATCCTAGCACGTTTTAACACACTGCTATCATGATCCTAGCATGTTTTAACACATTGCTATCATGATCCTAGCACGTTTTAACACATTGCTATCATGATCCTAGCACGTTTTAACACATTGCTATCATGATCCTAGCACGTTTTAACACACTGCTATCACGATCCTAGCACGTTTTAACACATTGCTATCATGATCCTAGCACATTTGAACACATTGCTATCATGATCCAAGCACGTTTTAACATATTGCTATCATGATCCTAGCACGTTTTAACACATTGCTATCATGATCCAAGCACGTTTTAACACATTGCTATCATGATCCTAGCACGGTTTAACACACTGCTATCATGATCCTAGCACGTTTTAACACACTGCTATCATGATCCCAGCACGTTTTAACACACTGCTATCATGATCCTAGCACGTTTTAACGCATTGCTATCATGATCCTAGCACATTTTAACACATTGCTGTCATGATACTAGCATGTTTTAACACATTGCTATCATGATCCAAGCACGTTTTAACATATTGCTATCATGATCCTAGCACGTTTTAACACATTGCTATCATGATCCTAGCACGTTTTAACATATTGCTATCATGATCCTAGCACGTTTTAACACACTGCTATCATGATCCTAGCATGTTTTAACACACTGCTATCATGATCCTAGCACGTTTTAACACACTGCTATCATGATCCCAGCACGTTTTAACACACTGCTATCATGATCCTAGCACGTTTTAACGCATTGCTATCATGATCCTAGCACATTTTAACACATTGCTGTCATGATACTAGCATGTTTTAACACATTGCTATCATGATCCAAGCACGTTTTAACATATTGCTATCATGATCCTAGCACGTTTTAACACACTGCTATCATGATCCTAGCACGTTTTAACATATTGCTATCATGATCCTAGCACGTTTTAACACACTGCTATCATGATCCTAGCACGTTTTAACACACTGCTATCATGATCCTAGCACGTTTTAACATATTGCTATCACGATCCTAGCACGTTTTAACACATTGCTATCATGATCCTAGCATGTTTTAACACATTGCTATCATGATCCTAGCATGTTTTAACACATTGCTATCATGATCCTAGCACGTTTTAACATATTGCTATCATGATCCCAGCACATTTTAGCATGTTTTAACGCATTGCTATCATGATCCTAGCACGTTTTAACACACTGCTATCATGATCCTAGCACATTTTAACACATTGCTGTCATGATACTAGCATGTTTTAACACATTGCTATCATGATCCTAGCACGTTTTAACACATTGCTATCACGATCCTAGCACGTTTTAACACATTGCTATCATGATCCTAGCATGTTTTAACACATTGCTATCATGATCCTAGCATGTTTTAACACATTGCTGTCATGATCCTAGCACGTTTTAACATATTGCTATCATGATCCCAGCACATTTTAGCATGTTTTAACACATTGCTATCATGATCCTAGCATGTTTTAACGCATTGCTATCATGATCCTAGCACATTTTAACACATTGCTGTCATGATACTAGCATGTTTTAACACATTGCTATCATGATCCTAGCACGTTTTAACACATTGCTATCACGATCCTAGCACGTTTTAACGCATTGCCATCATGATCCTAGCACGTTTTAACATATTGCTATCATGATCCTACCACGTTTTAACACATTGCTATCATGATCCTAGCACGTTTTAACACACTGCTATCATGATCCTAGCATGTTTTAACACATTGCTATCATGATCCTAGCACGTTTTAACACATTGCTATCATGATCCTAGCACGTTTTAACACATTGCTATCATGATCCTAGCACATTTTAACACACTGCTATCACGATCCTAGCACGTTTTAACACATTGCTATCATGATCCTAGCACATTTGAACACATTGCTATCATGATCCAAGCACGTTTTAACATATTGCTATCATGATCCTAGCACGTTTTAACACATTGCTATCATGATCCAAGCACGTTTTAACACATTGCTATCATGATCCTAGCACGGTTTAACACACTGCTATCATGATCCTAGCACGTTTTAACACATTGCTGTCATGATCCTAGCAGGTTTTAACACACTGCTATCATGATCCCAGCACGTTTTAACACATTGCTATCATGATCCTAGCAGGTTTTAACACACTGCTATCATGATCCCAGCACGTTTTAACACACTGCTATCATGATCCCAGCACGTTTTAACACACTGCTATCATGATCCTAGCACGTTTTAACGCATTGCTATCATGATCCTAGCACATTTTAACACATTGCTGTCATGATACTAGCATGTTTTAACACATTGCTATCATGATCCAAGCACGTTTTAACATATTGCTATCATGATCCTAGCACGTTTTAACACACTGCTATCATGATCCTAGCACGTTTTAACATATTGCTATCATGATCCTAGCACGTTTTAACACACTGCTATCATGATCCTAGCACGTTTTAACACACTGCTATCATGATCCTAGCACGTTTTAACATATTGCTATCACGATCCTAGCACGTTTTAACACATTGCTATCATGATCCTAGCATGTTTTAACACATTGCTATCATGATCCTAGCATGTTTTAACACATTGCTATCATGATCCTAGCACGTTTTAACATATTGCTATCATGATCCCAGCACATTTTAGCATGTTTTAACACATTGCTATCATGATCCTAGCATGTTTTAACGCATTGCTATCATGATCCTAGCACATTTTAACACATTGCTGTCATGATACTAGCATGTTTTAACACATTGCTATCATGATCCTAGCACGTTTTAACACACTGCTATCATGATCCTAGCATGTTTTAACATATTGCTATCATGATCCTACCACGTTTTAACACATTGCTATCATGATCCTAGCACGTTTTAACACACTGCTATCATGATCCTAGCATGTTTTAACACATTGCTATCATGATCCTAGCACGTTTTAACACATTGCTATCATGATCCTAGCACGTTTTAACACATTGCTATCATGATCCTAGCATGTTTTAACGCATTGCCATCATGATCCTAGCACATTTGAACACATTGCTATCACGATCCTAGCACGTTTTAACACATTGCTATCACGATCCTAGCACGTTTTAACACATTGCTATCACGATCCTAGCACGTTTTAACACATTGCTATCATGATCCTAGCATGTTTTAACACATTGCTATCATGATCCTAACACGTTTTAACACATTGCTATCACGATCCTAGCACGTTTTAACACATTGCTATCACGATCCTAGCACGTTTTAACACATTGCTATCACGATCCTAGCACGTTTTAACACATTGCTATCATGATCCTAGCACGTTTTAACACATTGCTATCATGATCCTAGCACGTTTTAACACATTGCTATCATGATCCAAGCACGTTTTAACATATTGCTATCATGATCCTAGCACGTTTTAACACATTGCTATCATGATCCAAGCACGTTTTAACATATTGCTATCATGATCCTAGCACGTTTTAACACACTGCTATCACGATCCTAGCACGTTTTAACACATTGCTATCATGATCCTAGCATGTTTTAACACACTGCTATCATGATCCTAGCACGTTTTAACACACTGCTATCATGATCCTAGCACGTTTTAACACATTGCTATCATGATCCTAGCACGGTTTAACACACTGCTATCATGATCCTAGCATGTTTTAACACACTGCTATCATGATCCCAGCACGTTTTAACACATTGCTATCATGATCCTAGCACGGTTTAACACACTGCTATCATGATCCTAGCACGTTTTAACACACTGCTATCATGATCCCAGCACGTTTTAACACACTGCTATCATGATCCTAGCACGTTTTAACGCATTGCTATCATGATCCTAGCACATTTTAACACATTGCTGTCATGATACTAGCATGTTTTAACACATTGCTATCATGATCCAAGCACGTTTTAACATATTGCTATCATGATCCTAGCACGTTTTAACACACTGCTATCATGATCCTAGCACGTTTTAACATATTGCTATCATGATCCTAGCACGTTTTAACACATTGCTATCATGATCCTAGCACGTTTTAACATATTGCTATCATGATCCCAGCACATTTTAGCATGTTTTAACACATTGCTATCATGATCCTAGCATGTTTTAACGCATTGCTATCATGATCCTAGCACATTTTAACACATTGCTGTCATGATACTAGCATGTTTTAACACATTGCTATCATGATACTAGCACGTTTTAACACACTGCTATCATGATCCTAGCACGTTTTAACATATTGCTATCACGATCCTAGCACGTTTTAACACATTGCTATCATGATCCTAGCATGTTTTAACACATTGCTATCATGATCCTAGCACGTTTTAACATATTGCTATCATGATCCCAGCACATTTTAGCATGTTTTAACACATTGCTATCATGATCCTAGCATGTTTTAACGCATTGCTATCATGATCCTAGCACATTTTAACACATTGCTGTCATGATACTAGCATGTTTTAACACATTGCTATCATGATCCTAGCACGTTTTAACACATTGCTATCACGATCCTAGCACGTTTTAACGCATTGCCATCATGATCCTAGCACGTTTTAACATATTGCTATCATGATCCTACCACGTTTTAACACATTGCTATCATGATCCTAGCACGTTTTAACACACTGCTATCATGATCCTAGCATGTTTTAACACATTGCTATCATGATCCAAGCACGTTTTAACACATTGCTATCATGATCCTAGCACGTTTTAACACACTGCTATCATGATCCTAGCACGTTTTAACACACTGCTATCATGATCCTAGCATGTTTTAACACACTGCTATCATGATCCTAGCACGTTTTAACACACTGCTATCATGATCCTAGCACGTTTTAACACATTGCTATCATGATCCTAGTACGTTTTAACACACTGCTATCATGATCCTAGCATGTTTTAACACATTGCTATCATGATCCTAGCACGTTTTAACACATTGCTATCATGATCCCAGCACATTTTAACATGTTTTAACACATTGCTATCATGATCCTAGCATGTTTTAACGCATTGCCATCATGATCCTAGCACATTTGAACACATTGCTATCACGATCCTAGCACGTTTTAACACATTGCTATCATGATCCTAGCACGTTTTAACACATTGCTATCATGATCCTAGCACGTTTCAACACATTGCTATCACGATCCTAGCACGTTTCAACACACTGCTATCACGATCCTAGCACGTTTTAACACACTGCTATCACGATCCTAGCACGTTTTAACACACTGCTATCACGATCCTAGCACGTTTTAACACACTGCTATCACGATCCTAGCACGTTTTAACACATTCCTATCACGATCCTAGCACGTTTTAACACACTGCTATCATGATCCTAGCATGTTTTAGCATGTTTTAACACATTGCTATCATGATCCCAGAACATTTTAGCATGTTTTAACACATTGCTATCACGATCCTAGCACGTTTTAACACATTCCTATCACGATCCTAGCACGTTTTAACACACTGCTATCATGATCCTAGCATGTTTTAGCATGTTTTAACACATTGCTATCATGATCCCAGAACATTTTAGCATGTTTTAACACATTGCTATCATTCAGCTTTCAGATGATGTATAAATCTCAATTTAGAAAATGGACCCATGTGACGTGGTCCAGGTCACATATTTATACTGATTTCATCAGGCTCCGAAAATTCTTAAAAAGAACACAAAGAATGGCCTTCTCAGCTGTCATAGTTGCAACTCTTCAGAACAGGGTGTTCAACGCACCACCGTTTCCGTTTAAAAAATGTTTCGCAACTTTTTGTCGCAGTCCAGGTGTGTCTTACCTGAGCAGTGCGGCTGCGAGCCGCTCCATTGGCCGTTCAGCTGGCAGGAGCGAGTGGATTCACCAATCAGAGCTCGGTCTTCTAAACACCTGTAGTGAACTGTAGATCCGAAAGTGAATTTCTCTCCCGTCACAATGGCATGAGGAGGAGAACCAGGGTGACCACAGTCCACCTCTGTAGAGAAACACATCAATCTCTTACTTCAGCTCACAGCTCGGATTCATTCTTCTAGCTTTAATGTTTAAAGTCCCCCTGCTGTCAATCATTTTATTCCTTGAAACTCATATTTCATCACCAAAATTATGTGAAAATAGATGTCTATTTAAAATAGATAGATGATAAATAGATGTTATACCAAAATAGATGTCTTCATGTCTTAAAATATCTTGAATGTAACTCGACACCCTTGTCTCATTTAGTATGTGCGGCTCTATAAATATGCAAATGAGCCCCGCCTCCTCTCACTCGCTCACTCAGAGATTCACTGGTTGACGAGCACACGTTGATCTGATTGGTTACAAGGTCGTTTGTGACGTCAGAAACACCAGCGATTTCAAAGCGTGTTTTCGAGACTGTCTTTGGTTCACTGCAGTTTTAAGCAGAAAATACTCAGCAATGCTGTCGACTTATGAACTTACACATGCTTTAAGCATATTAAAAACACCACATAGACACATAAACAACATTAAAAGCTGGATTTTCACTAATATTTGTATTTTCATATTAATTTTTTTTTTAAACACGCAAATACGCTGTAAAAAATTAAAAACAGCATTACAATAGAGCATCTTCACCCGTTCGGTGAGATAAAACCATTTATTTGTCCATTATTATTTGAAAAAATTATTCAAATGATTTAACTACACTGTTCAGATTCATTTGAAATCATTATTTATATTTGTGCAGCCGCGTTTTCTCGGTCAGAGGGTTGTTAAGATAATGAACATTAACTCAAGTGTGTCCTAACTTCTGACTGCTAGCATATTTCCATCAATTTATAGAATGAGAGTCTCCAATTGACGAGAAATTTTCAAATGCACGTGTATTTATGCATTTATCTAAGAAGCTTTGCTTTTCGGCATCACAAATAAAACCAGGCAAACGTCCAAATCACTCATTGTGTCTTTGGTTCACTGCAGTTTTAAGCAGAAAACACTGTCGACTTATGAATTTACACATGGTTTGTCTTAAAGCACATTGAAAACACCACATATTAAATATTATTATTAAAAGCTTGATTTTCACCACAGGGGGACTTTATGCTAAGATTACAGTAGATTGAATTACTAATGTTATGAGTTATTTATAGTATAAAATCAAATTCATAATTCACGTTTACATTACATGTTGTTAAAACACTAGCATTTACAAAATGGTGGTAAACCTGAATAAAAAGAGAGACAAAAATGTCAGAATGACAATGCATGTTGACTCGACTTGACTGTCATTGGTGTTTTCCTCTCAGTGGGAATGTGACGGTCTGCAGGCACAGACTCTGTGTGGGTCTGGCTTTAAGCCTCTCAAAATCACCAAAAACAAGTTCTCGTTCTGCGTGGGTGAAGTTTAGCAAAGAGGAAAAGGACCTCGTACAATACGTAACATTACAGAGAACACATCTCTAAATTCAGCCCTGCTTTTCTGTTTTCAGCAACAACACAATTGTTCATCATCATGCATAATCCTTTTGTTTCTGAGGACTATGATATTTTTTGCACAACAAAAGCTTATTTATTGAATATCTGTCTGACACACTTCGCTTAGCATCCATAATGTATTTGATAGGTGTCTGGAAGATATAGTTAAAAGACAAAATCTCTATATTATTGCTCTGAAATAGTGTTGTTGTTTTTTTCGCAATAAGAGGAGCCATCTCTTCAAACAAACAGCCATTGCTGCCATGTACAACTTTAATGTTTAGTAGAAATGCAAGGCGTGTTAATCAGCTAATCAGAGTTTGTGTCCTAACCAGTGATTCGATTTTAGAAACGGTTTCTATTTCTGCCACATCGTGGAACAACAACAAGCAATCTGACAATGATAATCTCTGATTAGTGATTGATTTGGTTGTGAGTGCAGTGCGCTTGCAGAAGCTCCGCCCACACTCTCTTCTGATTGGCTGTGATTTGTGATTGATTTGGTTGTGAGTGCAGTGGGTTTGCAGAGAGACTCCGCCCACACGCTCTTCTGATTGGCTGTGATTTGTGATTGATTTGGTTGAGTGCAGTGCGCTTGCAGAGAGACTCCGCCCACACTCTCTTCTGATTGGCCCGGATTTGTGATTGATTTGGTTGTGAGTGCAGTGGGTTTGCAGAGAGACTCCGCCCACACTCTCTTCTGATTGGCTGTGATTTGTGATTGATTTGGTTGTGAGTGCAGTGGGTTTGCAGAGAGGCTCCGCCCACACTCTTCTGATTGGCTGTGATTGTGATTGATTTGGTTGTGAGTGCAGTGCGCTTGCAGAGTCTCCGCCCACACTCTCTTCTGATTGGCTGTGATTTGTGATTGATTTGGTTGTGAGTGCAGTGCGCTTGCAGAGAGACTCCGCCCACACACTCTTCTGATTGGCTGTGATTGTGATTGATTTGGTTGTGAGTGCAGTGGGTTTGCAGAGAGACTCCACCCACACTCTTCTGATTGGCTGTGATTTGTGATTAATTTGGTTGTGAGTGCAGTGCGCTTGCAGAGTCTCCGCCCACACGCTCTTCTGATTGGCTGTGATTTGTGATTAATTTGGTTGTGAGTGCAGTGAGCTTGCAGAGAGTCTCCGCCCACACTCACTTCTGATTGGCTGTGATTGTTTTTGTCGTGTTTCGCAGTCGTGTCTCATCTGGTGTGAACAGACAAATAGCAAGTCGCTGGAAACTTACTGCGTCTATTTTAGATCACGGTTTTAACTTGAAAAGAAATAAGAACGGATCATTTAAGTTAAACTCGAGAACTTGATAAGTCCAGTTTGTGAACCGAATCAGTTTATTTGCAATCCAAACTCTCTGATTCATTGCTGGCATGAGGGAATATTTCCAATAAATAACTACTTAAATCTCAGTCTGTTCCTCAAACGACGATTACAGAGGATGTAAATAAATCACCTTAGCCGAATGTATTACACTTGTAATGCTTGTTTGGTAATTTCGGTCAATTTATGTAAAACAGCATTTAGGTTTGGAACAACAAAATGACAAAATGAACGGGAACACTTTACAATAAGGCTCATTAGTTACCATGAACTAATAATGAACTGCACTTACACAGCATTTATTAATCTTTATTAATGTTAATTTCAACATTTATTAATGCTTTATTAAAATCTTGCTAACATTAGTTAATGCACTGTGAACTAACATGAACAAACAGCTGTATTATTATTATTATTATTATTAACTAACATGAACAAACAGCTGTATTATTATTATTATTATTAATTAACATGAACAGACAGCTGTATTATTATTATTAACTAACATGAACAAACAGCTGTATTATTATTATTATTATTATTATGAACTAACATGAACAAACAGCTGTATTATTATTATTATTATTATTAACTAACATGAACAAACAGCTGTATTATTATTATTATTATTATGAACTAACATGAACAAACAGCTGTATTATTATTATTATTAACTAACATGAACAAACAGCTGTATTATTATTATTATTATTATTAACTAACATGAACAAACAGCTGTATTATTATTATTATTATTAACTAACATGAACAAACAGCTGAATTATTATTATTATTATTATTATTATTAACTAACATGAACAAACAGCTGTATTATTATTATTATTATTATTATTATTATTAACTAACATGAACAAACAGCTGTATTATTATTATTATTATTATTAACTAACATGAACAAACAGCTGTATTATTATTATTATTATTATTATTAACTAACATGAACAAACAGCTGTATTATTATTATTATTATTATTATTATTATTATTATTAACTAACATGAACAAACAGCTGTATTATTATTATTATTATTATTATTAACTAACATGAACAAACAGCTGTATTAATATTATTATTATTATTATTATTATTAACTAACATGAACAAACAGCTGTATTATTATTATTATTATTATTATTATTATTAACTAACATGAACAAACAGCTGTATTATTATTATTATTATTATTATTATTATTAACTAACATGAACAAACAGCTGTATTATTATTATTATTATTAACTAACATGAACAAACAGCTGTATTATTATTATTATTATTATTATTAACTAACATGAACAAACAGCTGTATTATTATTATTATTATTATTATTAACTAACATGAACAAACAGCTGAATTATTATTATTATTATTAACTAACATGAACAAACAGCTGTATTATTATTATTATTATTATTATGAACTAACATGAACAAACAGCTGTATTATTATTATTATTATTATTAACTAACATGAACAAACAGCTGTATTATTATTATTATTATTATTATTATTATTAACTAACATGAACAAACAGCTGAATTATTATTATTATTATTAACTAACATGAACAAACAGCTGTATTATTATTATTATTATTATGAACTAACATGAACAAACAGCTGTATTATTATTATTATTATTAACTAACATGAACAAAGATGAACACAAACAGTAACAACTGTATTGCTCATTGTTAGTTTATGTTAGTTAATCCATTAACTAATGTTTAATAAATGAACATGATTGTAAAGTGAACTATTCAGTGCGTTCACATCTTAACAGCTTTAACTCATCTCTCGTGCGCCGCTGAAGAAACACACATAAGCTCTTGAATTTAATTTAGCTAAGCTTCTTTTCAGGCCTGGTTTTGATGTTTGCTTTCTTTTGAATTGTAAATGCTCCCGAATAAAACCGAGGTGCTCATTTTCATAAGATTCATCAGGCTGAAAGGCTGACGGGGAAGAGGCTGCTTATTAAAACTACCCAGGTAGCTTCCGTCGACTAAGTAAAGTGCAGAATTACCCTGTGTACACTTGAGAGAAAAACAAGCCTAATAGACAGCTAGCAGGATTGTGGCTTTCCTTCACGCTCGCTGGAAGAATCTCGACAAGAAACGATCAAATTCAGGTTTGAAGCAATTACAGGGACAGAGATGGAAAGCGAGAGCAGGAGGCAATTACTTTCTCACAGGCAAATGAACACGTCTCTCTAATGAATGTGCTCTTGACCTTAATACTCCTCGCGTTGGCAAACTGCAGAAAGGTGTGTTAAATCCACTGCTGTCCACAGTGGGAAACTTGTAAAGCTTTCACACAGACAGAGAAGTCTCCATCATAAGAGCTCTTTGACTGCGTGCCGACTCACCTGTGACATTCACTATCGCCTCTCAGATGGAGGAGTTCAAAAACTGCCAATGATAAAAGGCAAAATAATGAGGGATAAAGTGATGGGGAGCAGCGAACATACCCAGGCATTCTGGTAATGGTTTGTCCCAGTATCCCACCGGCTGGCAGGTTAGAACCGGCGAGCCGAAGAGGTAATATCCGGGATTGCAGTCGTAGGAAACTACGGTCCCGAAAGTGAAGTTCCCGTACTCAATTTTGCTCTTCCTGATTGAGTTTGCTGGAATACCGGGATCAGTGCAGTTGACCACTGAAGAACACAAACAGAAAGAGTATAATAAGTGTTGACAATTCATAAATAAAATACAATCATGTATTTGAGGAGATGTATTTTATTATTATTATTGTTTATATACTGTATACACACTAAACGTTCAAAAGTTTGAGGTCATTATGATTTTTGAATGTTTTTGAAACAAGCCTCTTCTACATTTATTTGATCAAAAATACAGTAATAGTGAATTATTATTACAAGATAAAATAACTTTTTATGTAAATATATTGTAAAATGTAATCATTTATTCCTGAGATCAAACCTGAATTTTCAGCAAATATATATATATATAATGCTGGAAATTCCTTTTTGAAAATTCAATTGAAGTTTTGAATCTACTTCAAATGATGACTTTCTGTTGAATTCACTTTTTTGATCCACTTCAATGTTGACTACTGTATATACAGTATATATTTTACAAAAAAAAAAACGTAATATATAAATATATTCAAGATTTTTTCATTAATAAAAAGTTCAACAGAACAGCATTTATTTGAAGCAGAACTGTTTTGTAACATTATAAATGACTTTACTGTCACTTTTGATCAATTTAATGCATGCTTGCTGAATACAAAAATGAATTTAAATGATAACATGAATAAAAGTATTAATTTAAATAATTACATTTAATTTATATGAATTAAATAATCTAAATAGAAAAAAACAGGGTGGTAGTGTATCACATTTTCCACAAAAATATTAATCAGCAAAACCAGTTTTCAATATTGATAATAATCATAAATGTTTCTTGAGCATCAGATCCTCATATTCTCCTGATTTCTGAAGGATCATGTGACACTGAAGACTGGAGTAATGATGCTGAAATACAGCTTTGATCACAGGAATAAATTACACTTTAATAGATATTCACATAGAACACAGCTGATTTATATAATAATAATATTTCACAATTTTACTGTATTTTTGACCAAATAAATGCAGTCTAATATTTCACCCAGAGACTCATTATTCATTACATTATTTACAATAATCTAAAGCTATTTTATCAATGTAAACGTGCAGCATAACAAAAGTAAAAACATTACAATAGAGCATCTTCACCCGTTCGGTGAGATAAACCATTTATTTGTACATTATTATTGGACAAAAGCACACTCTAGTCATGTAATCACGGCTTCATCACTGTTGATCTTCCTGCGTTCTGTTGTCAGTCGAACACTCCAGCCCATCCTCTGAGACACTCGTAATCACGCCGCGAACAAAGCAGAGATTAGCTCGACACACACATCTCATCTTCATCATCTGTGGCTAAAGAGGCCAGAGGCTCTCAGACATGAAATTGGTCATTTCTTTTTTAACCGGAAAAGTCATTTCCATCAGCGCCACTCTCGCTATAATCCCCGAGAGCTAATGGTCCCATGGGAAGGTTCTCCTGGTTGCGTTCGCAGCGCCAGCAGGGACTCTGAGGTGACGTGAGACGCGCTTGTTGCTGGGACTTTTATTTTGCCGGCGCTGAGAACGACTGAGCTCACAGTGCTCACATTCTCCTGTTCATTAGTTTACGACCTGTCTAACAGTCCTGTCGAATACTTTATTATATAGAACTGTTAGAAAGTAGACAGTGATAAAGTTATTAGCGTATGGTGTGTGTTGATGTCCAGTGTTGCTGAGCAGAAATACAGAATCATGTTTCTCTCGGTCACGTTGCATTTTCTCCTCAGCGTAAAGATTAAGAGCTCCATCTGTTAGTTAGTGGAGTAAATATATAGGCTATAATCTGTGTGTTTACGCGGCCTTTATTAATAATGGCGGATGCTGGTGTTTCGAGTGTTATCGGCCAATCAGAGGACACTACCGTCACTGTAGTTCCTATAGCGCTGCTTTACACGAGCAGGAACTATGAAAAGGTTCCTCCGGTGCGGTAACAGTATCTTTATTATCCTTCAAATTCTAAAAAAGGTAAACGGATAAATAATAAAAATGCACATGCAATGACTGTGGTTTTATACCCATTGAAAGGATACTATGACAAAGATATCACTTCCCTTATTCAAACAAAGAAAATTCTCTCATGAATATGATTTTTGTTCTCCTGAAGAATGAAAGCCGTATCATATACTTGGATATTTATATCAGAGAACACTACCGTCACTGTAGTTCCTATAGCGCTGGTTTACTGGAGTAAATGAGTTCCTAGAGCTAAAATAGTGTAATTATAAACTCCGGGAGCTTCAGGAGCGATGAAGAGGATCCTCCGGTGGGTAACACTTTATTTTGATGGTCCTTTTTGAACATTCGGTTAACTATCAGTATCTGGTCAATCACACGCCCACTGACTCTCACTACAGTATTAGTAGATCTCTGCTTAATATCTGCCAACTCTTTATTGTGATGCTCCTCCAACACACATTACACTGACTATAAGTAACTTTGCAAGTACATGTCAACTTATTCTACCCCAAACCCTACAGGTCTACTAACACTCTACTCAAGTCCCCTTCATCTATACAGCGCTTTACCAATATAGAGCGTTTCACAGCAGCTTTACAGTGATAACAGGAGATTACAGTAGTAGAGATTGTTTTGGCTTTACAGCAGATCTAGAATAAAGTTATTGTCCAGATAAAGTTAGTTTTGATTGATTCACTTCCGTTGCAGAGATCATTAGTTATTAACTAGCCGCTAACACGACACCGCTCTACAGAAAACAGAAACTTTGAATGTGTTCTGGCCATTCATTCACACACAGTGTTTGTGCTCGAGAACGCAAACCTTGAAACGTTCAGATTTTTTTTTTTTTTTAAAGTTATCATCTAAACTTCAAAAACATGAATCTGTGAAAGCATTGACAGCGTGCACATGCGTATTACGTGTTTAGTCTATAGTCTACACACTAATGAGAGTTAGTAGACATGTAGATGCAACGTTACTTCAACAGATTGTGTTAAAGGGACCATCAAGTTAAAGTGAAACCCTCCGGTGAGAACAGAGCGGATGGGGTCCAAACCTTTCCTGTAGCTCAAACAAACGCAACGCCAAGGTCATGGGTTCGATTCCCAGGGAAAGCAAGAACTGATAAGACTGTAAATGTGTACCTTGAAAATGTAATGTAAGTCACTTTGGATAAAAGCGTCTGCCAAATGCATAAATGTAAATGTAAACCTCTGCATGTTGGCGGCTGGCGGCTCCACTGGCGGTCCGACTGGCACTGCGCTCGAGACGGGCCTTCCAGAATATAGCCGTTATTGCAGAAGAAGTTCACCACGTCGTTCAGGTTGAAGCCGTCGCCAACCGTGCGACCGTAGATCGGGCTGCCGGGATGACCACAGCTAACGGCTGAAACACAAACCAGGAAAACCACCGTCAACAGTCTGAAAAAAACAGCTCAAGTCCCCCGTAGTCAATCATTGTATCCCGTAAAACTCATCTTTGATCACTAAAATGACACATTTAAATGAGTCAAGAAACGTCCTTGATAGCTTGAAAGTAATTCGACACCCATGTCTCATTTAGTATGCGTGGTTCTATGAATATGCAAATGAGCCCCGCCTCCACTCACTCACTCACTCAGAGATTCACTGGTTGACGAGCACACGTTGATCTGATTGGTTACAAGGTCGTTTGTGACGTCAGAAACACCAGCGATTTCAGTGTTTTTGAGACTGTCTTTGGTTCACTGCAGTTTAAAGCAGAAAATACTCAGCAATGCTGTCGACTTATGAACTTACACATGATTTAAGCATATTAAAAACACTACATAGACATATAAACAACATTAAAAGCTGGATTTTCACCACAGGGGGACTTTAATATTTGTATTTTAATTTAAATATTTTCATTTTAAAAAACACGCAAATACGCTGTAGAAAATAAAAAACAGCATTACAATAGAGCATCTTCACCCGTTCGGTGAGATAAAACCATTTATTTGTCCATTATTATTTGAAAAAATTATTCAAATGATTTAACTACACTGTTCAGATTCATTTGAAATCATTATTTATATTTGTGCAGCCGCGTTTTCTCGGTCAGAGGGTTGTTAAGATAATGAACATTAACTCAAGTGTGTCCTAACTTCTGACTGCTAGCATATTTCCATCAATTTATAGAATAAGAGTCTCCAATGCTTGACGAGAAAAATTAAATGTATTTATGCATTTATCTAAGAAGCTTTGCTTTTCGGCATCACAAATAAAACAAGGCAAACGTCCAAATCACCCACACAAAATCAGCTAGTGCTGGTGTTTTCCTCTTCAGATGTTTCACTGGTGTGTGATGCCTGTCATGAGCTGATTCAGGGTTTGCCTGCATTACATGTCAAACTAATCCTCTTGGATGTGAAACAAACGTCCCCCGCGGTGTGTATTATTGCGTGTTACTCACACACACAGGACGGGAGCTGCCCGGACCAGTTGTGATCCTGTTGGCAGATTCGCACGGAGGAACCGATGAGCCGGAAACCCGGGTTACACTGGTAAACTACGGTGTCCCTGTAGCCGAAGTTTTCTCCGATTACTTGACCGTTCACGATCCTCTCCGGAACGCCACAGTGGCCGGCTGGGAAAAGAGCAAGGAGAATGCGTTAATACATGTGCTTCAACTTCAACAACATTTATATCAACCAATCAGATTCCAGGGCTCAATCAGAGATTAGAAAAGCTGAAAACACATGATCTATGAACACACAACATGCACATAAAACACAGGGGTTATTATGACAGTATTCTGTTAGGTTGGTTTTACAGTAGTGCTGCGCAACGATTAATCGCATTCAAAATAAAAGTTGTTTACATAATATATGTGTGTGCACTGTGTATAATTATTTTGTATATATAAATACAAACACATGCATGTATATATGTAAGAAATATTTGCATGTATATACTGTATATATTTAGATTATATATATAAATATTTAATATACAGGTGAAACTCTAAACATTAGAATATTGTGCAAAAGTTATAATTTTGATGATTATGGCTTACAGCTTATGAAAACCCCAAATTCAAAATCTCAGAAAATTAGAATATTTCATTAAATCAATAAAAAAAAAAGGATTTTAAATACAGAAATGTCTGAAAAGTATAATCATGTATATGTATATAGTTATATACTAAATATATTAGTTTCACCTTTTAATTTGAATTACTGAAATACATGAACTTTTGCACTATATTGAAATTTTTCGAGTTTCACCTGTATAAATATCACATTTTTCTTAAATATATACATTTGTATACATTGGCATTGTGTGTGTATTTATATATGCGAAATAATTATGCACAGCACACACACATATATAATGTAAACACTAACTTTTATTTTGGATGTGATTAATCGTCGAACATCAGCTTTTGAACATGTGATTCATTCTGTAGTTTCCTGTGATTAAATTAAAGACTACAAGCACACCTTTTGTGAAATGCACTAATATACACACAAATTTGTGTTAAAAAATTTATCAAAAGTGCATTAAATAAATGTATAATGTTTCAAAACATTCTATTTCGTTCTTTCAATTCATCAATGACAAAATTCATCAACTTTTCCACAAAAATTATTTTCAACACTGATAATAATCATAAATGTTTCTTGATCATCAGATCATCATATTCTCCTGATTTCTGAAGGATCATGTGACACTGAAGACTGGAGTAATGATGCTGAAACTCAGCTTTGATCACAGGAATAAATTACACTTTACTAGATATTCACATAGAACACAGCTGATTTACATTATAATAATATTACACTGTTTTTACTGTATTTTTGCTCAAATAAACGCAGCTTCTGTGTTTTTGGTGAACAGTTTATATATTTGTTTTATTGCTTGGACTTTGTTTCTCAGTTTTTATTACTTTTTATTAATTATGTTAAATATGTTTTATCACTAAGGGTAATAAATGCAATAAAACTGATGCGGTTTCTCATTCCTCAAAACCCCATAAAGAGTCTCTGAAGGATATAAAGATGTTAAGCGGAGTGAGAATCGCTGTTAAAGATCAGCCTGTGATGTGATATGAATGTTATTGCAGGACTAAACTCGTGTAAATCACATCATGTGCGGTGAACAGAGATATTCATGATCCACCCACAGAGAACGAGTGTTCAATCGCACAAAGGATACTGTAATATCCACGCATCCGAGGATCAACAGAATGCATTTGAAGAGAGAGTAATGCGCAGGGTTGTTTTCCTCGAGACCGCTCAGAGAAATCACTTCTTCACCTCTGCTTCTCTCACTTCACTTCTGCTGAAGCGTCAGCCTGCATCATTTTACTTAGTTTTAAATAATCCTGTTTAACAGAAGAGTTCGTGGTGAAAAACTACATTACCCATGATGCCGTATAGAAAATTCCACCAATCAGAGTCAAAAGACCTCGTTAGCTCCGCCCACTTCCATGAATCGAGTCGATCTCCCTACGCTCTCAAAATACTTGAATATTTGTGTGAATAAGCATATTTTGCAATACACTTAAATTAAAAAAAAAAATACACTTTTTGAAATTAGTGGTTCTTTTCATCACTAAAGCTGTGAAGTTATTGTATCTTTGTCTGATTTTCAAATACTTTTTGCTTTAAATAAAAGTTTGTAGTGTTGTGATTCTCCTCAGCTGGTTTGGTAAAGCAAAGTTTTGTGTTTGTGTGTGTGACACTGTACATGAATATTGGTTATTTCCCACTGACGATGAACCCAGATTCACCATGTCGATTTCTGTACCACCTGAAATATTATGATGGTTATTAAAAGTACATTTTAAGGTAAAAAGCAGAATTTGATAGTTAAAATCACTAAATATACAGGGTTCAATTTGCCATCCTGTAATACCTGAAACATTGACACCATATTTTTATAAAGTGCCCCTATTTTAAAGTTTGCTAATGTTGTTTCAGAGTCTCGTACAATAGACTTACATGCATCCAATGCCAAAAACCACTTTAATTTTCTCTAAAATACATCGCAGCATCCCCTCATTTCTCGAAGAGTCTGAAACGGTTTGTTCGAAGATTCAGTCTCTCTAAGCTCCGCCTCTCTGAGAGCTGCTCTGCTCTGATTGGTCAGAAACCAAACACTCATTATCATATCTGAGTGTCCGCTCTTGATCACAGTGATACGAACAGTAACGATGGCGTGGGTTTTACCGTATCAAACAGCGTCTTCTCGACACGAACACGAACCAAACTCTTCCAGTCTCAGATACACTAGTGTTTGAGGGCGGGGCTAAGAGACGCTGCTCAGCCAATCAAGACCAGAGGCGGGCATTATGCAAATTAGTTGAATTGTAACAGGAAGTGAGACTGGAATTACTGACGACTCGTTTCAGCAGTTCAGAATCACTTCTTTCTTTTAGAAGACGATAACTTTATTTGATCTTTTACATTCACAAACAGCTGTATTACACACGGCATGAAAAATAATATTTGAAAAAGCTTAACGGGGCACTTTAAGGTGAATTTGTGGCAACCACATGTGCCGTTTCTAAACTGTAAATTTAACTATATTTTTCACAGTACAGGAAAAACATGAAGATGCATATCTTGAGTCTCTTTGGATGAATAAGTGATTCTAATACATATTAAATGACATTGAATTCTCTCACCATTTCCATCACCTAAGATGGCGTCCCCCACTGAGAAACACCGCAGTGTTTTATGGGATTGATTTTCTGTCAAGGTCAAAAGCGGTCTCTAAGAAGGAATTATAATGGTGCTTTTTAAACTCTTATCTGCATGTGAGGAAAACGGGTGCATGCATGCAAAATAAATAAATAAATAAAAAACTAGAATGATTAAACCACTGTTGCTATGGGAATCCAGACTGAATGGCACTGAACCCGCTCTGGCCTTTCAGGAGCCGGTGTCCATTAAAAGGTCACAGCGATGCTATAATGGTGATGTTGTGAAAGAGACGAGGCTTGTGGAGTTACCGAGACAGTGTGTTTCTGTGCCGCTCCAGAGACCCGAGGACAGGCATTCCCGAACACTCGAGCCCACCAGAATAAAGCCCGAGTTGCAGGTAAAAATAGCGGTCGCTCCGAAGGTCGTCTGGGTCCCAATTTTCTTTCCATTAGGAGGAGTGGGAAGCTCTCCACACGAAATGACTAAAGCAAGAGGCAACAGAGAACACAATGATTTAAAAACACCAGTGGATAACCTGAGGACAATATCTCGACCTCTGAATGGATGAATCTCAGTATTAAAAGCGCTTCCAGGTTTATAGCTTTAAGTTGCACTTGATAGATTTAGCACTGACTAACTAAAGCACAAGCACACTGCAAAACACGTGTTTTCCTTCGCCATTTTCAGGGTTTTTATCGTTAACTACAACTAAAAACATTGGTGTTCATTGAAATAAAATCATATAAATATTAGTTGAAAAAATTAAACTAATCGAA
>CM060631.1:1110000-1112500 GCA_030578275.1 Meda fulgida | reverse complement strand
GTTCGTTAATCTCAGTTTCCTCGTTAACCAATCCACGAAAGCCAATCACAGCAGAGATGTGAGCGAGCACTGATGATGTCACTGCAGTCGACTCCTCAGTATTTCACACGTGCAGAACTACTTATTCTCAAAATCAGCTAGTCGAGTAATTGTCTTGAGGCCCGTTCCTCAAACAACAAACGCCAGTTCCCTCATGACATCATCCTCCAGGAAGTGACATCATTTAGGAGGGAAAATCATCCCTATGAACAGATTTGATGAATTCTGGGATGCGTCGCTCTAAAACATCCATCCTGTGTGATACAATCACAGAAATCCAATCATTTCATAGATAAACATCAATATTTATATTTTAGACGTTTTCATGTAAAGTAACTGTCGATCCTTTACTTTTTTAATTCATCAAACTTTCTTGAAACTGTGTAAATGAATTAAATGTCTGATCTTGCCCACATCATGCGCATATATATATATATATATATAATAATCAAGATTAATCACATCCAAAATAATAGTTTGTGTTTACATAATATATGTGTGTGTACTGTGTATAATTATTTTGTATATATAAATACACACACATGCATATATACAGGTGAAACTCGAAAAATTAGATTATCGTGCAAAAGTAATAATTTTGATGATTATGGCTTACAGCTTATGAAAACCCCAAATTCAAAATCTCAGAAAATTAGAATATTACATGAAATCAATTAAAAAAAGGATTTTAAATTCAGAAATGTCGGCCCTCTGAAAAGTATAATCATGCATATGTATATAGTTATATACACTAAATACTTTTGCACAATATTCTATTTTTTTTGAGTTTGACAATATTTAAGAAATATCTCCATGTATATACTGTATGTATTTTAGATATAAATAACACATTTTTCGCAAATATATACATGCATGTGTGTGTGTGTACTGTATATATAGAATACATATATATAATGAATAAAAATGCCTTCTTGGAACACAGCTCGAGGACGCAGGGAACTGAAGGGCTCAGAAACTGGACTGTAATCTGCCAGTGTGTGATTAAAAGTGCTGGAGTTCCTTCACAGCGATCAATACAGCGATGAAGCATAATACAATGTCCAATTACTGAGTGCTTAAATCCTAATCAAATAAACCCAACAGAACAACGATGCTTTTATTAAAAATGAAGCAGAAAGCAAACCTCATTCCGCCGTAATAATTCCCATAAAACAAAGAGTGGATTGATCAGAGATGTGACTCAAGCGCCTGTGCAACAGCTCAATCTCAATTACATGACAAATAAACAACAACTAAAAGAAAAAGACAGAAAAGAAACGTATTCAGTATTTTGGCAATGCAGTCTTTAGAATAATGAATCACTTTAATATACAAAACAGAGGAACAGTTCATCCAGAACAGACATTCCTGTTATTTATATCGGTTCATTTTTGGGTAAACCGACTTTTTAATTTTATGCTGATTATATTAACACTGACTTTTATTGTGTAATGATCATCTCTTATGTAAATTAACATCCTTCAAATATGCCAATTTAATATTTTCTTATTTAGAGTTAAAAATCTGCTTAAAAATGAATTTGCTTTCTCAGTAACCCATTTACCCTTTATTAATTATTTTTATTGTTATTATATTTTCCGAGTAGTGATTTGAACAAAAGTATCTTTGATTCGAGCTTTGGAGAACACTTCTGTTGCTCTAATATTTGTCTCTGTTTTATTCTCTTACATACAATATATAAATATATTATAAATTATATATTCAAGAGTTTGGGTTTGGTGTTTCTGAAAGAGTCTCTTCTGCTCACCAAAGCTGCGTTTATTTGATCAAATTACAGTAAAAAATGGTGAAATATTATTCCAATGTCAAATATCTGTTTTCTATGTGAATATCTAGTAAAGTGTAATTTATTCCTCTGATCAAAGCTGTATTTCAGCATCATTACTCCAGTCTTCAGTGTCACATGATCCTTCACAAATCAGGAGAATATGAGGATCTGATGATCAATTATTAATATATACACAAATATATACACATTTTTCAGGATTCTCTGATGAATAGAAATTTCAAAAGAACAGCATTTATTTGAAATAGAATCTTTTTGTAACATTATAATTGTCTTAGTCACTTTAATCAATTTAATGTATCCTTGATTATGAAAAGCATTCATTTAAATTATTACATTCAATTTCTAATGATTCAAAAATTGATTGATTGAAAAAAAAAAAATATCTCAAACAGTTTTTATCACAGTTTCCACAAAAATATTAATAAGTAAAAACCTTTCAACACTGATAATAATCATAAATGTTTCTTGAGCATCAGATCCTCATATTCTCCTGATTTCTGAAGGATCATGTGACACTGAAGACTGGAGTAATGATGCTGAAACTCAGCTTTGATCCCAGGAATAAATTACACTTTACTAGATATTCACATAGAACACAGATATTTTACATTAGAATAATATTTCACCATTTGTTTACCATATTTTGATCAA
>CM060631.1:1085000-1105000 GCA_030578275.1 Meda fulgida | reverse complement strand
CATCTATCCATCATAAAAGTGCATCTGTCCATCATTAAAGTGCATCTATCCATCATAAAAGTGCATCTGTCCATCATAAAAGTGCATCTATCCATCATAAAAGTGCATCTATCCATCATAAAAGTGCATCTATCCATCATAAAAGTGCATCTGTCCATCATAAAAGTGCATCTATCCATCATCTATCCATCATAAAAGTGCATCTATCCATCATAAAAGTGCATCTGTCCATCATAAAAGTGCATCTATCCATCATCTGTCCATCATAAAAGTGCATCTATCCATCATCTATCCATCATAAAAGTGCATCTATCCATCATAAAAGTGCATCTGTCCATCATAAAAGTGCATCTGTCCATCATCTATCCATCATAAAAGTGCATCTATACGTCATAAAAGTGCATCTATCCATCATAAAAGTGCACCTGTCTATCATAAAAGTGCATCTGTCCATCATAAAAGTGCATCTATCCATCATAAAAGTGCATCTATCCATCATAAAAGTGCATCTATCCATCATAAAAGTGCATCTGTCCATCATAAAAGTGCATCTGTCCATCATTAAAGTGCATCTATCCATCATAAAAGTGCATCTGTCCATCATAAAAGTGCATCTATCCATCATATAAGTGCATCTATCCATCATAAAAGTGCATCTATCCATCATAAAAGTGCATCTGTCCATCATAAAAGTGCATCTATCCATCATCTATCCATCATAAAAGTGCATCTATCCATCATAAAAGTGCATCTGTCCATCATAAAAGTGCATCTATCCATCATCTATCCATCATAAAAGTGCATCTATCCATCATAAAAGTGCATCTGTCCATCATAAAAGTGCATCTGTCCATCATAAAAGTGCATCTATCCATCATCTATCCATCATAAAAGTGCATCTATCCATCATAAAAGTGCATCTGTCCATCATAAAAGTGCATCTATCCATCATAAAAGTGCATCTGTCCATCATAAAAGTGCATCTATCCATCATCTATCCATCATAAAAGTGCATCTATCCATCATAAAAGTGCATCTGTCCATCATAAAAGTGCATCTATCCATCATAAAAGTGCATCTGTCCATCATAAAAGTGCATCTATCCATCATCTATCCATCATAAAAGTGCATCTATCCATCATAAAAGTGCATCTGTCCATCATAAAAGTGCATCTATCCATCATAAAAGTGCATCTGTCCATCATAAAAGTGCATCTATCCATCATCTATCCATCATAAAAGTGCATCTATCCATCATAAAAGTGCATCTGTCCATCATAAAAGTGCATCTATCCATCATCTATCCATCATAAAAGTGCATCTATCCATCATAAAAGTGCATCTGTCCATCATAAAAGTGCATCTATCCATCATAAAAGTGCATCTGTCCATCATAAAAGTGCATCTATCCATCATCTATCCATCATAAAAGTGCATCTATCCATCATAAAAGTGCATCTGTCCATCATAAAAGTGCATCTATCCATCATAAAAGTGCATCTGTCCATCATAAAAGTGCATCTATCCATCATCTATCCATCATAAAAGTGCATCTATCCATCATAAAAGTGCATCTGTCCATCATAAAAGTGCATCTGTCCATCATAAAAGTGCATCTGTCCATCATCTATCCATCATAAAAACGGATCTATCCACCACATAGACATACAAACAACATTAAAAGCTTGACTTTCACCACAGGGGGACTTTAAGACACTAGGGAAGGAAAATTGCCTCGTTGCAAAACATGAACACAAAAACTGGTCTGAGAGACGGAAATTGCCATTGCTTCTCAATTCCTTTTCCACTGGGTCTCTGCAAATGCCATGGGCATTAATGAGCATCCAATCAATGATGAGTAATAGGGCCATTTGCTGATTGTAAGCACTTAAGTAATTAGCGCTAATAACACTCTGAATATATTCCAATTGTCTTTGCCATTGCCTCGCTATCAAGAAATGCTCGAGTCTTTTCAGCATTTTGGATATCTGCAGGTCCTAAATGAGTGTTTCAGAGGGGAAATATTTCTCTCGTAATGGCCATGGATCTAAAAAAGCGACTTAAACAGATTCCCGAGGCCCCAAATTTCATTTCAAATTTTCCAGAAAAGCGTCAGAGTTGCGACAGGCCGGAGAATAATGTGTGCAATATTCAGGGACGCAGTTGCACAGATGAATATGAGGAATGATTCAAACCCACCATCAAAGATCTCCAGAATATCAAACTCTTTCTCCGTCTGGAAGAGTTCAAAGTGCAGTGTGATGTTGTAGCCCTTCTCCACGTTGATCATCCATGAGCACATCTGCAGGTTGGGGTAGCTGTCGGGGTAACCCGGACTCAGGATGACGCCCGTCGAGTCGAACAGAACCTCGCTGTCGGGACATTGCACTGCGAAGAAACCAAACCACCATGTGTTAAACACCAACACAGGCTCCCTGGAAACACATGCATGAGGCACAAAAAGGCTAACTGCATCTCAAAAGAACACAGAAGCTTCACTAAACCTGATAGTGATAACAAAAGCCAATGCATTTTCTGCATTTTAGCTTGCTTCTCCGAGTCAATGCTGTACTAAGTGAGCTAGCTTTTTTTTTTTTTTAAGTAAAAAAAACAACAAAAAAAGCATATGGAGCTTGTTATTTCATGCAAATGTCAAAAAGTATTAGATTACTAATCATGCATTATGGTAAAATAGTTTTGAGGTCATAACATAACGTCTTTATGAATCATAATTCTAATTTGTGTGAAAAGGAATAAGTTTTGCTGGTTTTATTGCCAGTGTTGAAAAAGAACAAATTGTAGGTTGGCTAAAACTAACATCATCTGAATACAATAAAGTACAGTATAAACTGATTGCATCATCATGTTATATGATTATACATTTCCCAAAAGGAACCATTTTCACTTTATCATAATTTTATTTGACACTTTATTCCCCCCCCCCCCCGCCCGAAGACCACTTATAAAGTCAAGCTTAAAATAAATGTTTCTTGCCTCATAATTTACTCTTAGCTAACATGACGAGACGTGACAAGTTTCCTCTGAGAAGTGATTTGTCTGTTCTCACCGTAAGTGAAAATGTGACATCACTCAATCAGAACATTTTATGTTTCATAAACAGCTTTGTGGAGTGCAGTTTTGCAGAGCTACTCAACACGATGCCATAGGAAGGAAAACTTCAATTCCCATAATGCACTGGGCATGTTCCCGGCCACGCCCACTCTGCCCCTATTGGATATGAGTCAAATACCGCCTTGCTTTAGTAGGAAATACTTCTTAGCAAACTTTTAGTCATAAAGTGGTGTTGACTTCCCGGGTGCAAGAATTCAAAGAGTGAATGTTTGAGTTAATCTCGTTTTTTTTTTCAAATGTTAAATTTTTTTGTGTTCGTAAAAATCGTAAACATGGAAAGAATTTTTTCATATTTCATTTTTTTTTGCATTGCAACAATACAAAGCGTGTTGAAAAGTGGTGAAGTTACACTTTAAGCTTTAAGGTGCTGATATACTTCAAGCTCAAACTGCTGTGACAATTTCAAACGAAATTAGTTCAATTCTTTTAGTATTTGTTTTGAGAGTTCGAAGCAGGTTCTGTTTCTGTAAAAATGTTTGCTCTGGCTGGTGAACGCCTTCCATTGGTCCGTGGTGATGATGTAATAAGTGGGTGTGGCTCTGAGGCTCCGCCTTCTTCGGTTGAGTTCTGTTCAGACGGGAGTAAAAACATGAACGCACTGCAGAGACGCTTTATAGTAGAAACTGGAGCTGTGATTGTAATTAAAAGCGACACCGACACAGTTTCTCATTTTTAAAAACGTAAAGCTGCTTGCTAAAAGTGACGTGACTTTACTCAGAGCTGCTGCAAACATGTTCACATCGCTATAGTTTTCTCACCACTGTCATTTTTGTATGTGTTTTTCTTTTTTATTAAGAGGAAAGCGCAGCAGAAATGTAACGCCGTTCATGAATCTTGAACTTCAAGTCAATCATTTTATCCCTTAAAACTCATCTTTGATCACCAAATGACATATTTGAAAAAAACAATTCTTCATGGCTTAAAATAGCTTGAATGTAACTCGACACCCTTGCCCAATTTAGTATGCGTGGTTCTATGAATATGCAAATGAGCCCCGCCTCCACTCACTCGCTCACTCAGAGATCCACTGGTTGACGATCACACGTTAATCTGATTGGTTACAAGGTCGTTTGTGACGTCAGAAACACCAGCGATTTCAGTGTTTTTGAGACTGTCTTTGGTTCACTGCAGTTTTAAGCAGAAAATACTCAGCAATGCTGTCGACTTATGAACTTACACATGCTTTAGGCATATTAAAAACACCACATAGACATTTAATCAACCTTAAAAGCATTTTTTTTTTCACCACAGGGGACTTTAAGTGAAGAACGAACAAACTTCAGTGGGCCTTTAAGCACAACTCCACTCCAAAAGAGCCTAACAACTAGCGGCAGATCTAACGGCTCGAGACACGACATCAGGACGAACACACACACCAATGAGACAGTGTGTCGAGCGCGCTGCCAAACTCACCCTGGCACACGGGAGGAGGACCGTCCATCTGGAGTCTCTCTCCCAGCCGACAGGTCAAGATCTCGGACCCGAGCAGCGAGAAGCCCGGCAGGCAGCGGTACCTGATGATGTCTCCTGTGGAGGAAACACACACACACACACACATCACTCCCACTGCAGATAGTGCTCAACAACACATTAGCTAATTAAGACCTGACCGCTTACACACTCGTGACAGTAATGATGACAAATGCAGAGCGTCGGTGTTATTTTCCCCACAGAAAGAGCATTTTCTTTCACATTAAATAAGAAACGCTGGATTGTGAAGGTGGGCACTTTCTCTTCCCGAGGGTCCGGTGCATGATGAATACACGAACACGTGATCATAAGCGCTGTTCTGACGTGCTTCCACTAGTCTTAGATAGGCTCTGTTGTTGTAACAAGGAATAGTGCATCCAACAAGAGGGTTAATAAAGATTACTTTGCCTTTCGTTTAAGTTCTTGTTAATGTCACAGTGAATTACATATATAAGTGATTTAAGGGAAGTGTAATTTACAGTTTTTCTTTCCAATCATATATTCTTTTACTTATTTAGAGTAATTTCTTTTTACATGAACATGTGTATGAACATTGATGTAAGTGGGTTGTTGCAAGTATATAAACATGGTGAATATGCATAGTCATAAATATATGAATGTATACATGCGTGTGTATATGTATTTACGGATGTGTATAAGAATTGCACATATGTATAATTATATATGTACATATAGTTCCTCTTTATGTTTGTGTGTATATATGTGACATGTATACGTATGTATAATTTGTATGCATTCTTATCAAGTTAATTTAATTTATTCATTTAATTTTCCTCTTTTCTCACGTTTATGTATTCATATATGTCTTTATTTACGTATTCAACATGTATGACGTACTTATAACATTCAGGAATGAGGGCAATGTGAAGTCTTGTTTCAACATATATTGCTGTTAATGAATCACTGTTTATGTAAATTTTAGGTTTTGATGTCCTTAAGAATATATATTTGCAGTATAAGTACCAAAAACCATCTCGATATATTTTTACAGCTGCTTTCTCAGGAGCTCTGCCTGTCTACTTAATATTCATGAGCCTCTCTTCTGATTGGCCTGTTGTTTTCTGAGTGAGCCATCATTGGTGGATCGACTGTTTTGAAACTCATTTGGTAGTTTCATAGCGCCTAGATCTCTGTTCTCATGAAAAAAGCCAGGAAATTTCAGTTTTGACAATATGGGACCTTTAATAAAGAATAAAAAAGTGAAAATAAATGTAAAAAAAAAAACCAAATGTGTTCTTACCAACTTGGAATTCATCATCTTCGGCCAGGATTTCTGCGTTGGCCACGAGTGCGGGAGGTTGACACACCCGGAGTTGGTAAGCTGGGAACGAGATGAGCGATACGTGATGTTTAGTGCATGTTTAAGTGATAACGCTTTGAAAACAACCCACACAATTACATCTTAAATCATCACACCTGTCACTGCCGTTTCTCTTAATGCACAACAAAATTACACGAGAGTATGAATCATAATCACAGTCTCAGCATCTGCCTTGCCAACACTCATTATGCACATCGTCTAATTGCGATGAGTTTCTAAAAGAGGATTATATACATTAGTTTTATGATAATAATCACTATTTTGGTGCAACATCTTTTGAAGAGTTAAGATGTTGAGCCGAACATGTCATTCCCTCACTAAGATGTAGAATCCACACATTTTAAGAATTATTTATACAAACAACATGCTTTAGTGGTAAAATATGTTCATATACTGTACATATTCAAAAAGAAAGATAATACTATAATATTAAAAGCATTCATTTTAAATGTCATTTTAATTAAATATAAAGTAATACATTGTTCATGCTAAACAACCTGCTAAAAAAATATTATCAAAATAATACAAATGTGGTTTTGCTGTAACATTAAATTATTTATTTAAAATGTAGTAATTTAATTAATTTGCAAATACATTTAATAATTTGTTATAATTATTAATGTTGACACAATTAATGAATACATTGCAGATGAATAAATAAAGTTAAGGGGTTAATAAAAAAATCCACTGTATACATGCAATATATTGCTAATAAACGTAACAATTCTCTATAATTATTATTGGTTATTATTAGACATAAAACAGTATAAAAATGGCAGCATGTGAAAATTTAACTGAAGAAGAAAAGAAGAGTGGCGCTCTTCTTAAATGTTAAGGATCTGTTTAAATGAGTTTAACATACGCTGTCAGTATGTTACCATCATGGAGATTTACACACAGTTCAATCACCTCTATATCGTTCGAGGCACCACTGATGAACAAAAGCACGTCTCATGTAAAATTCATCATCAGGAGAACAGAAACACTCAGGAAAAGTCCGCTGTTACTACGCTAACACATTAAAAGCAATTTCAAGCTGGAGAATGGGCATTTTGGCAGCTCTGGGACCACAAGCATCTTATTTTATTATCTTTTAAAATTCTAACGAGCTTTGTGCTTTGCAGCTCTTGACTTAACTTCCTTATGCTGTATTGCTTTATTGGTAAACCGCAGAAGCATCAGCAGAAAATATGCTAACGCAGATATTATTGTCCTTTATCGAATAACACTTTCCCATCACAACGGCAAAACGGATTAGAGAAATCTGATGGGGTTAAAGGTCATCTGTCGTATTCCCCTGTTCAATGCTGAGAGCATCGCAAAGCAACTTATTCGGGACACATTTTAAAGCAGCATTGCATTTATATTTAGCAGGAAAGGCAACTGCATATTTCATTGTAAAACCAAAAATCACTGACAAAATCGAAGTCAATTCTAATGAAATCTAGTGCAGGGAATCGATTAATCGCATCCAAAATAAAAGTTTGTTTACATAATAAATGTGTGTGTGCTATGTATAATTATTCTGTATATATAAATACAGAAATATGTGCATGTATATATATATACATCATTTATAATATATATAAATATACATGTTTCTTAAATATATACATGCATATGTGTGTATTTATATAGCCTATTCAAAATAATTATACACAGTACATACAATAAACAAACTTTTATTTTGGATGTGATTATTTCCCAGCACTAATTAAAACCTATGAATGCTAATTGCATCTCTGCTCAGTCTCGATATGCATCTGTTTTATACAATGCACACAATATAGTGCATTTCAAACCGTAACTTATGAGGTTTCATAACCCGGGTTTCTATGTTTCTACTCCTGCTCGTTCAGAAATGGGTGTTATTATGGATGATGGAAGTTTCCAAACACATTACAGCGCCATCCGCGGCAATAATCGAAGCCATTTTCCAAAGAAACAAGTAATCATTTCTAGCTTGTGTTTTTGAGAGCAGTAAAACAAAAAGCAAGAGAGCAGAAAGCAGCAACGTGAAACACTTTGGTTTTTTTATATGTACTAGCTGATTATACTGTTTTATAGCAATTCAATTCTGCTTTTGTGGTATTCATTTTCAGGAATTATTTAGATGTTTGATTATTTAAATGTAATTGGTATTTTGTCCTAACCAACCCCTAAACACACCATTGGTAAACCTCTTGAAATATTTAACCTTATTTTTTATATATATGAGCCTTATATTCTGGTTTTAAATTCAGTTTTCTTGGAACAAAATACCTTATTTTTCAAATCGTGCATGTATGTATGTATCCTATGTGACTGTAATGTGTGTGCGGGTGTGTAAATGTATTGTAATGTACAATGTAAAGCGACCTTGAGCTACGGAAAGCCCCTATATAAATAAAACTTCTTCTTCTTCTTCTAGTTGCTTTTCATTAACTCTGGTCTGGTGTGTGACCGGCTTAAAGTGCAGTAAACGGTAAAACTGTTTGCGCTACAAACTAGTGTGTTTATTAGTACAGTGATAAATTAAAATTATATGAAAACAAATACCAAGTAACAAAAGTCAAAAAGCATGTATGAACAGCTAAAATAACTGGAAGCGACTGACAGTGTCCTAACCAGCGACAAGCAATTTGTCTGTCCACACTAGATGCACCCAAATCACTCACAAATCACAGCCAATCAGAAGAGAGTGTGGGCGGAGCCTCTCTGCAAGCTCACTGCACTCACAACCAAATCAATCACAAATCACAGCCAATCAGAAGAGTGTGTGGGCGGAGTCTCTCTGCAAACCCACTGCACTCACAACCAAATCAATCACTAATCACAGCCAATCAGAAGAGAGTGTGGGCGGAGCCTCTCTGCAAACCCACTGCACTCACAACCAAATCACTCACAAATCACAGCCAATCAGAAGAGAGTGTGGGCGGAGTCTCTCTGCAAACCCACTGCACTCACAACCAAATCAATCACAAATCACAGCCAATCAGAAGAGAGTGTGGGCGGAGCCTCTCTGCAAGCTCACTGCACTCACAACCAAATCAATCACAAATCACAGCCAATCAGAAGAGTGTGGGCGGAGTCTCTCTGCAAACCCACTGCACTCACAACCAAATCACTCACAAATCACAGCCAATCAGAAGAGTGTGTGGGCGGAGTCTCTCGGCAAGCTCACTGCACTCACAACCAAATCACTCACAAATCACAGCCAATCAGAAGAGTGTGTGGGCGGAGTCTCTCGGCAAGCACACTGCACTCACAAGCAAATCACTCACAAATCACAGCCAATCAGAAGAGAGTGTGGGCGGAGCCTCTCTGCAAGCTCACTGCACTCACAACCAAATCAATCACAAATCACAGCCAATCAGAAGAGTGTGTGGGCGGAGTCTCTCTGCAAACCCACTGCACTCACAACCAAATCAATCACAAATCACAGCCAATCAGAAGAGTGTGTGGGCGGAGTCTCTCGGCAAGCTCACTGCACTCACAACCAAATCAATCACTAATCACAGCCAATCAGAGGAGAGTGTGGGCGGAGCCTCTCTGCAAACCCACTGCACTCACAACCAAATCACTCACAAATCACAGCCAATCAGAAGAGAGTGTGGGCGGAGCCTCTCTGCAAACCCACTGCACTCACAACCAAATCAATCACAAATCACAGCCAATCAGAAGAGTGTGTGGGCGGAGTCTCTCGGCAAGCTCACTGCACTCACAACCAAATCAATCACAAATCACAGCCAATCAGAAGAGTTTGGGCAGAGTCTCTCTGCAAACCCACTGCACTCACAACCAAATCACTCACAAATCACAGCCAATCAGAAGAGAGTGTGGGCGGAGCCTCTCTGCAAGCTCACTGCACTCAACCAAATCAATCACAAATCACAGCCAATCAGAGGAGAGTGTGGGCGGAGCCTCTCTGCAAGCGCACTGCACACAACCAAATCAATCACAAATCACAGCCAATCAGAAGAGTGTGTGGGCGGAGTTTCTCTGCAAACCCACTTAACCCACAACCAAATAGATATGCACATAATCAAATTCATAAATATTACACCATTTTAACGATTAAATAACATACTGAGTGACAGATACAATCTTTGTTATAGAATACACATGTTTGTTATTGTTTCTTTTCATTTATTTTCATGATGTGAGGTGAATTATCGCTTTCAGTACGGCTATGAATGATAGTCAAACTCACATGCGATGCTTTTAACATCACATTAAGCACATAATCAACATCTGAGATTATAATTGTTATACTTTATACGTTGTTGTTGTTCCAGCCACAACGTCGCAGAAACAGAAGCCGTTTCTAAAGTAGGATTGTCACTGATGGTTAGGACAAAAAGTCTGATTAACATGGAAAAGAAGCTTTTAATGCGTGTCACAGCATTTAAATCACATCTGGTGAGACACTGGAAGGCTTGAACATTCAAATTTTAATGGCTGCACCTGTTCTTTTGTTACAAATAAGGTGGAAAGATAATAAAAAATTGAATCATTTCCATGGGTCTAGTCTTTGCATCAGTTTGAGGTTTAAAGGGATAGTTCACCGAAAAATGAAAATTAGCCCATGATTTACTCTCCCTCAAGCTATACTAGTGTATATGACTTTCTTCTTTCAGACGAACACAATCTGAGTTATATTAAAAAATGTCCTGGCTCTTCCAAGCTTTATAATGGCAGTAAATGGTTGTTTCTGTTTTGACGCCCATCAAAGTGCATCTATCCATCATAAAAGTGCATCTGTCCATCATAAAAGTGCATCTGTCCATCATAAAAGTGCATCTGTCCATCATAAAAGTGCATCTGTCCATCATAAAAGTGCATCATAAAAGTGCATCTGTCCATCATAAAAGTGCATCTGTCCATCATAAAATGTCCATCATAAAAGTGCAGCTATCTATCATAAAAGTGCATCTGTCCATCATAAAATGTCCATCACAAAAGTGCATCTATCCATAATAAAAGTGCATCTGTCCATCATAAAATGTCCATCATAAAATGTCCATGATAAAAGTGCATCTGTCCATCATAAAAGTGCATCTGTCCATCATAAAAGTGCATCTGTCCATCATAAAATGTCCATCATAAAATGTCCATGATAAAAGTGCATCTGTCCATCATAAAATGTCCATCATAAAAGTGCATCTGTCCATCATAAAAGTGCATCTGTCCATCATAAAAGTGCATCTGTCCATCATAAAATGTCCATCATAAAAGTGCATCTGTCCATCATAAAAGTGCATCTGTCCATCATAAAAGTGCATCTGTCCATCATAAAATGTCCATCATAAAAGTGCATCTGTCCATCATAAAAGTGCATCTGTCCATGATAAAAGTGCATCTGTCCATCATAAAAGTGCATCTGTCCATGATAAAAGTGCATCTGTCCATCATAAAAGTGCATCAGTCCATCATAAGTGCATCTGTCCATCATAAAATGTCCATCATAAAAGTGCATCTGTCCATCATAAAAGTCTGTCCATCATAAAAGTGCATCTGTCCATCATAAAATGTCCATCATAAAAGTGCATCTGTCCATCATAAAATGTCCATCATAAAAGTGCATCTATCCATCATAAAAGTGCATCTGTCCATCATAAAAGTGGATCTGTCCATCATAAAAGTGTGTCTGTCCATCATAAAAGTGCATCTGTCCATCATAAAAGTGCATCTGTCCATCATAAAATGTCCATCATAAAAGTGCATCTATCCATCATAAAAGTGCATCATAAAAGTGTGTCTGTCCATCATAAAAGTGCATCTGTCCATCATAAAAGTGCATCAATCCATCATAAAAGTGCATCTATTCATCATAAAAGTGCATCTATTCATCATAAAAGTGCATCCATCCATCATAAAAGTGCATCTGTCCATCATAAAAGTGCATCTGTCCATCATAAAAGTGCATCTGTCCATCATAAAAGTGCATCCATCCATCATAAAAGTGCATCTGTCCATCATAAAAGTGCAACCGTCCATCATAAAAGCGCATGTATCATCATAAAAGTGCATCTGTCCATCATAAAAGTGCATCTGTCCATTATAAAAGTGCACCTGTCCATCATAAAAGTGCATCTATCCATCATAAAATTGCATCTGTCCATCATAAAAGTGCATCTGTCCATCATAAAATGTCCATCATAAAAGTGGATCTATCCATCATAAAAGTGCATCCATCCATCATAAAAGTGCGTCTGTCCATCATAAAAGTGCATCTGTCCATCATAAAAGTGCATAAACCTGCATCTATCCCTTTAAATCAGCTCTCTTCTATAGGTGGCGCTGTCACAAAAAACAGGAATATAGTACAGCAGAAACCTGAATGTACATAATGCAATTTCCCGGCCCAGTTTGAGCTGAATGTATGTACGTTCACAGCGTATGTGAAGAACATGTTCTGTGGGCGTGAGGGAATAAGCCAGGATAATCAACATGACAATGAGCAACACAGACTATCAGCAGACTAGAACGTGGCGAAGAGCGGGAAACTGCTCACCATGGAAACGCAGCACAAAGAAGCCGCTGGTGCTGAAGTCGCTGTGGAACTTTAGTAGGATCTGATTGGATGTGCTGGAAACGAACTCCTGAGACGAGCTCCCGCTGAACTGACCGATCTGAGGAGAAGTTGGGTCAGGGCCGTCCCTACAGGACACAGAAGACACCAGCATTTAAAACATCACACACTTATAATAATGATATAATACTCTCTCTCTCTCTCGCTCTCTCGCTCTCTCGCTCTCTCTCTCTCTCTCTCTCTCTCTCTCTCTCGCTCTCTCGCTCTCTCGCTCTCTCGCTCTCTCGCTCTCTCGCTCTCTCGCTCTCTCGCTCTCTCGCTCTCTCAGAATTCAGGAAGCTTTATTGGCATGACAAAAAATACATTTTGTATTGCCAAAGCATCAAAACAACATAGAAAATGATTTAGAACTTTTAGTACACAAGAAGAATAATACTGATATCATAAAACAATAGTAATAAAACAAACAAAGATTAATAAATAAAATAAAAAAGGATTTAGAAATCATTTATATAGAAAAACAAAAACAAACAATATTGAACATTATATACAGGCTCTTAGGCTGTGAGTGAGTGTGTGTGTGTAGGTCTTAGGCTGTGAGTGAGTGTGTGTGTGTAGGTCTTAGGCTGTGAGTGTGTGTGTGTGTGTAGGTCTTAGGCTGTGAGTGTGTGTGTGTGTAGGTCTTAGGCTGTGACTGAGTGTGTGTGTGTAGGTCTTAGGCTTTGAGTGAGTGTGTGTGTGTGTGTGTAGGTCTTAGGCTGTGAGTGAGTGTGTGTGTGTAGGTCTTAGGCTGTGAGTGAGTGTGTGTGTGTAGGTCTTAGGCTGTGAGTGAGTGTGTGTGTGTAGGTCTTAGGCTGTGAGTGAGTGTGTGTGTGTATGTCTTAGGCTGTGAGTGTGTGTGTGTGTAGGTCTTAGGCTGTGACTGAGTGTGTGTGTGTAGGTCTTAGGCTTTGAGTGAGTGTGTGTGTGTGTGTGTGTGTGTAGGTCTTAGGCTGTGAGTGAGTGTGTGTGTGTAGGTCTTAGGCTGTGAGTGAGTGTGTGTGTGTAGGTCTTAGGCTGTGAGTGAGTGTGTGTGTGTAGGTCTTAGGCTGTGAGTGTGTGTGTGTGTAGGTCTTAGGCTGTGACTGAGTGTGTGTGTGTAGGTCTTAGGCTTTGAGTGAGTGTGTGTGTGTGTGTGTGTGTGTAGGTCTTAGGCTGTGAGTGAGTGTGTGTGTGTAGGTCTTAGGCTGTGAGTGAGTGTGTGTGTGTCGGTCTTAGGCTATGAGTGAGTGTGTGTGTGTAGGTCTTAGGCTTTGAGTGAGTGTGTGTGTGTGTGTGTGTGTGTGTGTGTGTGGGTGTAGGTCTTAGGCTTTGAGTGAGTGTGTGTGTAGGTCTTAGGCTGTGAGTGTGTGTGTGTGTGTAGGTCTTAGGCTTTGAGTGAGTGTGTGTGTGTGTGTGTAGGTCTTAGGCTGTGAGTGAGTGTGTGTGTGTAGGTCTTAGGCTGTGACTGAGTGTGTGTGTGTAGGTCTTAGGCTGTGACTGAGTGTGTGTATGTCTTAGGCTGTGACTGAGTGTGTGTGTGTAGGTCTTAGGCTGTGAGTGAGTGTGTGTGTGTAGGTCTTAGGCTGTGAGTGAGTGTGTGTGTGTAGGTCTTAGGCTGTGAGTGAGTGTGTGTGTGTAGGTCTTAGGCTGTGAGTGAGTGTGTGTGTGTAGGTCTTAGGCTGTGAGTGAGTGTGTGTGTGTCGGTCTTAGGCTATGAGTGAGTGTGTGTGTAGGTCTTAGGCTTTGAGTGAGTGTGTGTGTGTGTGTGTGTGTGTGTGTGTGTGTGTGTGTGTGTGTGTGTGTGTGTGTGGGTGTAGGTCTTAGGCTTTGAGTGAGTGTGTGTGTAGGTCTTAGGCTGTGAGTGTGTGTGTGTGTGTAGGTCTTAGGCTTTGAGTGAGTGTGTGTGTGTGTGTGTGTAGGTCTTAGGCTGTGAGTGAGTGTGTGTGTGTAGGTCTTAGGCTGTGACTGAGTGTGTGTGTGTAGGTCTTAGGCTGTGACTGAGTGTGTGTATGTCTTAGGCTGTGACTGAGTGTGTGTGTGTAGGTCTTAGGCTGTGAGTGAGTGTGTGTGTGTAGGTCTTAGGCTGTGAGTGAGTGTGTGGGTCTTAGGCTTTGAGTGAGTGTGTGTGTAGGTCTTAGGCTGTGAGTGAGTGTGTGTGTGTGTAGGTCTTAGGCTGTGACTGAGTGTGTGTGTGTGTGTAGGTCTTAGGCTGTGACTGAGTGTGTGTGTGTAGGTCTTAGGCTGTGAGTGAGTGTGTGTGTGTAGGTCTTAGGCTGTGAGTGAGTGTGTGTGTGTGTGTAGGTCTTAGGCTGTGACAGTGTGTGTGTGTGTAGGTCTTAGGCTGTGAGTGAGTGTGTGTGTGTAGGTCTTAGGCTGTGAGTGAGTGTGTGTGTGTAGGTCTTAGGCTGTGAGTGAGTGTGTGTGTGTGTGTAGGTCTTAGGCTGTGAGTGAGTGTGTGTGTGTAGGTCTTAGGCTGTGACTGAGTGTGTGTGTGTAGGTCTTAGGCTTTGAGTGAGTGTGTGTGTAGGTCTTAGGCTGTGAGTGTGTGTGTGTGTGTAGGTCTTAGGCTGTGAGTGAGTGTGTGTGTGTAGGTCTTAGGCTTTGAGTGAGTGTGTGTTTAGGTCTTAGGCTGTGAGTGTGTGTGTGTGTGTATGTCTTAGGCTGTGAGTGAGTGTGTGAGTGTAGGTCTTAGGCTGTGACTGAGTGTGTGTGTGTAGGTCTTAGGCTGTGACTGAGTGTGTGTGTGTAGGTCTTAGGCTGTGAGTGAGTGTGTGTGTGTGTAGGTCTTAGGCTGTGACTGAGTGTGTGTGTGTAGGTCTTAGGCTGTGAGTGAGTGTGTGTGTGTAGGTCTTAGGCTGTGAGTGAGTGTGTGTGTGTATGTCTTAGGCTGTGAGTGAGTGTGTGTGTGTAGGTCTTAGGCTTTGAGTGAGTGTGTGTGTAGGTCTTAGGCTGTGAGTGTGTGTGTGTGTATGTCTTAGGCTGTGAGTGAGTGTGTGTGTGTGTGTAGGTCTTAGGCTGTGACTGAGTGTGTGTGTGTGTAGGTCTTAGGCTGTGACTGAGTGTGTGTGTGTAGGTCTTAGGCTGTGAGTGAGTGTGTGTGTGTAAGTCTTAGGCTGTGAGTGAGTGTGTGTGTGTGTAGGTCTTAGGCTGTGAGTGAGTGTGTGTGTAGGTCTTAGGCTGTGAGTGAGTGTGTGTGTGTAGGTCTTAGGCTTTGAGTGAGAGTGTGTGTAGGTCTTAGGCTGTGAGTGTGTGTGTGTGTAGGTCTTAGGCTGTGAGTGAGTGTGTGTGTGTAGGTCTTAGGCTTTGAGTGAGTGTGTGTTTAGGTCTTAGGCTGTGAGTGTGTGTGTGTGTGTATGTCTTAGGCTTTGAGTGAGTGTGTGTGTAGGTCTTAGGCTGTGAGTGTGTGTGTGTGTAGGTCTTAGGCTGTGAGTGAGTGTGTGTGTGTAGGTCTTAGGCTTTGAGTGAGTGTGTGTGTAGGTCTTAGGCTGTGAGTGTGTGTGTGTATGTCTTAGGCTGTGAGTGAGTGTGTGAGTGTAGGTCTTAGGCTGTGACTGAGTGTGTGTGTGTAGGTCTTAGGCTGTGAGTGAGTGTGTGTGTGTGTGTAGGTCTTAGGCTGTGAGTGAGTGTGTGTGTGTAGGTCTTAGGCTGTGAGTGTGTGTGTGTGTATGTCTTAGGCTGTGAGTGAGTGAGTGTGTGTAGGTCTTAGGCTGTGAGTGAGTGTGTGTGTGTAGGTCTTAGGCTGTGACTGAGTGTGTGTGTGTAGGTCTTAGGCTGTGAGTGAGTGTGTGTGTGTAGGTCCTAGGCTGTGAGTGAGTGTGTGTGTGTGTAGGTCTTAGGCTGTGACTGAGTGTGTGTGTGTAGGTCTTAGGCTGTGAGTGAGTGTGTGTGTGTAGGTCTTAGGCTGTGAGTGAGTGTGTGTGTGTAGGTCTTAGGCTGTGAGTGTGTGTGTGTGTGTGTGTAGGTCTTAGGCTGTGACTGAGTGTGTGTAGGTCTTAGGCTGTGAGTGAGTGTGTGTGTGTAGGTCTTAGGCTGTGACTGAGTGTGTGTGTGTAGGTCTTAGGCTGTGAGTGAGTGTGTGTGTGTAGGTCTTAGGCTGTGAGTGAGTGTGTGTGTAGGTCTCAGGCTGTGAGTGTGTGTGTGTGTGTATGTCTTAGGCTGTGAGTGTGTGTGTGTGTGTGTGTGTAGGTCTTAGGCTGTGAGTGAGTGTGTGTGTGTAGGTCTTAGGCTGTGAGTGAGTGTGTGTGTAGGTCTCAGGCTGTGAGTGTGTGTGTGTATGTCTTAGGCTGTGAGTGTGTGTGTGTGTGTGTGTGTGTAGGTCTTAGGCTGTGAGTGAGTGTGTGTGTGTAGGTCTTAGGCTGTGAGTGAGTGTGTGTGTGTAGGTCTAAGGCTGTGACTGAGTGTGTGTAGGTCTTAGGCTGTGACTGAGTGTGTGTGTGTAGGTCTTAGGCTGTGACTGAGTGTGTGTGTGTAGGTCTTAGGCTGTGACTGAGTGTGTGCAGGTCTTAGGCTGTGACTGAGTGTGTGTGTGTAGGTCTTAGGCTGTAGCTGAGTGTGTGTGTGTAGGTCTTAGGCTGTGAGTGAGTGTGTGTGTGTGTGTAGGTCTTAGGCTGTGAGTGAGTGTGTGTGTGTAGGTCTTAGGCTGTGAGTGTGTGTTGGGATGTCTTAGGCTGTGAGTGAGTGTGTGTGTGTAGGTCTTAGGCTGTGAGTGAGTGTGTGTGTGTGTAGGTCTTAGGCTGTGACTGAGTGTGTGTGTGTAGGTTTTAGGCTGTGAGTGAGTGTGTGTGTAGGTCTTAGGCTGTGACTGAGTGTGTGTGTGTGTGTGTGTGTGTAGGTCTTAGGCTGTGAGTGAGTGTGTGTGTGTAGGTCTTAGGCTGTGAGTGAGTGTGTGTGTGTAGGTCTTAGGCTGTGAGTGAGGCTAGGATCATGATGGCTATATGTTAAAACGTGCTTGAGATCATGATAGCAATGTGTTAAAAACATGCTCGTATCTGACAGCAATGTGTGAATATGTGCTAGGATCATTGATAGCAATGCGTTTTAAAACGTGCTTGGATCATGATTAGCAGTGTGTTATAACTGTGCAGGATATTCACTGGCCTAGTGACAGTCTGGTCACATCAGAGAGTGTGTGTCAGCGCGGATCTTTATAAGCACAGTTGATTTATTGTCAAGTTGATTTAGTCAAATGCTGTTTGAAAAGCCCGTGGCAGTTTCAGGATTGTGTGAGTGTCTCTTATTGTCCAGGGAGAGTTTACTCGTCAAACGTCACTATATCCACCCACTCGAGTGGCTCTTTACAGTCCACGCTTCCTCCTCACGGGGACCAGAGAAATGAAGCATCCATTCGGCTCTTCAGTTTGACAGCCGTTGTCAGCTTTACCCCGTGATTTCAGATCAGTTAGTTCAAGAGAAGGGCTGAGAGTGACTGACATTTATTATACAGTCAATTTAAGTCTGAAACACTCATTATTGGCGCATTTGTTTTATTTTGTACTTTTTGTAGTTCGTTTTTTTATTCCAACCACAAACATTATCAGTACTGGCACATGTGTTCCTAAAACTTTATTTTTTATTTTTTATAATATATATACAGGTCCTTCTCAAAAAATTAGCATATTGTGATAAAGTTCATTATTTTCCATAATGTAATGATCAAAATTAAACTTTCATATGTTTTAGATTCATTGCACACCAACTGAAATATTTCAGGTCTTTTATTGTTTTAATGCTGATGATTTTGGCATACAGCTCATGAAAACCCCAAATTCCTGCCTCAAAAAATTAGCATATCATGAAAAGGTTCTCTAAACGAGCTATTAACCTAATCATCTGAATCAACTAATTAACTCTAAACACCTGCAAAAGATTCCTGAGGCTTTTAAAAACTCCCAGCCTGTTTCATTACTCAAAACCGCAATCATGGGTAAGACTGCCGACCTGACTGCTGTCCAGAAGGCCATCATTGACACCCTCAAGCAAGAGGGTGAGACACAGAAAGACATTTCTGAACAAATAGGCTGTTCCCAGAGTGCTGTATCAAGGCACCTCAGTGGGAAGTCTGTGGGAAGGAAAAAGTGTGGCAAAAAATGCTGCACAACGAGAAGAGGTGACCGGACCCTGAGGAAGATTGTGGAGATGGACCGATTCCAGACCTTGGGGGACCTGCGGAAGCAGTGGACTGAGTCTGGAGTAGAAACATCCAGAGCCACCGTGCACAGGCGTGTGCAGGAAATGGGCTACAGGTGCCGCATTCCCCAGGTCAAGCCACTTTTGAACCAGAAACAGCGGCAGAAGCGCCTGACCTGGGCTACAGAGAAGCAGCACTGGACTGTTGCTCAGTGGTTGCATGTCATTCTGAAATCAAGGTGGCAGAGTCTGGAGGAAGACTGGGGAGAAGGAAATGCCAAAATGCCTGAAGTCCAGTGTCAAGTACCCACAGTCAGTGATGGTCTGGGGTGCAATGTCAGCTGCTGGTGTTGGTCCACTGTGTTTTATCAAGGGCAGGGTCAATGCAGCTAGCTATCAGGAGATTTTGGAGCACTTCATGCTTCCACCTGCTGAAAAGCTTTATGGAGATGAAGATCATTTTTCAGCACGACCTGGCTCCTGCTCACAGTGCCAAAACCACTGGTAAATGGTTCACTGACCATGGTATTACTGTGCTCAATGGCCTGCCAACTCTCCTGACCTGAACCCCATAGAGAATCTGTGGGATATTGTGAAGAGAAAGTTGAGAGACGCAAGACCCAACCCTCTGGATGAGCTTAAGGCCGCTCTCGAAGCATCCTGGGCCTCCAGAACACCTCAGCAGTGCCACAGGCTGATCGCCTCCATGCCACGCCACACTGAAGCAGTCATTTCTGCTAAAGGATTCCCGACCAAGTATTGAGTGCATAACTGAACATAATTATTTGAAGGTTGACTCTTTTTTTGTATTAAAAACACTTATTTATATTGGTGGGATGAAATATGCTAATTTTTGAGACAGGAATTTGGGGTTTTCATGAGCTGTATGCCAAAATCATCAGTATTAAAAAAATAAAAGACCTGAAATATTTCAGTTATTGTGCAATGAATCTAAAATATATAAAAGTTTAATTTTTATCATTACATTATGGAAAATAATGAACTTTATCACAATATGCAAATTTTTTGAGAAGGACCTGTGTAAATATTTATTTATTTATTTATTTATTTATCTATTTTAAACCTCAAACAGTACTGGTATTAGTGTTTCTAAAAAAAATATTTATTATTATTATTTGTTATTTAGTTTAGTTTGTTTTATTATTTTATTGGAGGTTTTCTAATTTGTATTTTTTATTTGACTTGATAATTTTATTTTATTTTATTATTACAAAACATTCTCAGTACAACTGTTTTTAAAATGCTATTTTGTGTTTTATTTTTAGTTTGTTTTTATTTCTTTATTTGACTTTTTATTATTTTATTTCCTTCATATAACTTTATTTAGCTTTATTATTATAACCACAAAATGTTCTTTTTTGTATTCTATTCTAT
>CM060631.1:1075000-1080000 GCA_030578275.1 Meda fulgida | reverse complement strand
TGGTAAGATACACTGTTTAGAGAGATTGAGCTTATTTCACTGAGATAACGGTGTTCAAAGGCACATTGCATGACAAAACCACTGCAACACATGCCACAAATAGCTTATTTCTTTTATAAAACGGCAATAACAGCAATATGATAAACATGTACATTATTATAAAAAAATAAAAATTTAATGTATAAATTTAAAAAAATTTGCTTTCATCAAACGGCAGCAACAGAAATTGATCATAATTATAAATAAATAAATATTAATGGTTTTATAAAACGGCAGCAACAGCAATATGATAAACAATCAGCAAACATGATTATAATTCAAATAATTAAATACGTAAATAAATATTATTTCTTATGATCTAGTAAATTAATCTCTATATTAAATTAGTAAATTAATAGGAAATTAATCACCACATTTATTATTATGATTATTTATTCAGGTTATTAATCTGAATAATTCTTCTATATTACAGTTATTTAGTTCATTAACTGTAGGCTGCTTACAGTTGTCAAGAAATATATGTATATATTTTTTTCAGTGTTGATTTAAACAGGAGAGAACCGGTATAGCATAAATATAGCAACATATATGCAATATAAAATGGCTTTTGCCACTTGAAACACTGTGTGTGTTGTATACAGTGCTTTATTAAGCATTGTGTTTGAGAGTTATGAGCTCGTGTGTCTCTGCTCAGAGGTCGTTCACAGGGAGATCCGTGAACGAGTTTGAGGTGTTAATTGTGCCTTTAAAACCTCGTCTGACTCGTTAAATCTTCTCATTGCAGTTCCTGACGATGTGTTCGCGCCCACGTACGCGTGGAGAGGTTCGTTCGAGTATAAAGGAGTGAAACAGCCGATGACTTTGACAATCACTAGCTTTAACACGACTTCGGGGAAAGTCAACGTGACGTTAACCAACAGGCACTCGGAGCTGCTGTTGTCAGGTAAGAAGCTCGAGTCATACACACTCGTGTACAGTATGATCAACACACCCTGACAGCAGGCGTTGTGCGAGTTCTCTTCCAGACTGGAAAAGCCACTTCGCACAAGTGCATGATAGTGAATCAGAGTTTTACTGCAGCATCAGTCAGAGTCACTTCAGTACCGTTCAGACGTTTGGGGTCATTAAGAAGTGTCAAGACTTAATCTGATTAAAAATACAGTCAAAATTTTACGATGAATATCTAGTAAAGTGTAATTTATTCCTGTGATCAAAGCTGTATTTCAGCATCATTACTCCAGTCTTCAGTGTCACATGATCCTTCAGGAATCAGGAGAATATGAGGATCTGATGATACGTTTTTTGGTGCATCATATTGTTGTGGGAAACATGATACATTTATTTTTTTATGATTATAGAATAGAAACATAAAAAAACAGACTTTATTTGAAATTGAAATCTTTTGTAACATTATAAAAGTCACTTTATCAATTGGATGCATTCTTAGCTGAATGGTTTTTTTTTTTATAAATATTTTCCCCAAACTTTTGTATGAATGTTTCCACACAAATCTGAAACAGCACAACTGTTTTCAACACTGATAATAATCATAAATGTTTCTTGATCATCAGATTTCTGAAGGATCATGTGACACTTTGTTAAATGATGGTTTGATGCATAGCATGATGTCAGCGCTGCCCTCGGCTTTATCAGTAAAATCGTTCGAGCTGAAAGACATTTCTCAGGTAAACGTTCAGCTTCACTATTAGTCGAGGCTCTGCTGTCGAACACTGAGGCTGTCAACATTAACACGCTTTCGTTTGTAAACGCATATTTTTCTCTCCGTTTTGGCCTTCCGTCCACACTGAAGCTGTTTAAAACGCTCTCTGAAGTGGATCAATGTGAAAACGCTGTTTTCGTGCGGACTGTCAAAACTGAGCTATTTAAAAACGATGACTTAAGTTTAGTCACGTGATGCATATCGTACTACTAGATTTTGATGTTTATAGCGGTGTTGCACCTGTTATGAGCTGTTCACACTGCTGCTTAAGTATGTGACTTCACACACTCTTCACATCACAGTCCTGCACAGATGACAGAACACACTCGCATCCGCTGTCCTGCGCTAAAACATGAGTGTTTTACATAGAGCTGCCAACTTCCGAAAAGAAAAATGCGGGACAATCCAGGTTCTTTACAGGAAAATAAGGGACACTCAAAATATTTGTACTGTATCACACAGTATATGTCATTTCAGGTTCGTATGCGTTTAAACGGTTCTTGGACATAAACACATTTGTTTTGCTGAACCTGTTTATGTACAATTTCATTTTAAAACGAATTTTAAGGTCACACAAAACAGTCACATTACACACAAAACATAGTTCACTATAATAACATTTATAACTGAAATAGAAAGCTTTTATAACATTATACACTACATTTTAAAAAAATTAAAGAAAGTAATAGCCTACTTTTATTCAGCAAGGACGCATTAAATGAATCAAAAGTGACATTTATCATTCTTATTTTGGATAAATCTCCTTTGAACCTTCTATTCATCGAATAATCCTGACTTCTTTTTAAAAAAAACATTAATAATAATCATAAATCACATCAGCATTATTCCTCGGGTAGATTGCATGTGTTCTTGCGTGTCTGGATGTCGGACTCATGAACAATAATCACGCTGTTTAAATTCACCAAAACTGATTTGCGTGAATCCAAACCCGGCGGGCAGTGACAGGGATTAGCCGCTAGCCGAGACCGGATCGAACCGGGAGCGACAGCAGAGGATCTGTTCGCAGATCACATTATTTGTCCCAAAAGAATAATTGATTCTCAATGTACAGTTGATTGGTCAGGTCTGATGCGCGTGATTGGGTGATGGCGTATCGTGGTCATCCTCAAGTGTCGTGTTGCTGTTGTATCAGTCAGATCAGCGAAGCACTCAATAAACGGGGCAAGAGACGTCCCGTACGGGACACTTAAATCAGCCCAATAATCGGGACGTCCCGGCTAATTCGGGACAGTTGGCAAGCCTAGTTTCAGAGCAAACATATACTAGTGAGTGAGCGCCCTGACCATCAGCGAATGCTGAGATATTCTGCTAAATACAATGATCCTGTCAGAAGAATTGCGTGATAACTTTATCTGTCTGTATCCTCTCAGAGCGCTGGTGAGGTTTTACGCATGCGCAGTAAAGGAGAATTCAGCGTTTCCCAAACGTTTCGCATCCACAATGAAACAAGCGTTTTTAAACGAAAAAAGCCATTTGTAAATGTATCCGTATTAATGTATCCGTATTAATGTATCCGTATTAATGTATCCGTATTAATGTATCCGTATTAATGTATTAATGTATCCGTATTAATGTATCCGTATTAATGTATTAATGTATCCATATTAATGCATACGTATTAATGTATCCGTATTAATGTATTAATGTATCCGTATTAATGTATTAATGTATCCGTATTAATGTATTAATGTATCCGTATTAATGTATTGATGTATCCGTATTAATCTATCCGTATTAATGTATTAATGTATCCGTATTAATGTATTAATGTATCCGTATTAATGCCTGAGAGTCACACAGAGTGACACTGAAGAGCGTTTTAAACCTGACAGATGTCTTGATATAATCATCTGAAGCACACATCAGTTGAATTTAATATGGTAAATATGATAAACCTGCCCGTGTCCCTGACCCTCACAGGTGTGTATAAGAGCCGAGCGGCTCGTCTGACGCTGCGTCTGCATCACGTGCGGTCTCTGGTGAAGAGCAGCTTCAGTCCGATCTCTGAGCAGAGTCTGGTCATGGACGGCTTCGTAAGTCACACACTCACACACTCCTCACACACTCACGCTCTACAACTCCACGGACAGCTTCTGACAATAGTGCATGAGGAATCAATCAAACCCTCGGGATAATGTGAATATATGGGTGAGCGAGGCACAAACTAACACACACACGCCAGCATGACGAAACTTAGTGTACTTACTAGTTGCCATATCAACACTATATAGAGAAAAATCTTTGGAAGATATCACTAAACGTTTATTTAAACATTGCAAAAGTAGATTTCTAACTGAAGTTAATTTTTCATCTCTGTTTTTTTGTGTTTATTTAAAATGAGACAAATCTGCTATGATTTGAATCTTATATCTGTTCTGTAACAGTTGAGATAGTTGTTTAATGCGGATCTACCAGCAGAAACACTCGCGGGTTTAAACACCAGGCGGGGCATGTTGTCACACTGCGTTACAATGAGCCCCTATTAGAATTCTTTCATGAATTCTACATGATAAAAAGCAGAATAAAGACTGAGAGTCAGAAATTATTAATTATTATGTTTTGTATAGTATTATTATTCTGTGTAGCTGTGTTTTCTGGTGTGTTTGTTGTCAAACTCAAAAATTTGTTTTTTTAATTATTACAAAATTGCATTATTTTATATGAATAAGTTAATAATGGTATTTTAGTGTCAAAATAGTTTAGTTTGTTTATTTTTTTTTATTATTGGATCAGATAACATTTGAATCCATCTTATATGGTCATGTTATTATGAACCCCAGCTCTGGGGCATGTTGTCACATTTCACTTCCATTAATTCAGGGTAAATCAAGAATGAAGTATACACTGTATTAATGAAACAAAACCACATAACTGTACTAGACGAGTGAAATTATTGAGGGAATAAATCAATCCTTTAGTGGATGAGTATAAAGTAGTAGAAGAGCATTTGTCCTCCGGTACAGGAGTGCTAGTTCACTGAACACTATGGCTATTTAAACTTTGCAGTGCAAGAAATGCATTCTGAGAGCAATAGAGAGCAATGTTGTCCAGAACATGAGCGTGTGAGAACAGGATGTTCACCTGTGTGTTGTTGTTCTCCTCGAGGTTTCTGCTGATCATGAAGGAAACACGTACTTGTTTCAAGGCTTCATTCAGGCTCGAGATTACGGGCCCTTCGGACTACAGAGACAAGGTGTGCTACATCTAATAATGTCATATTGTGAGTGTGTGTGTGTGTGTGTGTGTGTGTGTGTGTGTG
>CM060631.1:1057500-1070000 GCA_030578275.1 Meda fulgida | reverse complement strand
GATGCCGAGGCTTTTTAGGTCGGGTAGAATCTGTGATATACCTGTGGCTACAATACGCTGTGTTTTCCTCAAACTGGCAACCCGGGGGTCAAGATACTAGTCGAGTCTCACAGACCGAAAACACATTACGACGTTTCCTAAATATCTGCAAACATATTATGGTATTTTTATGCTTTAGCACAGACAAAAAAGTTACACTCTAAAAAAAACACGAGGTTAAAAACAACCCAATTTGGGTTGTTCTTAACCCAAGAGCTGGGTAAATATAGGACAGAACACATGTTGGGTTAATTTTACCCTGCAAATTGAGTTGTTTGTTTTAACCCAGCATACTGGGTTGATTTATTTTGACTATAATACTATGTGTGTTTGTTTTTTACTTCACACATGTGAATATGTTCAATTGAAGAACTAAATAAAAGAAGGACTTTTAACTTCTGACGGCCGCCCTGCATTTCGTAGCCCAAATATGCCGTGACTCCATAACCTGTCCATAAACAATCAGTGTACAGTTCTGAGGACAGATTTTAACTTTCTAAGTATTTATATTCGGAATCTTTTTGAATAAAATCATAAAATGTACAAGGTCATACAAGGTATCAGGCGTTTCCATCACGTGAAAAGAGACGGCGCGACACTCGTGTGTGACTCACATCGCGGCCCGTATGTTGCTTTGTGTAGGCTCCTACACTTTGCATTACCTTAAACGATATACAGAACGATAATGAATTTATAGATCAAATAAAATACACACAAACCTGTATTTTACCGAAGACACGCACCACTTTGACGGAGCTGCGCTGCTCTCTCCTGAAGAGGTCACAAAAAGCCTGCAATAAACTACTCAAACACTGGGTTGTTACATCTGACCCAGGATCTGTGTAACACTAAAACTACCCAAACACTGGGTTGTTACATCTGACCCAGGATCTGTGTAACACTAAAACTACCCAAACACTGGGTTGTTACATCTGACCCAGGATCTGTGTAACACTAAAACTACCCAAACACTGGGTTGTTACATCTGAACCAGGATCTGTGTAACACTAAAACTACCCAAACACTGGGTTGTTACGTCTGACCCAGGATCTGTGTAACACAAAAACCACCCAAACACTGGGTTGTTACGTCTGACCCAGGATCTGTGTAACACAAAAACTACCCAAACACTGGGTTGTTACATCTGACCCAGGATCTGTGTAACACTAAAACTACCCAAACACTGGGTTGTTACGTCTGACCCAGGATCTGTGTAACACTAAAACTACCCAAACACTGGGTTGTTACGTCTGACCCAGGATCTGTGAAACACAAAAACTACCCAAACACTGGGTTGTTACGTCTGACCCAGGATCTGTGTAACACAAAAACTACCCAAACACTGGGTTGTTACATCTGACCCAGGATCTGTGTAACACTAAAACTACCCAAACACTGGGTTGTTACGTCTGACCCAGGATCTGTGTAACACTAAAACTACCCAAACAGTGGGTTGTTACTACTGACCCAGGATCTGTGTAACACAAAAACCACCCAAACATTGGGTTGTTACATCTGACCCAGGATCTGTGTAACACTAAAACTACCCAAACACTGGGTTGTTACATCTGACCCAGGATCTGTGTAACACTAAAACTACCCAAACACTGGGTTGTTACATCTGACCCAGGATCTGTGTAACACTAAAACTACCCAAACACTGGGTTGTTACGTCTGACCCAGGATCTGTGTAACACTAAAACTACCCAAACAGTGGGTTGTTACGTCTGACCCAGGATCTGTGTAACACATAAACCACCCAAACACTGGGTTGTTACGTCTGACCCAGGATCTGTGTAACACAAAAACTACCCAAACACTGGGTTGTTACATCTGACCCAGGATCTGTGTAACACTAAAACTACTCAAACATGGGGGAAAAAATAACCCTACAATTTTACCCAAATGGCTCAACCAAGAATTTGGGTAGAAAAAATTAAAAGAAAAAATGCAAAAAATCACGTGCAAAAATTTAAAGAACCAACCAACGAAATATTAATAACTGATTATGTTGTAGTCGTTAGCTTTTTGTTTTTCTATGAATTTTTATGCTTTGTAAAATAAAACCTGTAGCTGGAGTTTGTCAAATAATTTTCTCAGATGAATAACTTTAGTGTTTTTTTTTTTTCGCTCATATTTAAAAAATAAATATATAAAATATTTCCCTCGTATTTTGATGGTTTAATCGGACTTGTAGGGCCATTAAACACAAATATCACTTTCAAACTTGAATTAAAACACAATAAAGTAAAACTAAATCCATAAAGTGATGGAAGCCATGAAAGCTTCTTTATATGAACCTTTTCCTCGAAGAGTGTAGACGAAACAAAGTTAATGTTCTGTATGATTTCTATGCTTTAAAAATGATGCATGGAGAACCTTGTCAGAAATCCTGAGCGAATAAAGTCCGTTCATGCATTTATAATCATGATGTGATGCTTAAGTGCTGCTGCGTTTATATTCAAAGCCTTTGCTCATTAGTAGCGTCAGGAAAAGTGTGTGTTTGTGAGATTATCTGTTTTACTGACAGCGTGAGATGAGAAGTGTGATCGCCATCAGCCGGTGCGCTCAAACCTCCCACAGATCATGACGCTCGCACTCAAAGACTGCTATTACAGTGTTTTAAAGGTGAAGTTTGTGTTTTTTCTGAATGTAAGCAAGCTTAGCTTTCTGAAGAGTGTAACTGGTGCTTTTCACAACATCAATGTTCTTCTGGCTGTTCACACAGGAACACGTTCTAGCGTTAAAACACACGTTTGTACACCGCCAGTCAAAAGGTTGGAAGAACTGAGATTTTCAAATGTTAAAAAAAAAGAAAAAAAAAGTGTCTTCTGCTCACCAAGGCTGCGTTTATTTGATCAAAAAACAGTAAAAATATTATTACAATTAAAAATATGTTTTTAATGTGAATATAGTAACGTGTAATTTATTCATGTTATAAGTTATTCCTAATATATTATTTATATAATTATATATTATTATATTTTATTCCTAATTGTTATAAGTTATTATTGGTGTTAATATTAATTTTTTTTACTGTATTTTAGACCAAATAAATGCAGCTTTGGTGAGCAGGAGAGACTTTGTTTGGGGGTTTTCGGCATGAATATAGTTATAGAAGTAGGAATGGTGTTAAAAAAAATCAAACAAACAAACAAACAAAAACAGTGCAGAATGAACACAAGAATGTGTCCTGTATGAACGGCCCATACAAGTGGGAAATAATCACTGTTTTTACAATTGCATTTGGTGACGCTGAAATTACACACTTCACCTTTAAATTGGGGATATGCATTTTTTAAAGAGGACCTATAATGCCTTGATGATGTTTCAGGCTCTACTAGAACAGGTTTTCCTGCTGTAATGTTGATTATTCTCCTCATATCCTCCATTGTTGCGGCTCCTCTCTTCAGTCTGTCAGTAACTCTGTTTACTTCCTGTCTCTATGAAGCCCCTCCTCCTGAAAAGCACACTGTGCTCTGATTGGTCGGCTGGATCAGTGTGTTGCCGCTAGTTTAACACACTACTAACTAACTCAACCAGGCCCCGCCCCTTTATTCTGCGCATTAATTATTATAATATTGAGACGTGTTCGTTCCCAGAAGAAACTCAAGATACAATGGAGGCGTTTTTCATTCTCAAGCAGCAACAGTAAAAAAAGATGCATAATAGGTCCTCTTTAAGTAAGTTCACCTATTGGGTTATACATCACGTTTTATTCATATTTATATTGAATATTCACACATTGGCCAATAGCAGATTTCAGATTTCAGATTTCAGATTTCATCCGCTCCGTTTCATAACTCATAATAGTGCCTTGTATGATATTTCACTGGTGTTTTGAGGAGAAAATGTGGGGTTTAGAGTTTTTTTATTTATCAGCTACAGTTAGTAATGATTTAATTGTTCTTAAAAGGTCACTTTTGCACATACCTGCCAAATATAATCAGATCTAGCGTCAGTGCTATGTTTGAGCTGTGCCGTAATGTCTTCTCATCAACGGTTTGTACATTTACAGAGATGTTTGGGTCGGTTTTCTCATCGGTGACGCGAAATATCAAACACTGACAAAGATTTATGATTGCTTTTAGACACTGGCTCCCTCGGTGGGTTCATCGCCCTTGTAAATGCATTCATATCAAATGTACAGATATTTAAACTTTTTTGAAAAGAGTTATATTTTTGTGAGAAATTTGTAAAATAAAAGGTTATGTAAATATCCATTTGTAAATGCCATTTACAAATAAAAAGTAATTTGCTTTTCTACATCTGCTGGATTATTTCTTGAAATATTCACATATTTGTTTCAAAATCACAGACTCATGTTTCGGTTTTGCCAAAAATAACTTTCACTTCATTCGTGTGAATTTGAATTGTTGAAGTGGAAGGAGTAATAAGTAATTAAATCATAAATTTGCTCATTTTCCCTTTTTATTCACTGATAAATGTAGAAATATGTACACTTCTGTTTAAAAGATTTTTAATGTTTCTGAGTATTCTGCTCAGCAAGGATGCGTTTATCTGATCAAAAATACAATAAAATTCTGAAATATTATTGCTATGTCAAATATCTGTGTTCTATGTGAATATCTAGTAAAATGTAATTTATTCCTGTGATCAAAGCTGTATTTCAGCATCATTACTCCAGTCTTCAGTGTCACATGATCCTTCAGAAATCAGGAGAATATGAGGATCTGATGCTCAAGAAACATTTATGATTATCATCAGTTGAAAACAGCTTCATATTTATGTGATAATCGTGATACAATTTGTTTTTCAGGATTCTTTGATGAATAGAATGTTCAAAAGAACAGCATTTATTTGAAATATAATCTTTTGTAAATTTCTTTACTGTCACTTTTGATCAATTTAATGCGATCTTGATGGAAAAAAATGGCTCTTCATTGAACATTTATAATTGATTGATCAATTAATGAGTTATTTTACAGGTTAAAAACGTCCGACGAGTGACTGTTGAGCTTCTTTATAGTGAATATTTCGTTTAATTAGATTCATTAGCTAAAACTAATGTAGTTCATTTGAATGAAATCAGAACAAAACTCTAAATGTTTCAGGATAAACGAACTTTGAGGTTATTATAGTTCCCCCATCTTCAGCTCAGTGTTATCATAGCTCCTAGTATAACTATTTATTATTTAGGCTACTTTTTATTTTTTTTATTTTTCATCTTACTGTTACTTTAGTTTTTAGTCATTTCAATATGTGTTTTTTGTTTTTCATTATGCATTTCATTCTCTCGTATTACTCGTTTTTTGTATTATTTTTTTAAACATTGCTATTTAGGTTTAATTTACTTTGTGTTTGTTTTGTTTATTTATTTTCAGTTATTAATTTTAGTGCTTCAGCTGATTTCAGCAGGCAAGATTTCTGTTTTTCATCTGATGTTTTATTTCAAGTTGAAAGTGAGGCTTCGAAGCGCTTGCGTACGGATAAAATTAGCAGTATTAGTATGCTCAGTATTAGTATGCTCAGTATTAGTATGCTCAGTATGCTCAGTATTAGTATGCTCAGTATTAGTATGCTCAGTATGCTCAGTATTATTATGCTCAGTATTAGTATGCTCAGTATGCTCAGTATTAGTATGCTCAGTATTAGTATGCTCAGTATGCTCAGTATTAGTATGCTCAGTATTAGTATGCTCAGTATGCTCAGTATTAGTATGCTCAGTATTAGTATGCTCAGTATTAGTATGCTCAGTATTAGTATGCTCAGTATTAGTATGCTCAGTATGCTCAGTATTATTATGCTCAGTATTAGTATGCTCAGTATGCTCAGTATTAGTATGCTCAGTATTAGTATGCTCAGTATGCTCAGTATTAGTATGCTCAGTATTAGTATGCTCAGTATTAGTATGCTCAGTATGCTCAGTATTAGTATGCTCAGTATTAGTATGCTCAGTATAAGTATGCTCTCAGTATTAGTATGCTCAGTATTAGTATGCTCAGTATTAGTATGCTCTGTATGCTCAGTATTAGTATGCTCAGTATTAGTATGCTCAGTATTAGTATGCTCAGTATTAGTATGCTCTGTATGCTCAGTATTAGTATGCTCAGTATTAGTATGCTCAGTATTAGTATGCTCAGTATGCTCAGTATTAGTATGCTCAGTATTAGTATGCTCAGTATTAGTATGCTCTGTATGCTCAGTATTAGTATGCTCAGTATTAGTATGCTCAGTATTAGTATGCTCAGTATGCTCAGTATTAGTATGCTCTCAGTATTAGTATACTCAGTATTAGTATGCTCTGTATGCTCAGTATTAGTATGCTCTGTATAAGTATGCTCTCAGTATGCTCAGTATTAGTATGCTCTCAGTATTAGTATGCTCTGTATTAGTATGCTCTCAGTATTAGTATGCTCAGTATTAGTATGCTCAGTATTAGTATGCTCAGTATTAGTATGCTCTGTATAAGTATGCTCTCAGTATGCTCAGTATTAGTATGCTCTCAGTATTAGTATGCTCTGTATTAGTATGCTCTCAGTATTAGTATGCTCAGTATTAGTATGCTCAGTATAAGTATGCTCTCAGTATTAGTATACTCAGTATTAGTATGCTCTGTATGCTCAGTATTAGTATGCTCTCAGTATTAGTATGCTCTGTATTCGTATGCTCAGTATAAGTATGCTCTCAGTATGCTCAGTATTAGTATGCTCAGTATTAGTATGCTCAGTATTAGTATGCTCAGTATTAGTATGCTCAGTATTAGTATGCTTTAGTATACTCAGTATTAGTATGCTCAGTATTAGTATGCTCAGTATTAGTACGCTCAGTATTAGTATGCACACTGATAGTGTTTTCTGTCATCTGGGTCACGCCAATTCTAACGTTGCATGCCCTTGTGAACGGATCAGGTGATTGTGGTCGTCCAGCCGGATTCTGCATGATGAATGATGGCGTTTCATGGAAACTGAACACTAGCAGTGCTTGAAAACTACACGCAACATGAAAGCGGAGGATCAGACGGATCGTGGGACTTGGATACTGCCGAGCTTCAAACTGATGTTGTTAGTTTCCTCCTTCCAGGATTGAGACGTGATCCATTATTAATGAGGAAAGCACTGGAGTGAGAGCGACGGGTTTACAGGCGGTGTCGAGCGCAGAAACAAAGCTGAGGTTGATCAAATGCAGCTCGATACAACAGCACAATTTGTTCAGGCCCTTAAATAAAAGTCAGCGAGTTAAAAGTGAATGAGTGTGAATTGAGGAAAAGAACAGCAGTTCTCAAGGACCGACATTGCCTTTGGTTTCACTATATGCATATGATGTGACATCTGTCCCAATTAGCGGCAGGAAATGACATCACTGATTGGCAGCACAAGAACACGCCCACTAGGGAACATCCTGGGCAGTGACATCCAATGCAGCTCACAATTAAGGTATGTTTTTTTATAATTATTATTTTAAACATTAGCTTCACTAGATTTGTTCTTAAAGGTGACATATTATGCCCCTTATCACAAGACGTGATATAAATCTACGGTGTCTCCAGAAAGTGTCTGTGAAATTTCAGCTTAAATTCCCCCAGATCATTTATTATAGCTCGTCATATTTGCCCTTTTTGTGTGTGAGCAAAAATGCGTTGTTTTTGTGTGTGTCCCTTTAAATGCAAATGAGCTGCAGCTCCGCCTCCATTCAGAAGAGGGCGGAGTCTTCACACGAGCTTCAGAAACTCCACACACACACACACACACACACACAATCTCACACACACACACACACACACACACTCTCACTCATCCAGCATCCCAGAATAACCAGTAGCGAGTGCAGCCTTACAGAGACTCAGAGCTTCACTTTCACACGTTTCTGAATGTTAGTGGAGACATTTGTGTAGTTGTTGTGGAGTTACACTGATAATCTCATCCTCATGTTGAGCTTCTACACAAGTGTGCACAGTTCCTGAGGTGTTTATAAGACAGCGCTGACATGTTCTGGTCAATAGTGTTCAGTGCTCGTCTGTGCTCAACCACACACACACACACACACACACACACACACACACACACACACACACACACACACACACCAGCTTCAGGACAGAACTAACCCTGACCCATCACACACACACACACACACACACACCAGCTTCAGGACAGAACTAACCCTGACCCATCACACACACACACACACACACACACACACACACACACCAGCTTCAGGACAGAACTAACCCTGACCCATCACACACACACACACACACACCAGCTTCAGGACAGAACTAACCCTGACCCATCACACACACACACACACACACACACACACACACACACACACACCAGCTTCAGGACAGAACTAACCCTGACCCATCACACACACACACACACACACACACACACCAGCTTCAGGCTCTGCTGGATCTTCTGCCAGTGCGCTACAACTGGTTATACTGGTGAAATATTACTAACAATATCAGAGTTATTCTTGCGTTTCCTTGATAAATCAGAGCAGATCTGACACAGAAAGACTCGTGAAGCTCGAGCTGAAGGAGGACGCTTGTACAATTACACTAAAAGACTTTTACAAGAGTGAAAACGATCAATCACAGAAGCACTGCAGGAGATTGAGGGAAACTGGTTTAAACGCAAGAATGTGTTTATACCAACGCTGTAATCAGGGTGAGATGAACTCCATACCAGCCTGATTATAAATTCATCATTTGATCTTATTATAATGCAATGATTAGTCATGCAGTCGCTCCGGAAACACAGATTCTGAAACTACAGGTATAGTCACCGACCTGGTGCTTAAAGAGCTGATGTGTTTGCCTGAAATTAGTTTGCTCTCTTTTAAATGCTTCCGATGGGATCTGACATCATAAGAGTAAACAACAACAACAGAGGGAAGATGGCGAGCAAACACAGTCATTTCCTCATAAGAGAAAGAGTGTGACGGCTCTGAAATCCCGGAGCTGTAATAGTTCGTGACGGAGCTCCGGTATAGAATCTGCTGATGAAGACTCTTTTCATGAGCCGTGTAATTAAATATCAGATTGAAAACTGCTAAATCGAACCTTCTTCATAGAGGATGAATTAAAAACGTATAATGTGCTGTGCTCGGCTCGCTGAGCAAATTGAATCGTTTTCACGAGATCCTTGATTGGTTATATGAATGACGTCACGAGCTTGGAGAAAGTCTTGGGATTCCAATAAAACAAAGTTGGGAAGCAGTTGGAGGAAAAACATTCTCAGGCAGATTGAGGTTTTCTCCGCCATCTGTGTCGCTCTCAGACTGCAGTAATTATCAAGGTAATGGTGCTTATCATGCATGAAATATGAATATAATTTACATAAATCGTCCTTGAGAGTCCAAACATCCTTAACGGAAAAATGGAGCGCTTTAAATATTTTAGGGATTTCCGAGCCGAAGGGAAGAGCGGCTGGAGTTATGAATCTGAAGTTGACATTTCTCCTGACATGAAGTGTTGCAGGATAACAGATTTGCAGTCTATCATAACATACTTGACATTTTGTGCAGTACATTACAGCTCAGATAAGCCTGACTGAAGAGATGTGCTGTCCATGAACACGACCACACTAACTCCTGAACTCAGAGGCACACTTTTGCACAACGGCAATCTCTATTGCAATGTTCTCAAGGTGAACTGGCCAAAACACAGAAAGATTGCACTTTAACTTACAATGAAAGCATATGAGGAGCTTTTGTTGTTGTTATTTGCAGCATTTGTTTTTAAAATGCTTGTACACTACCTTTCCAAAGTTTGAGGTCGGTAAGATTTTTTATGAAAGAGTCTCTTCTGCTCATCAAGGCTGCGTTTATTTGATCAAAAATACAGTAACATAGTGATATATTATTATAATGTAAATCAGCTGTGTTCTGTGTGAATATCTAGTAAAGTGTCATTTATTCCTGTGATCAAAGCTGTATTTCAGCATCATTACTCCAGTCTTCAGTGTCACATGATCCTTCAGAAATCAGGAGAATATGAGGATCTGATGCTCAAGAAACATTTATGATTATTATCAGGTGATTTTTTTTTTTTTTTGTGGAAACCGTGATTTTATTTTTCAGGATTCTTTAATGAACATAAAGTTTAGAAGAGCTGCATTTATTTGAAAGAGAAATCTCAAGAAAAGAAAAAAAAAACAGGAAAAAAAGTAATGTTCAATGATCAAGAGCCCAACTAAAGCAAACACTGATCAGCATAATGACGACTCGTTCCTTCAGTGATTCCACATCAGGTGTCCATCACTAATGCTCAATCATCACTCAATTAATCACTTAATTATCTAATAACTTTAACATTGCTTCAGGGACTGTAAATGTAAGGATAATGTATGAAATTCGATGTAGTGTGCACTCCAGGCGCTAGGTGGCGATGTGAAGCACTGACACACAGCAACACCAATATCTGAGAATATTTTGTACAACTGCTGAAAAGACTCTTGTGTTTATCAGAGCTGCGAGGGCAACTGGAAGGTCCGGCGGATGGAAATAATCCGACATGTTGGTTGTTATGTTCCTGTACTGGCGCATGCCTGTGACGTAACGCGTACGTGACGAGAGCCACCGTGAGCAGATTTGCGTTTTTACCCTTTAGACGGGAACGCGACGGTGGAGCGTTTTTAAGATTTCCACTCTGGAGGGTGGATTCACTTTTTTGCGTTTTTACGCCCCCAAAACGCCGTCGCCGTGTAAACGAAAGGCACATCCGATCAAATATTTTTACGTTTTCACCCGGAATCGTTCTCGTGTAAACAGAGCCTAAAACTTTTTACGCGTTTTGGCCGTTCGTTTACACGACAAATGCGTTTCAAAACACAAAGTTCTGAAAACAGGTTTGAAAGTGCAAGTTTTTGAAAACGGTCTCTGTGTAAATAACAAAAACCTGAATCTGTCAAGACGATGACATCATGCTCATGCGTATTACGTGTTCAGTCTATAGTTTCATCGCCATCTACTGGCCTGGCAGCAGAATACAGCGTTTTCAGTCATTTACACGGATTACCCGTGTGAATGGGGATCGTTTTGACAATTCTCCGTTTTAAGCACATCGTTTAAACGCACCCTCAGTGTTACTTGTGACGCACTTGAGTGTGGACTCAAATAAACTCTGAGGAGAGTTAATTAAACACTGGAGTTTTTGCTTTGTGCTAAATATCATGTGTTGTGTTGCATGGCAGAAAGTCCTTGAGATTTGGTGCAAATTACCACAAATTTCATTCTCCGGTCTACCTTTGCCTTTAATAACCTCCTGTCATGAAAGCGGAAGTGTTGATGAGTTTTGCTCTGATATGGTCACTCATGTGAGAGATTGTGTGCTGTGAGAAATGACTGTTTGCTGAGCGAGGTCTGTTGTATGAAGAAGTCTCTGTCTGTCACGCCGGGTGAACTCCATCTGCTCGCTCAATCTACAGGGGTAAAAATGGGCATCTTGTGATGGCAATGTGACACATGAAATGTTTTCTTTTGTGCGTCAGACAAAGCGAGTCCCGCGACGGACGGGTTCCTCTGACTGCCTCGTGTATAGTGGCCCTCAGGACACATCTTGTTCTGCAACTCGCCATGAATATTTAAAAGATTATGCAACTCCATGAAATCCTGTGAATGTGGGTTAATACACCTGGCTGTAACTGCACATGCTGGCAGTTTAATAAAAGCTGTAGGTTAGCTGAGAGTCACTGGATAATCAGCCAATCAGAGCGCTGCGCTGACACCACATGACACTGCGTTTATCCTCTTCTCCATCTGTCCTCCACTGAAAACACCTGGAGTACGTTTACACGACAACGATATGCTCAAAACCGAGATGTTTTTCCTTTGAGTTTTCCGTGCACAGACGACACCACTGTCGCACGGATCCGTGTAAACGACTGAAAGCGCTGTATTCTGCTGCCAGGCCAGTAGATGGCGATGAAACTCTATATCAGTAATGAGGTTTTATTTATGTATTATGATCAAATCATGCTTATTATTTTTTTATTGATTTTTCATTGTTATGATAAATATTATGATGATGATTTACACATACCACGATAATACCATGTTTTTATTTATTATTTTATATTATTACTTTATTTTATAATATTTATTTCTATTTTATTTTGTGTTTTTTTTAAACATCCATTTTTACATGTAGCACGATTATTATTACGAGCTATTATGATAATAGCTTGTAATATAATCATGCTACATGTAAAAAATACAAATGATATATTATTTACATAAAGTATATAATGTATAATATATACATTATGTATTATAATAATCATGATTATAAATATTTTATTGCACAAGTGCCATGTTTTTATTCCTGATCTGTATTGTTTGTTTATTTTTTTATCATTAATATTACGTTTTTTGTCGGGAGGTTCAAAAATTAGGATTATATTTGTGTAAATATTTATACCTTTTTGACATTTTTGAACCTCCCGACAAAAAACCTTGTACAATGATGGTATCAGTAATACCATGGTGAAATT
>CM060631.1:1045000-1052500 GCA_030578275.1 Meda fulgida | reverse complement strand
GAGGTATTTTTCTTTTTGTGTTTTAATTATTTGGTTTGGTCTGGGTATGTTTTTATTGTCAGTTTGTGACGTCAGCTCTAAGACCAATCTTCCGAGGGCGTTCTTCTCTGCTTCAGCTCTTGGTAGGTCAGGGCTTTGTGATGGAGGGTCTGTTCATCACTATTTCTTAAGTGGGCATGGAATTTAATGGCTCTTTTTTGAATCGTTATTACAAGGGGGTATAATCCTAATTCTGCTCTACAGGCATTATTTGGGGTTTTGCGCTGAACTCGTAGCAAGATTTTGCACAGCTCGGTCTGCAGAGTCTCCATTGGGTGTTTGTCCCATTTAGTGAACTCTTGGTCTGTGAGTGGACCCCAGACTTCACAGCCGTACAGCGCGATGGGCTCTATTACTGTTCTCATTATTTTTAGCCAGATTCTGATTGGGATGTCAATTTGGATATTTCTCTGAATAGCATAAAAGGCTCTCCGTGCCTTGTCTCTCAAGTGGCTAACAGCTTTTTTTAAATTTCCTGTGTTGCTAATATTTATGCCAAGGTAAGTGTAGTCCTGCGTGTGTTCAAGGAGCATGTTGTTCAATTTAAAACTATGATGTTGGTCTTGGTGGGTGGGTCTTGTTTGGAAAATCATTATTTTTGTCTTTTTGGGGTTAACTGACAGGGCCCATGACTGACAGAAGCTGTGCAGGAGGTCTAGATGCTGCTGCAGACCCTCTTTAGTGGGAGACAGCAGCACCAGATCATCAGCAAATAGAAGGCATCTGACTTCAGTGTCTAGTAGAGTAAGGCCAGATCCTGCAGACTGATCCAGAGCCCTCGCTAGCTCATTTATGTAGATATTGAACAGCGTGGGACTTAAGCTGCAGCCCTGTCTTACTCCACGACTCTGAGGGAGGAATTCTGTGTGTTTGTTACCAATTTTAACTGCAAATTTGTTGTTTGTGTACATTGATTTGATGATGTCATATGTTTTTCCTCCAATGCCGCACTGGATTAATTGAAGAAAAAGACCTTCATGCCAAATGGAGTCAAAAGCTTTTTTGAAGTCAACAAAGCATGAGAAAATTTTACTTTTGTTTTCGTTAATTTGCTTATTGACTAAGGTATGGAGAGTGTATATATGGTCTGATGTGCGATATTTTGGTTGGAAGCCAATTTGACACTTGCTAAGAACATTTCTGTCTCTGAGAAAATGGGCTAGTCTGCTGTTTAGGATGTTGCAGAAGAGTTTACCTAGGTTGCTGTTTACACATATACCACGGTAGTTATTAGGGTCAAATTTGTCTCCATTTTTATGGATTGGGGTAATAAGTCCTTTGTTACAAATGTTGGGGAATATACCTAAACTCAGGATGATATTGAAGAGCTTGAGAATGGCTAATTTGAATTTGTGGTCTGTGTATTTAATCATTTCATTTAGGATGCCATCGACACCACAGGCTTTTTGCAATTTCAGGATTTGGATTTTGTCTAATAGTTCGGTTAGTGTCATTGGGGAGTCTAAGGGGTTCTGGTAGTCTTTGATGGTTGATTCTAAAACCCTTAGTTTGTCATAAAGGGCATTTTGTTTCTGATTTTTGTTTACATTATTAAAGAGGTTGGAGAAGTGGTTAATCCAAACATCTCCATTCTGGATAGCTAGTTCTTGATGGTAGGGTTTGTTTAGTGTGTTCCAATGTTTCCAGAACTGGTCGGATTCTGAGGATTCTTCAATTTCCCTGAGTTGACTTTTTGTGTTTTGTTCTTTTTTCTTTCTTAAAATATTCCTATATTGTTTAAGTTTTTCGTGATAGAGATGACTGGTGTTCTCATTGTCAGCATCTCTGTGTTTCTGGTTGGATAGGGTTCTTAATTCTTTCCTAAGTTTTTTGCAGTCATTGTCAAACCATTTCTCAGTGGCATGTGGTCTTTTTGGTTTTCTTTTTGTGATTTTTAAGTTGGATAATGTTGCTGATACCTCAAATATTCTGTTCAGCTTGTCTACTGCTAGGTTTGTACCTTCACTATTGTGCAGGAAAGGAGTGGCAAGGAATTTATCGAATAGGGCTTGAATTTTCGGCTGACTAATTGTGCTTAGATATGTATCTTTACTGTTTTGTTTCCATCTATACATGTTTCTAAGTGAGTGGAGCTGGGTTTGTTTAGATGCTTCTTGGTTGGGCATTGCTCTGTTTAAGTAGAGGGTTATTTTACTGTGGTCTGACAGGGGGTTTAGTGGGCTGACTGTGAACGCTCTTAGGGAGTTTGTGTTAAGGTCTGTCAGGAAATAGTCAACTGTACTGCTCCCGAAAGATGAGCTGTAGGTGTATCTACCGTAGGAGTCTCCTCGAAGCCTGCCGTTGACTAGGAACAGACCTAGTGTGCGACACAGATGAAGAAGATGTGTTCCGCTTTTGTTTGTTGTTTTATCATAGTTGTGTCTCTGTGTTTGTATAGGTGTGGGGAGGACGTCTCCTCCAGGCAGGTGTTTGTCCCCCTGAGAGTTCAGTGTGTCCAGTTCTTCACCTGTTCTGGCATTCAGGTCTCCACAGAGCAGCACGCTTCCCTGTGACTGGAAGTAATTAATGTCTACTTCAAGAATGGAGAAACTGTCTTCATTAAAATATGGAGACTCTGCTGGAGGGATATAAGTGGCACACAGGAGGATGTTTTTCTCTGTTGCGGTGACTGTCTTATTAATTTCTAACCATGTGTAGAATTGTCCTGTTTTAACTACTTTGATGGCATGGGCAAGATTTGATCTGTAGCAGATAAGCATGCCTCCTGAGTCTCTTCCTTGTGTCACTCGAGGCAGTTTAATGGATGGGATGATGAGTTCTCTGTAGTCTTTGGGGCAGCCGGTGGGTCCATCTCCTCTGCTCCATGTCTCCTGCAGGATGATGATATCTGAGTTTTTGATTTCTGAGTTGAAATCTGGGTTTCTGCTTTTGAGGCCAAAGGTAGATGATCTCAGGCCTTGAATGTTCCAACATGAAATGATAAAGGATTTGTTATCCATGGGGTCGTAATTTTGGTGATACATTTTGACCTATGACAGTAGGTGTGAGCAGATGAGGTTGAGCATCTGGCAGATGTCTCTTAGCTCTGTTGATGTGGCTTGCACTGGTGCTGTTGTGGATGTTCTGCTCACTATCTGAGCGTAGCTGTGTCTGCCCGGGGCCTGTGGGGTATGAGGAGGGCAGGGGGTCGGCAGGAGTGGCTTTGGCCTGGCCTGATGCACTGAATTTGAGGGTGTAAAGGCTGGAAGATGCTCAAGTGCTGGTTGGGATGGTCTCAGCATGTGAGAGTGCTGTTGTCTTGACGGAAGTCTTCTGGATGTTCTCTCTGGGGGTACACTGTGCTTTCTTACAGGTCTGGGTGGAGGTTGTTGGACTCTGTTCCCCCTGGGGGTGCTGTTGTGGTTCCGACTCAGGGCCACATCTTTTAGGGTCCTGGTGAAGACAGGAACAGCTGTCTTGTACAGATGGACATGGTCGTAGAGGCATGAGGGGTTCAGGGTGGGTGGTGTGCCAGGTGCCTCTCTCTCTCTCTCTCTCTCTCTCTCTCTCTCTCTCTCTCTCTCTCTCTCTCTCTCTCTCTCTCTCTCTCTCTCTCTCCCTCTCTCTCTCTCTCTCTCCCTCTCCCTCTCTCTCTCTCTCTCTCTCTCTCTCTCTCTCTCCATCTCTCTCTCTCCCTCTCTCCCTCTCTCTCTCCCTCTCCCTCTCTCTCTCTCTCTCTCTCTCTCTCTCTCTCCCTCTCTCTCTCTCTCTCTCTCTCTCTCTCTCTCTCTCTCTATCTCCCTCTCTCTCCCTCTCTCTATCTCCCTCTCTCTCTCTCTCTCTCTCTTCCTCTCTCTCTCTCTCCCTCTCCCCCTCTCTCTCTATCTCTCTCTCTCCCTCTCTCTCTCTCTCCCTCTCAATTCAATTCAATTCAGAAAGCTTTATTGGCATGACAAAAGATACATTTTGTATTGCCAAAGCATCAAAACAACATAGAAAATGATTTACAACTTTTAGTACACAAAAATAATAATACTGATATCATAAAACAATAGTAATAAAACAAAGATGAATAAATAAGATAAAAAGGATTTAGAAATCATCTATATAGAAAAACAAAAACAAACAATATTGAACATTATATACATGTGTGTAGGTCTTAGGCTGTGAGTGTGTGTGTGTGTGTGTGTGTGTGTGTGTGTGTGTGTGTGTGTGTGTGTGTGTGTGTGTGTGTAGGTCTTAGGCTGTGAGTGAGTGTGTGTGTGTGTGTGTGTGGAGGGGGGGGGGGGGGTCTTAGGCTGTGACTGAGTGTGTGTGTGTAGGTCTTAGGCTGTGAGTGAGTGTGTGTTCATTGGATGTTTGCTGGTTTCTGGTCGTCCCTCAGGATGTGGCAGGATGCTACAAATTTTGCAGCTATATTTGAGCATTTGGCTTCTTCGCCAAGAATGAAACAGAGTTTTTGGGTTGGATTACAGGTGTTAAATTGGGGAAATATGTTATTAATTTTGGGGTAATAGTGGTCTCTGATGTGTTTATATTTTGGGCATTCTGTGAGGAAGTGCAGCTCGGTCTCCGTCACTCCCAGGATGCAGTGCGGGCAGAGTCTGTCCTCACGGGAGAGCCAGGTCTGTCTGCGCCGGCCCGTCTCTACAGCTAGACTGTGCTCGCTGAGTCTCTCTCTCTCTCTCTCACACACACACACACACACACACACGCACACACACACACACACACACACACACAAACACACACTCTCTACAGCCAGACTGTGCTCGCTGAGTCTGTACATCGTCAGGGTTTTCCTGAGTTTCACATCACTCACTGTGCTCAGGAAGTTCGCAACAGTGTACTCTCGATTTAGTGCCGAATAACATTCCAGTTTGTGTTGGTTTTTAATGGTGTTTGTCCAATGGGTGATGTACTTGTCTTGTTCTGTGTTGATAATTTGTGCGGGCCGAATGTGTGTGAGTGTGTGTGTGTGCTGTGGCGAGCTGATCTCTGCAGGAGAGAGCCCAGTCAGTCTCAGCACCAGCTGGCACAGGGGACTCCTCGCTACGCTCAGCTCTTGGTGTTTTAGGGCTTTGTAATGGTATGTGTTGGGGTCGCTTGTTTTTAGGTGTTTCCAGAATTTGATGGCTCTTTTTTGGATGTTTAGAAGGAGAGGGTATTGGCCTAATTCTGCCCTGCATCCGTTGTTTGGTGTTTTTCTTTGGACTTTGAGTATTCGTTTACAGAAATCTAAATGTAGAGTTTCAATTGGATGTTTTTCCCAATTTATAAAATCAAATTTGATAGAAGGACCCCACACTTCACTGCCATATAAAGCAATTGGTTCAATTATTGATTTGAAAAGTTTGAGCCAAATTTGGATTGGGATGTCAATTTTGATTGATCTTTTTATGGCATAGAAAGCCCGTTGAGCTTTCTCTTTGAGTTCATTCACAACCAAAGTAAAGTTGCCAGTTGGAGTTATTTTCAGGCCGAGGTAAGTGTATGTTTTTGTGGTCTCAATGGTTCTGTGTGATAGTGTGAATGTGTGTTTTGGTCCCTGAGATCTGGAGCGTTTCTGGAACATCATGACTCTAGTTTTCTGGAGGTTGACGGTCAGGGCCCAGGACTGACAGTAATCCTCCAGCAGATCCAGGCTGTCCTGAAGCCCCTCTTTAGTGGGCGACAGGAGGACCAGGTCATCTGCGTATAGAAGACACTTTATCTCTGTGTCGTGTAGAGTGAGACCTTGAAAGGGAGCATGTTCTAACGTATTGGCTAATTGGTTGATGTAAATGTTGAAGAGGGTGGGGCTTAAACTGCAGCCCTGTCTCACTCCGCGCCCCTGGGAGAAAAATTTGGTTCTTTGGTTTCCAATTTTAACAGCGCATTGGCTGGCTGTGTACATAGATTTGTTCAAATCATAGAATTTCCCCCCTATTCCACTGTCGATAAGTTTTAGGTATAATCCTTTGTGCCAGATTGAATCAAAGGCTTTCTTGAAATCAATGAAACAAGCAAAGATTTGTCCTTTGTTTTGATGTACATATTTGTCAATTAGTGTTTGTAATGTAAAAATATGATCGGATGTGCGACATTTTGGAAGAAAGCCGATTTGGCATTTACTCAAGGCATTGTGCTTCATAAGGAAGTCTAAAAGTCTGGAGTTTAAGACGCTGCAGAGAACCTTCCCCAGGTTACTGTTCACACAGATGCCTCGGTAGTTGTTGGGGTCTAATTTGTCTCCATTCTTGTGGATGGGGCTAATGAGGCCCTTGTTCCAGATCTCAGGGAAGAACCCTACACACAGAACATCATTGAACAGTTTCAGCATGGCCAGTTTGAAGCTTTGGTCTGTGTGTTTCAGCATCTCATTCAGGATGCTGTCGACACCACAGGCTTTCTTGTGCTCAAGGACTCCTAATTTGTCTTCCAATTCTTTCATTGTTATGAGGAAATCTAAAGGGTTTTGATTTTCTTTAATTGATCTTTCTAAATGGTCTAGTTTATTAATTATTTCATTTTGTTTATAATTTTGAATTTCTGTTGGGCTGTATAGTTCTTGGAAGTGTTTTTTCCACTCCTCCCCATCTTGGATTGCCAGAACTTCTTGATTTGGTTTGTATAACAATTTCCATTTATCCCAAAATTTGTGTGAGTTTATAGATTTTTCAATTTCTTCAAACTGGTTTTGCAGAAACTGTGCTTTTTTCCGCCGGAGTGTGGCTTTATATTGTTTTAATGCCTTACAGTAAAGAAGGCGGAGGTCCGAATTATATGGTTGTCTGTGTTTTTGGTTTGATAAGTTTCTTAGGTTTTTTCTCAGAGCCTTACAGTCCAAATCAAACCATTTGTCAGAATCTAAATATTTTTTCTTTGGTTTAACGGTTGACAAATTACTTTTTTGTGCTGTTTTGTAGAATATGTTGTTTAGATCTTGCACTTCTTGATTGATGCCGAATTGATTTTTAGGGTATTCCTGTATTCGGAATGAATGTTTGAGGGATTGTATTTCTGGAGATTCAACAGCAGTGCTGTAATTAGTGGCACTGTTTTCAGTCCATTTGAAAGACATTAATTTGCTCATTTGATATGGGTTCCTAATTGGTTTGGGTGATGTTTCAGATTGCTTTATATAGAGGGTGATTTGGCTGTGGTCTGAGAAAGGTTTTAAGGGTTTGACTGTGAATGCTCTCAAAGAGGAAAGGTCTAGATCTGTGATGGCATAATCTACGCTGCTGTTACCAAGAGCTGAGCTGTAGGTGTATCGGCCGAGCGAGTCTCCTCGCAGTCTTCCGTTGACGATGTACAGAGCCAGTCCTCGGCAGAGCTGTAGTATCTGCCGTCCGTGAGCGTTCACGGTTTGATCGCAGTTTTGTCTGCTGGGGTAAGAAGGGTACAGGTCGTTATGGCCAGTGATAAATCTGGTACCGTGTGATTCGATGAAATCTAATTCTTCTCCTGTTCTAGCGTTTAAATCACCCATAAGCAGCACATTTCCCTGGGCCTGGAAATGGCTGATTTCTCTTTCTA
>CM060631.1:1032500-1042500 GCA_030578275.1 Meda fulgida | reverse complement strand
TTTGAATTAGTTTGCTCCATCCAAGTTATTTAAATTTCCTATTTAAATCCATGTTGTTGGTTTATTATGTGTGTATATGTAGTTACATGCTAATTGTTTACATGCTAAAAATGTTCATAATTCTGTTAATTCTTTAGGGTCAAACTACCTCTGCAAAGACGCTTCCTGATCCAACTCAACCAACTGTCACACACTCACTTGCAAAAGGAATCAAGTTAGATCCTACATCCAAACAAGCGAAAGAATTGAATCATGCTGTAGCTTATTTCATTGCTAAAGACATGATGCCCTTTAGAGTAGTGGAAAACCCTGGCTTTCTTCACCTGATGAAGAAGGCAGTCCCAATGTACAAGGTACCATCAGGAACATACTTTTCCACCAATGAAATCCCTCGCATGTACAAAGAGGTAAGGGCCAGTGTTGAAGAACAGCTGAAGGAAGCTGTGTGGATTTCAGCCACCACAGACCTGTGGACCAGCAGTAGTGGAGGTGGGGAGCCATTCATAAGTTTTACAGTCCACTACCTCTCCTCAGATTGGCAGCTTAAGTGCCATTGTTTGGAGTCTCATTTTTTTCCTGAAGACCACACCTCAGAAAACATCTCCGAGATGTTTGATAGTATGCTCCAGGAATGGAAGATTTCAAAAGAAAGTCTGTGCGGAATTACCACAGACAATGCAAGCAATATGAAGAAGGCCTTTGCAGAGTTCCCATGTGTTTGGCTCACTTGTTTTGGTCACAATTTGAATCTGGCCATTAGCAAAGCCTTGAAGATCCAAAGGGTTGAATCTGCAGTAAGGGCATGCAGACACTTGATTCAAGGATTTTCTCGGAGTTGGAAAAGGAAAAGAGAATTTATAAAAAAACAGGCAGACCTGGAACTCCCTGAGCATGCCCTCATCCATGACGTGGTAACAAGGTGGGGATCAACTTATGAGATGATCTCCAGGTTCCTGGAGCAACAACAAGCTGTCTGTGCAGTCCTGGCTAGTGACAGAAGTACATGGCATTTCATGCCAAAAGATAATGACATTGCCACTCTTGAGAATGTCAATCAGCTCCTTCAACCACTCTATGACCTCACTGATGCCCTGGCATCGGAGAAACGGGTCACACTGTCCTCACTCACACCGGTACTGGAGCACATTTGCAGCGAAATCCTCTCTGAGCAAGCTGAAGACAATCTACTAATCAGACATATGAAGCAAGTAATGAGAGAAGACTTGCAAGGGAGATACACAGAGCAGGTGGAACGAGTGCTACAAATCTCCAGCTTCGTGGATGCCCGATTTAAGGGAAGCTTCTGTAAAAACCTGGATGACACAGTTGAGGCATGTGTGGAAGAAGCTGTGAATCTCGCAAAAGTTCCTTTGGATAGAGAACATCCTCAAGCAGAAAGAGGAGAAAATTGGGCAGAAGCAGGAAGCAGCAGTACTACCACCATCACCACTAAAAAGAAAGAAAAAAGTCTATCTGGTTTGCTACAGCGAATCACTTCATCTAGGTAGAACAAGGCAACCTCAGGAAATGAGAATGTCAGTGATAAGGTTCTGTCTGAAATGACGATGTACAAGTCTCTTCCAAGCATCAGCGCAGACACTGACCCACTGGCATGGTGGAAAATGCATGCTGATGAAATGCCTCTTCTGGCAAATGTGGCTAGAAAGTATCTTTGTGTCCCTGCCACGAGTGTACCATCGGAGAGGATGTTCAGTACAAGTGGACACATTCTCTCACCTCAGCGGTCAAGAATGAGCCCTGAAAATCTCAACATGCTTACATTTCTTCATCATAACCTGACCTGAAAAAAAGCATAGAAATTCATGCTGCTATGATAATCTCAGGAAAATATTAACAAACATGACCCTGCACATTTTTCTCTCCCATATAAAAGAGGAAGGACAGTTTTGTTTATTGTTGTCTAATATAGAGAGAAATTACTTATTCCTTATTTTGTTCAAATGGGAGATGTGCAGCTTTATTTTTCTTTTTCTTCCAAAAGGTAGATTCATACTTCCATAAAGTTTTCTTATTTTCATAAAAAAAAGTTTGTTACAATAAACCATGTTCAACCAAAAACCATATCTGTTTTTATTCATTTAAGGGTCATTGTAGCTGATGATGATTATAATAATAATGATAGTTTAATATCGTATACCGTGAAACCGTGAAACCGTGATATTTTCTGAGACGATTATCATACCGTGAATATCTCATACCGTTACAACCCTAACCAGAACCCGGTGTGACAGTGGAAGAGCTGCTGCAAGTTATAGGAGAGCAAGTCGGTTTTGAGAACATAATTTCGGCCTCCCGTATGAATAAAGCCGTCGTCGTGTTTCTAAAATCAGATTCTCTGGTAAATCAGTTGACTGTGAGCGGAATGTGGGTAAAAGAGACGTTTGTTTTGGTAACCCCGCTATCCGCTCCAGCAACGAAAATCATATTCTCGAACGTTCGACCTTTTATATCCAACGAGACCATAACGAAAGAACTGCAGAGGTTTGGAAAGATTGCCAGCCCTGTCAGAATGATTCCCCTCGGATGTAAATGCAACGCGTTAAAACATGTTCTTTCTTTTAGACGCCAAGCTTTAATGTTTTTGAGCTCACAGGATCGCAGTTTAGAAGTCTCCTTCCGTGTCAATCACGGGGAGAATTCGTACATGGTTTACGCCAGCACCGAGAGCCTAAAGTGTCTTGAATATGGTGAGTTGGGCCATAAACGTTTCGCTTGCCCACGTAAGGATGACCAGCGCGCGTCCACGTCTCGTGTTGATGTAAACAATACTGCGAATACCGATCAACAAACGAGCGAGAGTGAAGAACAGAGGAATGAGGGGCAGCTTGAAGGAACCATAGAGGAGGACAAGATGCAGGAGGTGAGTGAGATTAATGTCAATCCTCAGAGTGTGGAGCAACCTGGATGCAGTTATGTTTCTGATGAATCTGGAAATGTAGGAGACAATACTGATAAGAGTGAGGCCCAGAGTAGTGCTGGATGTGTGGGTGAAGTTAATGAGGTGGCACATGTAGAAGGCTTAGAGGACAGTATGGCTGATGAGATGGATAGTTATTCCCAGTGCACTGATGATGGAGATGATGATCAGTGTTCAGAGGGCTTAAGAGGAACTGATCAAGATCTGTATACTGTTGAACAAATTAATGCATTTCTTGATAAGACGAAAGGAAAAGCTGGTGTGGAAGTAACTGACTACTTCCCTGATATTGATAAGTTTATTGCTTCGGTTATATGGGCTAGGAAAACGGGCAACTACGAGGATCTTTCGCAACAGAAGCGGTTTCGTCTTAAGATGCATATTACTGTTCTCAGACAAGGAAAAAGGGCAGGGAAAGCGAGGGGGAAAACTAAATAATCTGAATGGCTTGTACTTTTTCTTTCTGTTTTTTCCTCTTTCTCTTCCCTTTGTTCATGGAGATCTTGAGGGTGGGTTCAATTAACATAAATGGAATGAGGGATAGGAGGAAAAAAGGGTTATTACCAGAAACTATTCGATTAAAAGATCTGAGTGTTGTTTTTCTGCAAGAGACCCATAGCAGTCAAGACAATGAGATTGATTCGGGCTTTTGGTGGGAAGGGGATAGTTTTCTGAGTCATGGGACTAACTTAAGTGCTGGGGTAGCTGTGCTTTTTTCCCCTGTTCTCAAAATAAAGATTTTATCAAAAGATGAGCTGGTACTAGGAAAACTTTTGACTGTAAGGGCTGAAATTATGAATCTTAATTTCCTGTTTGTAAACATTTATGCCCCTAATATAGGAGCAGACAGAGTACAGTTATTTACTAAACTAGAGCAGTTTTTAAAACTACAGCAGGACGGCGATCTTATTGTATTAGGGGGAGATTGGAACTTGTACTCTAGACTTTGTTCACGATAGGAATGGGGAAGAGCCTCATGCACGCTCAGCTAATTGTTTAGCTAATATAATAAAAAGTCTAAAATACTCAGATGTATGGAGAGAGCATAACTTAGCAGTAAGGCAGTATACATGGATGAAAGTTGGTAATGGTAGTGTTTCTGGAGCACGTTTAAACCGTTTTTATACATCACATAATATGAGAAATAAGATTGTTAAACAGATATTGTCCCTACAGCTCTGTCTGATCACAAACTTGTTATAATTGAATGCATTATGAATGAAAGGAAGCATACAAGTTATTACTGGCATTTTAATGTAAAATTTTTGGAAGATAAGCATTTTTGTGAGGTTTTTAATTTGTTTTGGGAAAATTGGAAAAATGAAAAATGTCTCTATGAAGATATTATTCAGTGGTGGGAGGTTGGTAAAGCGCACATAAAAGGGTTCTGTCAACAGTATGCTTCTCATACCTCTTTAATTTTGAAAAAGACATTAGAGTTGTTGGAAAAAGAGATTATGGACATTGAAAAGATGACGGCGCTGGAAATTTACAAGAACTGTGGACTGAAAGGAAAAATAAGTTGAGTTCCTTTTTAAACGAAAGAGTTAAAGGCGCTCTCGTAAGTCGTTTCTTAACGATAAGAGACATGGATGGACCTTCTTCTTTTTTCTTCAATTTGGAGAGGAAAACAGGGCAAGAAAAACTGATGTATGTTTTAAAGGACAATAATGGCCATAACACGTCAGACCCAGTAGAGATGCGCAAACTTGCATTAGATTTTTATTCAGATTTATATGCTGCTGACAAATCAGATGAACTGTGCAGAAATCAACTTCTACAAGATCTTACTGTTTTAAAAGTGGAACATAAGCAATTCTTAGAGACTGAACTCACTTTTGAAGAGATTACTGCTGCTGTAATGGGACTCTCCTCTGGACGCACGCCAGGATTGGATGGTTTACCTGCTGAATTTTATAAGGTTTTTTGGAAAGTTATTGGGCATGATTATTTTGAGGTAATGAAAAAATGCATCAATTTAGGAATTCTTCCTTTGAGTTGTCAGAGGGCAGTTTTAACGCTACTTCCAAAAAAAGGTGATTTAACTCTCTTAAAGAACTGGAGGCCGGTAGCAATTTTAGGCTCTGATTACAAATATTTTTCCAAATGTTTGGCCAGTAGAGTAAATAGTGTATTGTATATGATTATACATAAAGATCAGTCTTACTGTGTAAAAAATAGATCTATAATAGATAATTTACATCTGGTACGTGATATTGTGACAGAGTTGATCACATTTTTCTTTTTGATACCTTAAAAGCTTTTGGTTTTGGGGATAATTTTATTTCCAAAATAAGACTGCTGTATGCTGGAGCGCAGTGTATGATTAAAATAGCTGGTGGCCTCAGTATTTGTCACAGTCCTCGTCTGCACCTTTCTGTCCTTGTCTGCACTTCACTTCCCAGAATCCTCCTTGTCTGTACACCTGAATTCACTCCCTCAATCATCCACCTGTTCATCGTCTTAATCATCTGTGTCACCTGTCCTCATCTCGTTAGTATCTGTATTTAGTCCTCTCTGTTCAGTCTGTCTGGGTCGGTTCTTGTTTGTGTTCAAATGTGTATGTGAATGCATAGGTGTTGTTGTGAGCGTCCTGCCTGTCTTCCTGCCTGTACCTGTTCTTGTTTAAAAGTAAATCGTTTGTATCGGAGCTCTTTGCCTCAGCCTGCCTTCATTCCACACCACACCGTGACAGAAGAACCGACCTCAAAAAGATGAGCTGGGATCTTGCTGAACAGATCGCGGCGGTGGCTCTAGGTAGCCACGATCTGTTCGAATACACCGATAGGTTTTATCTCCTTGCAGTCACCTGCACCTTGAGCGACGAGGTGATCAAGGAGTGTTACCGGCTGGGGGCCAAGGTTGTTGATCCGAGGGAGCTCCCAGACCTCTCCGGTCTTGACTGGAGGGAGGCGCTCTCCACATGTCTGGAGAGCTTCCTTCCGTGGCATGCCATGACCGTCCAGCCAGAGCATCACGTCAGCCACGTCCAGCCAGAGCTTTACATCAGCCACGTCCAGCCAGAGCTTCACGTCAACCACGTCCAGTCGGGGCTTCACGTCAGCCACGTCCAGCCGGGGCTTCACGTCAGCCTCGACGAGCCGGAGCTTCACGTGAGTAATCCCGAGTCAAGTGACGACCCGAATCCCGAGTCAAGTGACGACCCGAATCCCGAGTCAAGTGACGACCCGAATCCCGAGTCAAGTGACGACCCGAATCCCGAGTCAAGTGACGACCCGAATCCCGAGTCAAGTGACGACCCGAATCCCGAGTCAAGGTCCGTATCTAACCAAGTGAGTGCATCAAGCCCAGTTCTGCGCCTCGCTTTGTCGGCCCCGCTTCTGCTCTTCGCTCAGCCTATGTCTTTCAAGCTCCGGGAGGCCTTTCCTGAACCCGTGGATTTCCCCAAGTAATTTTTTGGGGGGGGGCCATAGGCCTTCGCCTCGTCCGGCTCCGCCGTGGCCGCCCGAAGGGTCCTCACCGCCGTGGCCGCCCGAAGGGTCCTCACCGCCGTGGCCGCCCGAAGGGTCCTCACCGCCGTGGCCGCCCGAAGGGTCCTCACCGCCGTGGCCGCCCGAAGGGTCCGCACCGCCGTGGCCGCCCGAAGGGTCCGCTCCGCCCTGGCCGCGCCCACGTCCTGCTCCGCCCTGGCCGCGCCCACGTCCTGCTCCGCCCTGGCCGCGCCCACGTCCTGCTCCGCCCTGGCCGCGCCCACGTCCTGCTCCGCCATGGCCGTCTGTTCCATCCTGGAGTCCGTCCTCCTGCACCTGGTCCGTCTTCCCGTCACGGACTCCAGGATGCCCACCCTCCCACCCCTGTTCTACGGCGTGAGGTCACCCCTACCGGGAGCGGGGAGTAATGTCACAGTCCTCGTCTGCACCTTTCTGTCCTTGTCTGCACTTCACTTCCCAGAATCCTCCTTGTCTGTACACCTGAATTCACTCCCTCAATCATCCACCTGTTCATCGTCTTAATCATCTGTGTCACCTGTCCTCATCTCGTTAGTATCTGTATTTAGTCCTCTCTGTTCAGTCTGTCTGGGTCGGTTCTTGTTTGTGTTCAAATGTGTATGTGAATGCATAGGTGTTGTTGTGAGCGTCCTGCCTGTCCTCCTGCCTGTACCTGTTCTTGTTTAAAAGTAAATCGTTTGTATCGGAGCTCTTTGCCTCAGCCTGCCTTCATTCCACACCACACCGTGACAGTATTCCTGTAAAAGTCAACAGAGGCATTAGGCAAGGTTGTCCGTTATCAGGGCAACTTTACAGTATAGTCATTGAGCCTTTACTGTGTAAATTAAGAGAACAGCTAACAGGTCTACATGTCAATAAGAGTCATATTAAGCTCTCTGCATATGCAGATGATGTCACAGTTTTAATTAAAACTCATAGTGATGTTCAAAGTTAAAAGCGGCTTTGGAATGTTATGGCAAAGCATCTTCAGCCAAGGTTAATTGGCAAAAAAGTGAAGCTGTGTGGTGTGGTCAAGACTCCAGTAGTCCGTCGCTTCCTGGTGGTTTGCTGTGGGGGAAAGCAGGTTTTAAGTATTTAGGGGTTTTTTTAGGGACAGATGATTATAAAGGAAAAAACTGGGAGGGCCTAGTGGAGAAAGTGTGTGCTCGGTTGTCTCACTGGAAATGGTTGCTGCCCCAGTTGTCCTACAGGGGGAGGGCCTTGGTCTGCAACAACTTGGTTGCATCATCTCTGTGGCACAAAATGATGATCTTAGAGCCTCCAGAGGACCTAATAAGAAGAATTCAACAGCGCCTGGTGGATTTCTTCTGGTCAGGCCAGCACTGGTTGAAGGCACCAGTGCTCTATCTGCCATTACAGGAAGGAGGACAGGGGCTGGTGGACATCAGAGCCAGAGTCAGAGCTTTTAGACTCCAGGCGGCTCAGAGACTGTTGTACGGGGAGGATGTAGGCTGGGCTGGGATAGCCTGCACCCTCCTGAAGAGAGCAGGCAACATGGGATTAGACCGCCACTTATTTCTCATGGACATTGAAAAAATAAACCTGAGTGGATTGATATCTTTTTATAGATCGGTGTTAAGAACATGGGCTCTTTTCAGGTTCTCTCGGGAGCAAAATGAGGTGAAAGAAATATGGCTGAGAGAAGAACCACTGTTTTTTAACCCTGCACTGGATCTGGATGTTTTTAAAACAGAATCCCTCAGAAAAGCGTTGTGGACTGCAAATTTGACCAAAATGATGGAAGGATGGATTTCTGCCGAGAACCTGGCTTCAAAAATGGGCCTATGGTCAGTTCGTGTGGCTGAGAGACTGTTGACTGGAATTTATGAGTTTTTACCAAAAGATTATAGAGACTCTTAAGAGACACCTGTCGGGGAGGAGACTCCTGTCTTTCCAGAGTTGTTTTTCTCACCTGACCTCAGAACATGGCAGAAATGGAAAATGGATTACTTTCCTTTAAGACACCTCAACTTGGACTTTTTAGTAACGTTGCTAAGAAGATGATGTATGGTCTGTGTGTAAAGGTGACGTACCTTGTGTGACGTACCTAAGTGGCATGAGATGTTTGAGCCAGGCGTTTCCCCTAAAGGCTGCTGGAGGTCCCTGTACAAACCCCCCATTGAGAAGAGGACTGGAGACCTTCAGTGGAGGATTGTGCATGGGATAATAGCCACAAACAGACACAGAGCACACCTTGACCCACAGGTGGGGGAGGGTTGTCCTTTTTGTGGAATTCAAGAAACGGTCTTCCATTTGTTTTTTAATTGTGTGAGACTACAACATTTATTTGTTCAAATGGAAGAGTGGTGTCAAACCCTGGGGGAAGTTTTTACACCTGAAAGGTTTATTTACGGGCCCAAGTACAGTAGAAGTAAAAGGGAGTGTCACGTTTTATTAAACTTTTTATTTGGGCAAGCAAAGATGGGCAATTTGGTTGACAAGAAAAAGCAAATTGAGTGATAAGGGTTCAACTGATGTTGCTTCAGTATTAAATGGATTAATAAAATCCCGTATTAACATAGAGTACAGTTATTATAAGTTGATAAATAATCTGGAATTGTTCAAATATAGATGGGAAGTTAATCAGTGTATTTGTGAAGTTGATTCTGATGAAGGTTTGCAATTTAATATTTGAGTGTTTTTTCTTGTAAAACAGTACTCATAATTGTGTAATGTGTACATTTTTTATATAATTTTTTCTTTTTTTCCCTTTATAATGTTCATTTCACTTTTTAATTTTTGCATTAAAGAGTCCCTTAAAAGTCAAAGTCTCTCTCTCCCTCTCTCTCTCTCTCTCTCTCTCTCTCTCTCTCTCTCTCTCTCTCCCTCTCTCTCTCTCTCTCTCTCTCAGTCCTGAGCTCAACAGATGTGAGACGTCTGTAAGCGCTCAGATATGGGACTCTTCAACACACCAGTATTGATCGTCTCCTTCTTATTATTTAGATGTTACGAAGCAGAGAGATTAAAAGCCAGAGGTCTGCGTCAGAAGGATGTTGACTACATGGAGAAAGTAAGACTTGTAAGTATTCATTGTATTATTTCTGTTGCTTTTTTGGGGGGACAAATAAGTTACATTTTGAATGCATTTATTGTATAATGCATTATTCTCAATAACTCAATTATGTTTCACGTAATAAAGATGTTTGTCAGCTCAGATCATTCGTTTGAGATCACACTGACTTTAGATTGCAAACTTAATTTGTTAAGATCTCTTCTCAGCCTCTTTTCCACCTTTGAGAACTAATATATGAGATATAAAGGAGATCTCATCTGTGCTTTTTCTTACATATAAGAAGGTTTGTCAGTAACACTTATGCATATACATAAAGGATATACATATATAATGCATTATATCTTTTCAAAATTGTAACCAAAGTTAACCTTCTTGCATCTGAAACTGATTGTTTATCATGTGTTTTAATACATTATACTTTCTAAAGGTGTGTTCAATAAATATATATTATAACTGTGGTTACAATTATTCATAAGTGCATTACGAGGCACAATTAATGCATTAAAATACTTTTATAATGCATTCCGTATAAAGGCTTTAAGTGAAGTGTTCATCTGCTTCATCAGATCATCAGATGCT
>CM060631.1:1015000-1027500 GCA_030578275.1 Meda fulgida | reverse complement strand
GTTCTCCAGTATATGTCTGGTTTCTTCCTCCTCCTCTTCCTCCTCAGGAGTGTGTTCTCCAGTATATGTCTGGTTTCTTCCTCCTCCTCTTCCTCAGGAGTGTGTTCTCCAGTATATGTCTGGTTTCTTCCTCCTCCTCTTCCTCCTCAGGAGTGTGTTCTCCAGTATATGTCTGGTTTCTTCCTCCTCCTCTTCCTCCTCAGGAGTGTGTTCTCCGGTATATGTGTGACTGGTATCTTCATCCTCCTCCTCTTCCTCCTCTTCCTCCTCAGGAGTGTGTTCTCCAGTATATGTCTGGTTTCATCCTCCTCCTCTTCCTCCTCTTCCTCCTCTTCCACCTCTTCCTCTCCAGGAGTGTGTTCTCCAGTATATGTCTGGTTTCTTCCTCCTCCTCTTCCTCCTCAGGAGTGTGTTCTCCAGTATATGTGTGACTGGTATCTTCATTCTCCTCCTCCTCCTCTTCTTCCTCTTCCTCCTCAGGAGTGTGTTCTCCAGTATATGTGTGACTGGTATCTTCATCCTCCTCCTCCTCCTCCTCTTCTTCCTCTTCCTCCTCAGGAGTGTGTTCTCCAGTATATGTCTGGTTTCATCCTCCTCCTCTTCCTCCTCTTCCTCCTCTTCCACCTCTTCCTCTCCCGGAGTGTGTTCTCCAGTATATGTCTGGTATCTTCATCCTCCTCCTCTTCCTCCTCTTCCACCTCTTCCTCGTCAGGAGTGTGTTCTCCAGTATATGTCTGGTTTCTTCCTCCTCATCTTCCTCAGGAGTGTGTTCTCCAGTATATGTCTGGTTTCATACTCCTCCTCTTCCTCCTCTTCCTCCTCTTCCACCTTTTCCTCCTCAGGAGTGTGTTCTCCAGTATATGTCTGGTTTCTTCCTCCTCTTCCTCCTCCTCTTCCTCAGGAGTGTGTTCTCCTGTATATGTCTGGTTTCTTCATCCTCCTCTTCCTCCTCTTCCTCCTCAGGAGTGTGTTCTCCAGTATATGTCTGGTATCTTCATCCTCCTCTTCCTCCTCTTCCTCCTCAGGAGTGTGTTCTCCAGTAAATGTCTGGTTTCTTCCTCCTCTTCCTCCTCAGGAGTGTGTTCTCCAGTATATGTCTGGTTTCTTCCTCCTCCTCTTCCTCCTCTTCCTCTTCCTCAGGAGTGTGTTCTTCAGTATATGTCTGGTTTCTTCATCCTCCTCTTCCTCCTCTTCCTTAGGAGTGTGTTCTCCAGTATATGGCTGGTTTCTTCCTCCTCTTCCTCCTCAGGAGTGTGTTCTCCTGTATATGTCTGGTTTCTTCATCCTCCTCTTCCTCCTCTTCCTTAGGAGTGTGTTCTCCAGTATATGGCTGGTTTCTTCCTCCTCTTCCTCCTCAGGAGTGTGTTCTCCTGTATATGTCTGGTTTCTTCATCCTCCTCTTCCTCCTCTTCCTCCTCAGGAGTGTGTTCTCCAGTATATGTCTGGTTTCTTCATCCCCCTTTTCCTCCTCCTCTTCCTCCTCAGGAGTGTATTCGCCAGTATATGTCTGGTTTCTTCCTCCTCCTCTTCCTCAGGAGTGTGTTCTCCAGTATATGTCTGGTTTCCTCATCCTCCTCTTCCTCAGGAGTGTGTTCTCCAGTATATGTCTGGTTTCCTTATCCTCCTCTTCCTCAGGAGTGTGTTCTCCAGTATATATCAGCTGTTCTTCCTCCTCCTCTTCCTCAGGAGTGTGTTCTCCAGTATATGTCTGGTTTCTTCCTCCTCTTCCTCCTCAGGAGTGTGTTCTCCAGTATATGTCTGGTTTCTTCCTCCTCCTCTTCCTCAGGAGTGTGTTTTCCAGTATATATCTGGTTTCTTCCTCCTCTTCCTCCTCAGGAGTGTGTTCTCCAGTATATGTCTGGTTTCTTCATCCTCTTCCTCCTCAGGAGTGTGTTCTCCAGTATATGTCTAGTTTCTTCCTCCTCTTCCTCCTCAGGAGTGTGTTCTCCAGTATATGTCTAGTTTCTTCCTCCTCCTCTTCCTCGTCAGGAGTGTGTTCTCCAGTATATGTCTGGTTTCTTCCTCCTCCTCTTCCTCAGGAGTGTGTTCTCCAGTATATATATCTGGTTTCTTCCTCCTCCTCTTCCTCAGGAGTGTGTTCTCCAGTATATGTCTGGTTTCTTCCTCCTCCTCTTCCTCAGGAGTGTGTTCTCCAGTATATGTCTGGTTTCTTCCTCCTCCTCTTCCTCAGGAGTGTGTTTTCCAGTATATATCTGGTTTCTTCCTCCTCTTCCTCCTCAGGAGTGTGTTCTCCAGTATATGTCTGGTTTCTTCCTCCTCTTCCTCCTCAGGACTGTGTTCTCCAGTATATGTCTGGTTTCTTCATCCTCTTCCTCAGGAGTGTGTTCTCCAGTGTATGTCTGGTTTCTTCCTCCTCCTCTTCCTCAGGAGTGTGTTCTCCAGCATATGTCTGGTTTCTTCCTCCTCCTCTTCCTCAGGACTGTGTTCTCCAGTATATGTCTGGTTTCTTCCTCCTCCTCTTCCTCAGGAGTATGTTCTCCAGTATATGTCTGGTCTCTTCCTCCTCAGGAGTGTGTTCTCCAGTATATGTCTGGTCTCTTCCTCCTCAGGAGTGTGTTCTCCAGTATATGTCTGGTTTCTTCCTCCTCCTCTTCCTCAGGAGTGTGTTCTCCAGTATATGTCTGGTTTCCTCATCCTCCTCTTCCTCAGGAGTGTGTTCTCCAGTATATGTCTGGTTTCCTCATCCTCCTCTTCCTCAGGAGTGTGTTCTCCAGTATATGTCTGGTTTCTTCCTCCTCTTCCTCCTCAGGAGTGTGTTCTCCAGTATATGTCTGGTTTCTTCCTCCTCCTCTTCCTTAGGAGTGTGTTCTCCAGTATATGTCTGGTTTCCTCATCCTCCTCTTCCTCAGGAGTGTGTTATCCAGTATATGTCTGGTTTCTTCCTCCTCCTCTTCCTCAGGAGTGTGTTCTCCATTATATATCAGCTGTTCTTCCTCGTCCTCTTCCTCAGGAGTGTGTTCTCCAGTATATGTCTGGTTTCCTCATCCTCCTCTTCCTCAGGAGTGTGTTCTCCAGTATATGTCTGGTTTCCTCATCCTCCTCTTCCTCAGGAGTGTGTTCTCCAGTATATGTCTGGTTTCCTCATCCTCCTCTTCCTCAGGAGTGTGTTATCCAGTATATATCAGCTGTTCTTCCTCCTCCTCTTCCTCAGGAGTGTGTTCTCCAGTATATGTCTGGTTTCCTCATCCTCCTCTTCCTCAGGAGTGTGTTCTCCAGTATATGTCTGGTTTCCTCATCCTCCTCTTCCTCAGGAGTGTGTTCTCCAGTATATGTCTGGTTTCCTCATCCTCCTCTTCCTCAGGAGTGTGTTCTCCAGTATATATCAGCTGTTCTTCCTCCTCCTCTTCCTTAGGAGTGTGTTCTCCAGTATATGTCTGGTTTCTTCCTCCTCTTCCTCCTCAGGAGTGTGTTCTCCAGTATATGTCTGGTTTCTTCCTCCTCCTCTTCTTCCTTAGGAGTGTGTTCTCCAGTGTATGTCTGGTTTCTTCCTCCTCCTCTTCCTCAGGAGTGTGTTCTCCAGTATATGTCTGGTTTCTTCCTCCTCATCTTCCTCAGGAGTGTGTTCTTCAGTATATGTCTGGTTTCTTCCTCCTCCTCTTCCTCAGGAGTGTGTTCTCCAGTATATGTCTGGTTTCTTCCTCCTCATCTTCCTCAGGAGTGTGTTCTTCAGGATTTGTCTGGTTTCTTCCTCCTCTTCCTCCTCAGGAGTGTGTTCTCCAGTATATGTCTGGTTTCTTCCTCCTCCTCTTCCTCCTCAGGAGTGTGTTCTCCAGTATATGTCTGGTTTCTTCCTCCTCCTCTTCTTCCTCAGGAGTGTGTTCTCCAGTATATGTCTGGTTTCTTCCTCCTCCTCTTCCTCAGGAGTGTGTTCTCCAGTATATGTCTGGTTTCTTCCTCCTCCTCTTCCTCAGGAGTGTGTTCTCCAGTATATGTCTGGTTTCTTCCTCCTCCTCTTCCGCCTCAGGAGTGTGTTCTCCAGTATATGTCTGGTTTCTTCCTCCTCCTCTTCTTCCTCAGGAGTGTGTTCTCCAGTATATGTCTGGTTTCTTCCTCCTCCTCTTCCTCAGGAGTGTGTTCTCCAGTATATGTCTGGTTTCTTCCTCCTCCTCTTCCTCAGGAGTGTGTTCTCCAGTGTATGTCTGGTTTCTTCCTCCTCCTCTTCCTCAGGAGTGTGTTCTCCAGTATATGTCTGGTTTCTTCCTCCTCCTCTTCCTCAGGAGTGTGTTCTCCAGTATATGTCTGGTTTCTTCCTCCTCCTCTTCCTCAGGAGTGTGTTCTCCAGTATATGTCTAATTTCTTCCTCCTCTTCCTCCTCAGGAGTGTTCTCCAGTATATGTCTGGTTTCCTCATCCTCCTCTTCTTCCTCAGGAGTGTTCTCCAGTATATGTCTGGTTTCCTCATCCTCCTCTTCCTCCTCAGGAGTGTTCTCCAGTATATGTCTGGTTTCCTTATCCTCCTCTTCCTCCTCAGGAGTGCACGTTCACTAAGCAGCGGGTGTCCAGCTCTCTCCGTGTGTTGTTCAGTGGTTCGCTCAGGCTGAAGTGTAAGACGGCGTGTTGCCAGCGCTGGTACTTCACCTTCAACGGGGCCGAATGTGTGTCTCCATTACCTGTGGAGTCCATCATTTACCTGGACCAGGGAAGCCCAGAGTTCAACAACACCATCAACATCCACAGAACCACATCAGGTCAGTGACCTCTGAACCCCACCACAACCATAACCATAACGGTCAAAAAATCACACTAGAATGATGACGACAGAGAGAATCACTTTCAGAACAATTTTTTCCTGCCGATGAACAATAATTACACTGACAACAATCAGGATTTATGTTGTCAGCAATTGTGCTTAAATGTTCAAGCTCTTTAAAGCAGGATTGTACAAATATATAACTAACAGAACGAGGTTACACTTTATTTTAAGCTGTCATTGTTACAGTGTAATCATATATTTAAGTACTGGGTAATATTATTAACTACATGCACTTACTATAGGGATAGGGTTTGGTTGAGGGTTAGTTGCATGTAATTATGCATAATTTACTGTTATTACTATGGTAAGTACATGTAACATATTTAACAAGGACACTGTAAAATAAAGTGTTACCCAGAACGATATGTGACACTAATACAGTTATCGTTATAGTTATAATTTTTGGTGTGAGAGTTCTGTTATGACATTCTACTAAATTGTGGATTTTACATTTGTAAAGCAAGATTTGTAACATTTGATCAGACACATAAGATTAATTACATAGATTAATATTGTGCTGGAAAGACTTTACTTCTGCTTGTCTTTTTAATAATCGAAAAATGTGTTGAATAAAGACATAATAGAAACCTGACAAGTACAGTATTAAAAGAGATAAAGATGAAATTATATTTTGAATGGAGAAAATTTCTATCATCTAGGATTAAATATTTTTGCATTGTGACATTATTTTCTTGACAATTTATTTAGTATAATGTGAAAAAAACAATACTATATTACACAATAAATAATGTTACTTTTATTTTTACAACAGTTGTCAGGACTTAAATGTTCTTAAATATTGAATATGACTTATTTTTTATTAATCATTAGATTTTAATTCTAATATTGAGGTGAAATGCAGTTTAACCTGTTTGAGCCACTGATTTTTATTTGTAAAATAATATTTAAAATATGTGATCTGGTCGTCCCTGCCGAATAAAAGCCCTCAGGGTCAGATGATACGAGATGTTTGGGTTTATGTCGTGATAATGGCATTACGTTAGAGGAACACGAATGTAGAATGATAGGATAAGAGTTATGCATGATAAATAAAACACTCAGTAAAGGGGTTTATGGTTCATTACAGCAGATATCTGGAAACGTCTCATTTCAGTCTCTCTGTTTAGTGTCTCACTTTACCCCCATTCTTCCTGCGCTCTGTAACACACTTTCCCTCGCAGGTTCCAGTTACCCGAAGCCCTCAAATTACACTTTTTTTTTTTCAGAAAAGATTTTATTTCATTTTGATAATATTTTTCTATTTTTTTAATGCGATTTTTTTGCGATGTTTTTTTATTGACCTTTAAATGACTAGATTTGATCAATAAATAATAAATAAATAGTAATTTAAGCACATTCCTCACATTCTTTCAACTTAAATTCAAAATAACTCACAATTGAATGCATAAACCTTTTAATTCAGCTCTAAATATCTTACATTGGGTGTCTTTGCAGAGCTCTTGTGGAAAATAAATAATATAAGATGATATTTCATGAGTCTAGATTATATCTCTATATGGAGTAAATGAGCTGTTCCTCTGGGTCCTAAAGTCAGTTTCTCTTCAGTGTGCACTGATACACATGTAGACATCATAAAATCATTTTTATGGTAATGTTGTAGCATTTTTAGTTTGAATTGAGCATTTTTAGTTTTTTCTATGTGAACTGAAGCATTCCTCGCATTCCAGTCATTCCTAAAGGAGTCAGATTGACCCGAGAGGGAAGATTTATTACTTTCTTAAATTTCAACCACAAAACTCTTTGAATACATTTAAAAATAATAATAATAATTGTGTATACGTGTTTCAAAAGTCCAAGGGTCTTGGACCCCTCTGATGAACACTCAATTTACAAAAAAATATATATATATATATATATGTATATATATATATATATTTATATATATAAATATAACCCCGCTGTGTCTGCTGGTTTCAGTGGAAGGTGTGTGTGGAGGAGTCGGGAAAGGCCTGGTGGATGTTGCGGTGTGGGTGGGAACATGTGGAGATTATCCTCACGGAGACGCTTCTACTGGCTGGAACTCAGTGTCTCGAGTGATCATAGAAGAGCTTCCTCTGAGCGTCTGAAACTCTCCATCACACACACACACACACACACACACACACACACACACACATACACACACACACACACACACGTGTCTCGAGTGATCATAGAAGAGCTTCCTCTGAGCGTCTGAAACTCTCCATCACACACACACACACACACACACACACACACACACACACACACACACACCAGTGTCTCGAGTGATCATAGAAGAGCTTCCTCTGAGCGTCTGAAACTCTCCATCACACACACACACACACACACACACACAAACACACACATCAGTGTCTCGAGTGATCATAGAAGAGCTTCCTCTGAGCGTCTGAAACTCTCCGTCACACACACACACACACACACACACACACACACACACACGTGTCTCGAGTGATCATAGAAGAGCTTCCTCTGAGCGTCTGAAACTCTCCATCACACACACACACACACACACACACACACACACACACACACCAGTGTCTCGAGTGATCATAGAAGAGCTTCCTCTGAGCGTCTGAAACTCTCCATCACACACACACACACACACACACACACACACACACACATCAGTGTCTCGAGTGATCATAGAAGAGCTTCCTCTGAGCGTCTGAAACTCTTCCTCACACACACACACACACACACACACACACACACACACACACGTGTCTCGAGTGATCTAGAAGAGCTTCCTCTGAGCGTCTGAAACTCTTCCACACACACACACACACACACACACACACACACACACACGTCTCGAGTGATCATAGAGCTTCCTCTGAGCGTCTAAAACTCTTCCTCACACACACACACACACGTGTCTCGAGTGATCATAGAAGAGCTTCCTCTGAGCGTCTGAAACTTCCTCACACACACACACACACACATCAGTGTCTCGAGTGATCATAGAAGAGCTTCCTCTGAGCGTCTAAAACTCTTCCTCACACACACACACACACACACACACACATCAGTGTCTCGAGTGATCATAGAAGAGCTTCCTCTGAGTGTCTGAAACTCTTCCTCACTCACACACACACACACACACACACACACACACATCAGTGTCTCGAGTGATCATAGAAGAGCTTCCTCTGAGTGTCTGAAACTCTTCCTCACTCACTCACACACACACACACACACACACACACGTGTCTCGAGTGATCATAGAAGAGCTTCCTCTGAGCGTCTGAAACTCTTCCTCACACACACACACACACACACACGTGTCTCGAGTGATCATAGAAGAGCTTCCTCTGAGCGTCTGAAACTCTTCCTCACACACACACACACACACACACACACACACGTGTCTCGAGTGATCATAGAAGAGCTTCCTCTGAGCGTCTGAAACTCTTCCTCACACACACACACACACACACACACACACACACACAGACACATCAGTGTCTCGAGTGATCATAGAAGAGCTTCCTCTGAGTGTCTGAAACTCTTCCTCACACACACACACACACACACACACACGTGTCTCGAGTGATCATAGAAGAGCTTCCTCTGAGCGTCTGAAACTTCCTCACACACACACACACACACACGCACACACACACACACACACACACACCCGTGTCTCGAGTGATCATAGAAGAACTTCCTCTGAGCGTCTGAAACTCTTCCTCACACACACACACACACACACACACACACACACACACGTGTCTCGAGTGATCATAGAAGAGCTTCCTCTGAGCGTCTGAAACTCTTCCTCACACACACACACACACACACACACGTGTCTCGAGTGATCATAGAAGAGCTTCCTCTGAGCGTCTGAAACTTCCTCACACACACACACACACACACACACACACACACGTGTCTCGAGTGATCATAGAAGAGCTTCCTCTGAGCGTCTGAAACTCTCCATCACACACACACACACACACACACACACACACACACACACACACACACACACACACACACACACACACACACGTGTCTCGAGTGATCAAAGAAGAGCTTCCTCTGAGCATCTGAAACTCTTCCTCACACACACACACACACACACACACACACACGTGTCTCGAGTGATCATAGAAGAGCTTCCTCTGAGTGTCTGAAACTCTTCCTCACACACACACACACACACACACACACACACACACACACACACACACACACACACATCAGTGTCTCGAGTGATCATAGAAGAGCTTCCTCTGAGTGTCTGAAACTCTTCCTCACTCACACACACACACACACACACACACACACACATCAGTGTCTCGAGTGATCATAGAAGAGCTTCCTCTGAGCGTCTGAAACTCTTCCTCACACACACACACACACATACACACACGTGTCTCGAGTGATCATAGAAGAGCTTCCTCTGAGCGTCTGAAACTCTTCCTCACACACACACACACACACACACACACACACACACACACACGTGTCTCGAGTGATCATAGAAGAGCTTCCTGTGAGCGTCTGAAACTCTTCCTCATCATCATCATCATCATCACTGTTACTGCGTCTTCAGTCCGTTTCTTTACTCTTTACTGTTTCTCACAATATCTGAATGACATCCAACCAAACGGCACACTCTAAACAATGCTGGGTTGTTTCAACCCAAATTTGGGTCAAATATGGACAAACCCAGCAGTTGGGTTAAAATCATTTCAATAAAAAAAAATGTTACTTAAAATTTCTAACCCAGCGGTTGGGTTTGTCCATATTTTACCCAAATATGGGTTGAATCAAAGCATTTTTAGAGTGTGTGCGTCTTCTGAGGGACTGTGTCTTTCTGTGAAACGCTCATCATCTCTCCGTCACATGGTTTGATATTTTGATAATTGCGGTGACATTCACCAGCCCTCGCACAATCATATCACTCGGCCTCGTTTATCAAACGTGTGCACATGTGATTCACAGAACGATACGGACAGAAAACATCTTCCAGATGTCAAATCTATAAATTGCATATGATCTTCTTCAAATGGAACTGCGCAGCTGAAGTGTTTGCGATCTAATCAACGTCATTAACATATAAACAAAAGCACAAACCGCCGTCCGGTTGCTTTACTACTTTACTAAACGAGGCCCGGACTCTTCAAACACACTGATGCAGAAGTCCTGAAGGACAGGCACTGCAATCACGGAATACATTTTGCTGGATTATTCTTTAAATGTCAGTAAAGTTTTTTAAGAGTTGCTTCAGAGTTCATTATAACACTCTTGAGTGTGGACTCAAATAAACTCAGAGAGTTAATTTAACACTGGAGTTTGTGTGTGTGTAAGAATTTTCATGCATTAATCGCTTATTGTATTGTTCACAAATATGTAATGAATATTTCATATATTGCGCAGCCCTATATTTACCACAATTGTGACCCTGGACCACAAAACCAGTCACATGGGTAAACAATTTTTAATAGAGATTTATACATCGTCTGAAGTGAACGCTGAATAAATAAGCTTTCCATTGATGTATGGTTTGTTAGGATAGGACAATAATCCGGAATCTGAGGGTGCAAAAAAAATCAAAATATTGAGAAAATCTCCTTTAAAGTTGTGCATTTCTGTTGGCGATTTTGCTGCATCAACTCACAAAAATAAATGTTTTATATATTTATGGTAGGATCTTCATGGAACATGATCTTTACTTAATATCCGAATGGTTTTTGGCATAAAATAGAAATCTATAATTGTGACCCGTACAGTGTTCTGTCGTCTATTGCCACAGATGTCCCGTGCGACTCGAGACTGGTGTTGTGGTTCACAGTTCATCATTATCTCCTGATTAAAAGTTTAAAGCTGGTTTGTTTTTTACACTTTTTAATGAGATGAAATGAACAGCCTTTAAGAGAATTTAACTTACAGCCACTTAAAAAAACGTACATGATGAATCCGTCATGTCCACATTCAGCGTAATGTCACGCCAGTGCCAGTTTCTGGAGCAGTTTTACACTTTGACCTCTGTGGCATCATCCAGTTCAGTTTTCCAGAGAGGTTTTTCTGCTTTTATTTATTTCTTTATGTCTGTGGACACCAAACACTGTCGCTGACAGGACGACCCATGCCGGGTCCGGTCCGGGTCCGGTCGTTCACTGGTGCCGGTCCAGGAGTAATCGGGAAACGTTCTCATAAACCACGAAGGTTATGCAGCAGGCCGGAGTGACCCGGATCAGGTTTGGCACCATGCCTTTGTAGAAGCCCGACACACCCTCGTTTCTGAGCAAACACACACATATTACAGGACAACACATTCTACCAGAAAACATGTCTAACTTCACCAAACTGATCCGTCTGAGCATCAGATCATCATATTCTCCTGATTTCTGAAGGATCATGTGACACTGAAGACTGGAGTAATGATGCTGAAATACAGCTTTGATCACAGGAATAAATTACACTTCACTAGATATTCACATAGAAAACAGATGATTTACATTAGAATAATATTTCACTGTTTTACTGTATTTTTAATCAAATATACGCAGCAGAAGAGACTTTTAGAAAAACATAAAAACTGGTGTATAAATTGTGTGGTAACACTTTACAATAAGGTTCATTAGTTGAGCAATACATTTGTTAAAGTATTTATTAATCTTTGTTAAAGTTAGTTAATAAAAATACATCTGTTCATTGTTTCTTCATGTTAGTTCACCGTGCATTAACTAATGCTAACAAATACAACCTTTGATTGTAATAACATATTAGGAAACGTTGAAATAAATATTGCTGAATCTGCTGATGAAGAAGTATTGTTCATTCTTAGTTCATGTTAACTAATGAACCTTAAAGTAAAGTGTCACCGATTGTGATAATGTAGTTCCACTGGAAGGCATTCAAAAGCATAAATGTGAAGTTTTGTCATTTTCTCGTAGTCATTAATATCAGCAACATTTGGTTTGCGTGTTGTGCTTTACCTCCATGTTCTCCGGACGACATCCGCCAGTCCGTCATACGTGTTGTGCTGATCCTGCAGACGCGCTCGCACCACCTGATACGGGTACGTCGTAGCCACTGCAAATATTTTGGACAAAGCTGCCATAGTAATGTATTCAAATGGATTCTGGAGAGAAAATAAGAGCACAAAATACACTAAACCAAATTAATGCACTGATAAATGCTGTTTAGCATAATACCACTTAAAGGGGATCTATTGTGCATTTTACTGAGTCTTGATGATGTTTCAGGCTCTACTAGAAGAGGTTTGCATGCATTATTTCCTCATATCCTCCATTGTTGCGGCTCCTCTCTTCAGTCTGTCAGTAACTCTGTTTACTTCCTGTCTCTATGAAGCCCCTCCTCCTGAAAAGCACACTGTGCTCTGATTGGTCGGATGGATCAGTGTGTTGTGATTGGTCGAGCGCTTTGAGTGTGTTTGGGAAATGTCCCGCCCCTTTCCATAACCGCTAGTTTAACACACTACTAACTAACTCAACCAGGCCCCGCCCCTTTATTCTTCGTATGAATTATTATAATGAGGAATATTGAGACGTGTTCGTTCCCGGAAGAAACTCAAGACAATTCAGGAGTTCAGAAACACTGACTCTGATATAGAGAATAACTTTTTCATGCTCAAACATCAACATTACACACTAAAGAAAGATAAACATTAAAAAAAAAGCATGATAGCTGCTCTTTAAATGGACACGGTCAGTTTGAACTGTTTACTGTCGTATAATGTGATGTTTGTG
>CM060631.1:962500-1010000 GCA_030578275.1 Meda fulgida | reverse complement strand
ATCATAAAAGTGCGTCTGTCCATCATTAAAGTGCATCTATCCATCATAAAAGTGCATCTGTCCATCATAAAAGTGCGTCTGTCCATCATAAAAGTGCATCTGTCCATCATAAAAGTGCGTCTGTCCATCATAAAAGTGCATCTGTCCATCATAAAAGTGCATCTGTCCATCATTATAGTGCATCTGTCAATCATAAAAGTGCATCTGTCCATCATTAAAGTGCATCTGTCCATCACAAAAGTGCATCTGTCCATCATAAAAGTGCATCTATCCATCATAAAAGTGCATCTGTCCATCATAAAAGTGCATCTATCCATCATAAAAGTGCATCTGTCCATCATAAAAGTGCGTCTGTCCATCATAAAAGTGCATCTATCCATCATAATAGTGCATCTGTCCATAAAGTGCATCTGTCCATCATAAAAGTGCGTCTGTCCATCATTAAAGTGCATCTGTCCATCATAAAAGTGCATCTATCCATCATAATAGTGCATCTGTCCATAAAGTGCATCTGTCCATCATAAAAGTGCATCTATCCATCATAAAAGTGCATCTGTCCATCATAAAAGTGCGTCTGTCCATCATTAAAGTGCATCTGTCCATCATAAAAGTGCATCTATCCATAAAGTGCATCTGTCCATCATAAAAGTGCTTCAATCCATCATTAAAGTGCATCTGTCCATCATAAAAGTGCATCTGTCCATAAAGTGCATCTGTCCATCATTATAGTGCATCTGACCATCATAAAAGTGCATCTGTCCATCATAAAAGTGATTTTATGATGGATGGATAGATGCACAGATGCACTTTTATGATGGATAGATGCACTTTTATGATGGATTGAAGCACTTTTATGATGGACAGATGCGCATTTATGGACATCAAAAATGACTGCCAAAGCTTGGAAGAGCCAGGACTTTTTTTAACATAACTCAGATTGTGTTCGTCTGAAAGAAGTCATATACACCTAGCATGACTTCAGGTTGAGTAAATCATGGGCTAATTTTTATTTCCGGGTGAACTATCCCTTTAAAACTGATCTACATGTCATTAGCTGTCGGATTTTGGTTTTGAAGTCATACCTGCAAACCTGATCTTGACCAGATCCAGGGGGTGAAGCACGAGTGTGGACGCCACTCCTCCGCTGAGTCCCGCGAGGAGGTTCTCGAGCTTCCCGTGACTGAAGAGACTCCTCAGGCCGGGAGAACCCGAACCCGGGCCGGGACTGGAGCTCATGACCCTCCAGTACTGCGGTTCAACACACTAAATCACACACTGTACATTCAACACATTCCTCGATCATTTCAAACCGGTTCTACAAGTAAAGATGTTTGTGGGATCTGATATCACAGCTGCTTTCAGGAAAAATCAATGGTGTCCGTGACCTTACCGGTTAATGTCAGATCATGTGCAGTGACAGCAGCGATGATTCGGAAACATGCTGAAACTGGAGCATGGCGTTGTACACAACACTAACTGCACATGCGCAACATTGGAATTTCAAAATAAGAGTCTTTGACAAGCACTTGTAGCAGAAATCATATTAAAATAATCAACAAAAATATTTTTTGTGGTCCTAATCACATGTATAATGGCAGTTGGCAGTATATTAATCATTTATGTACTACATTTTGTGTATTATTTTTGACTTTTTTTCTCTTTTATTATCTACATGTTGTTGTTCTCTGAGTTCTCAAAAAATTGTGTGGTGATGAAAACTATAATATTGGGAGCCATTTATTTTAAAATATATTGTGAATAGAAGATTTGTTATTTTATAGGCGATTTTATAGGATATTTTATAGGCTCATAATTTCTAACCAATTATAGATCAGTAATATCTCCATTTAAACCTAAATGCAATTATACAAAGCATCTAATTTACACGTCTTAACAAATAATTATATAATAAATAATTAATGTATAATTACTTTATTCTATCAATAGAACAACCACATAATTGTATTGACATTCATTTATTTATTTATTTTAACTTTTGTGAAATTTCGCTATTAATATTGCTACTAAGATAAAACTGTAATTTTACTGGTAACATTGTTTTGGTGACGTTTAAAAGACATTTAGTTGAGTTTATTCTATATATTTTTGTACACATGATGTAATACAAAAACAAATTAAAAGTACGATTAATTTTAAAATACCAAATAGTAAAAGAAATTTCGTACTATTATACTAAAAAAAAACATTTAATAAATTGTAATAAGCATTGAATAATTGTATGTTTGTACTACAAGCAAACCGTGAATACATATTTATTTATATTCATAACCATACAATGATTAAATATTAATTGATATTCATAGCCTACCATCACTTTAGAAATTATATATTTGAGTAATAAGGGGGAAAAATATTTTACTAAATTATTATTTTTTTCTTTCTGGGCGGCCCTTAGGGATCTGCCTCAGGGATGTGTGCGTGCGCACTTAATATCGCGAGATTTATTGATTTTCCTGGCTATTCACCAAAGTCGAGGCACGTATTTTGCGTAATCAAACTCCACTCATGTGACCGGCTTCTGCGCCAATGGCGTAGCAGAGTTTCGCGGAAGTGGTAACAAGGGGAATGTAGGGCTGCCAAAGAACGATCGGTTTCCAAAGCGCTATTTGAACATCAACATCATGGGTAAGTTCTCATCTCTTTTTACTATATACCATCTACCGAAACATCGCCGTTTGAGGATCGGTAACGTTTATTGGGAGCGTTTCGGTAGTTTAAATCGACGCTCGCGACTGGCGCGTTTGCTTTTAGTGTAATTGAACATTAGGTTAGTAAGAGCGCGCGAGGCATTTCCTGTCAGTTTTTTTCCTCTCGCGAGTCATTCAAGAGCGAAAAACGGCGTAAAGTCACGGTCGTTAGAATTTAATAAAAATTATCCAAATAACGTTACACCCAAGTTTTCATTATTCTTAAACATCACACGCACATACTTTTCAGAAATACTTAGAACATAAGCAAGCTAATGTTGGTTAGCAGCTAATCACACTAACGTTACTGAACTAACGCAGCTGTTCAATTTCTGCGTTTTATATTTAACTTGTTAAATATATGTTTTTTTTTTGTTATAAAGAAAATAAGGAATGTCGCGCAGAGATTATGTTTGTGGTGGATAGATACTAGACAGAAAAAAGACATGCGAACCGGTTTGAAAACTGAATATTCAATGTTGTTTTGCGGTTTGTTTTTATAAGCGCCATAATAATCTAATTTAAAGCGGTTTACATTAAATTAGTCATTTGTATCACTCCAGATGCACTCATACCTGCTGATGTTAGGATTTAGGGATAGATAAAGCTCAAATAATGTTTTTTTCTTTCATCTATGTGTTGAATCAAATATATTTGGGTGATAAAAGCAGACATAATCTGCAATTAAATGTTATTTTCCTCAGTTAATTCCTCAAGAGGAAAGCAGATTCTGTATGTCATTCAGATTGCGGTCAGGCTCTCACATCCTGTACTGTCAGATCTGTTTTAATAACTGCTCACTTCACTAGTCTGACACCAGGTTTGTATAGTTTACTTAATGTGTGGCTTTAATATTTGGCTTTACTTTAGTCTCGGCTTCTCATTGCATATTTTGAGTGACTGGCACTTCAGAGACAAATTAAAGCAATACTGTAAAGGGCGAGTATGAGATTTATTACTAAAATAATCCAAGTTATCATGCAGAATAATGATGCTGTGATATTAAAGGCATCTGTGATTGTGCATCACTTCTCATCTTGTGCACAATAATCACAAACACGTTTTAGAGCCGTCTTGACTGCTTTTATTTGACTTTACAGTAATTGTCACAAAATTAAAGAGAATTTAGCTGAATCTTTTCACATTTTGCTTTCAAATCAAGCTATTTTGAAGTATTAATCATGTCTAGATTTCATAATATAATTCATATGTAGGCATAAACTCATTTCAAGCATAAGTGTTTAGATGGAAAGATTCCTAGGATCATGAGAAATGTAAATGCGATTGATTCTTGAGACTTGATTTCAGTCTCTATCTGTTTCCATACACCTATGATTTTTAAGTGCATTTTGGGATATCGCATTAAAAAAGGCAGGATTGAAACACCAAGATGCATGTAAATTATGAAAATGCACAGAAAGAACTTTATGCGCTTAAAGGGATAGTTCACCCAAAAATGTAAATTCTGTCAGTATTTACTCACCCTGATGTTGTTCCAACCCCGTAAGACCTTCGTTCATCTTCGGAACACGGATTAAGATATTGTTGATGAAATCTGAGCGCTGGATCACTCCTCCACACTAGTCCATCGGCTTCTTCAGGGAGTGAAACTTGCCGGCCTCGAAAAGTTATTAAAAACATTGTTAAAATAGTCCGAGTGACGACAGTGGCTCAATCTTAAGTTCATCAAGCGACTACTTTTTGTGCGCAAAAACAAACAAAAATAATGACTTTATTTCAACTCTTCACTTCCTTCTCGTGGGCCTCTAGTCAGTTAAACTAGTGTGTTAGCGTAGAGCTACGTCACACGCAGGCTCGCTATTGGCCGACGCTGGTCGTGTGTGTGATGTGTGTGACGTACAACAACAGAAGCTTACGCTGTTACACTAGTTTAACTGACTCAGAAGGACATGAAGAGTTGAAATAAAGTCGTTATTTTTGTTTGTTTTTGCGCACAAATGTATTCTCGTCTCTTGATAAACTTAAGATTGAGCCACTGTCGTCACTCGGACTATTTTAACAATGTTTTTAATAACTTTTCGAGGCCGGCCAGTTTCACTCCCTGAAGAAGCCTATGGAGGAGTGTGGAGGAGTGATCCAGCGCTCAGATTTCATCAACAATATCTTAATCCGTGTTCCGAAGATGAACGAAGGTCTTACGGGGTTGGAACAACATGAGGGTGAGTAAATACTGACAGAGTTTACATTTTTGGGTGAACTATCCCTTTAATTGAGGTGGATACATTTTTAATCTGATAAGAAGACATGCGCATAAACTGTAAATCCCTCAAACCTCATGTGACTGCCTCAGCGCCAGCTGTGATTGGATAACTGGAGTAACCGGCGGACCAATGGCATCGCAGCATCTCTAATGTGTGTTTATTGTGTTTCGTCTGAGACAAACTCATTTATGATAGAGGAAAAAGAGTCCGATTGCAGAAACGTACATCTTTATTACTGATATTCTGCACCAGTTACACAGGAAATTATGATTTTGTCTCTTGAAGGCATGGGAAGGAAACGTTGCTTTATTCACTAATGTTTAATGCAATATTCCAATTTTGCACATAAGTTGAATTCGCAACATTGTGATGTAAACATACTGAGCCTTTCATGGAAATGCTGTGATTTATATATATATTTTTTTTTTGGTGACTTATTGTGAGGAAATTTCATGGAGTTTTAAAGGGAGGAGAGACTTCAAACATCCTGGATAATTTTTACATGACAAATATGATCATCCTGGAGCATTTTAAAATTGAAAGGCAGCTGAATATTTCAATGTACAAACAAAGACCCAATTTATATTGCGAGATGTAATATTATATGCGGGTTTTTTTCTACTCTCTTTAGTACGGTAATGTTAAATGTATTTATAAATATTGTATTTTATATATATATATTTTATATTATACATAATAGACAAATGAATAGGCCTTTATATAATTTTTTTATTAGTACTTTTTTTCCCCCACTAAACTCGTAGATTAATTTTAGTCTTTAGTAGTTGTTGGTACATGTTTTATTTGACCTAAACCTGGTTTCTGTTCTCATTAAAGTTACCAGCTAATCTCGGTTTCAATCTTAAGCATTTGCCATGAATTTTGTGGTGCGTATAAATAGTTATGGATCTGTGCGTGTCATAAATTTCTGTGCTCTCTCTTTTTTTTTTCTCTCTCTCTCCCTTCTCATCCCAAAATGCTGTTCGATGCTGAACTTCCCCTGAATCTCCATATTTTCATTTCTCCTTCAACTAATAACATGCACTTCTGGAATTCAAACACGCAGCAGTAAGTATGAACAGCACAGACATTTCCTTTTCATGCACGCTACGCACCTTTTATTGGCTTATTCAAGAGTTCAGATTGTGTTATTCACAGTGCGAGTGTCCCTGATCAAACGTGTGTGTCTGTTTTCAGCAGCAGAAGAATCTGGAGGGATACGTGGGCTTCGCCAGCCTCCCGAACCAAGTGTACAGAAAGTCTGTGAAACGGGGATTTGAGTTCACTCTGATGGTTGTGGGTAAGAAAACACATTTGTGAATGTATTGATTTCGATCTTCAATTTTCAGCTCGCAACTATAAAACCACACTATAGCCTGGCGTGTAATATAACCACGCTCAAAGTGTTACAGAGTTAGTTTAAAGGAACACTCCACTTTTTTTTATTGGAAATAGGCTCATTTTCCAGCTCCTCTAGAGTTAAACAGTTTTACCGTTTTCGAATCCATTCAGCCGATCTCCGGGTCTGGCGCTAGCACTTTTAGCATAGCTTAGCATAGATCATTGAATCTGATTAGACCGTTAGCATCTCAAAAAAATGACCAAAGAGTTTCGATATTTTTCCAATTTAAAACTTAAAACTCTTCTGTAGTTACATCGTGAACTAAGACCGACGGAAAATGAAAAGTTGTGATTTTCCAGGCCGATATGGCTAGGAACTATACTCTCATTCCTGCGTAATAATCAAGGAGCTTTGCTGCCGTACCATGGGTGAGCCGCGCAGTGATATCACGCAGCGCCTGTGTAACTCTAGGGGAGTTGGAAAATGAGCCTATTTCCAAAAAAAAGTGGAGTGTTCCTTTAACTTTGAAGGATTCGTTGTGTGCTTCAGTCATAATGACCACTTGAGAAGCTTCCGGTCTGGTTTTGAACACTTGCCAGGTTGAGACTACATTCTTGACATTTGGTCTGAATGCTGTTTGGAAAACCACACAGGAAACTAGGGTTGAATAGCGGTGATTTCACATCCTGTTCATCTTGAAAATGCAAGGACTTTGCAGTGAAGAGCACTGACGGTTTAGAAAGTGAGTGTAGGTTTGAAGTTAATTCTTTTATAAGTGATACAGGATCTGTCCTGTTTTTTTTTTTTTTTTTTTTTGAAAGAATTACTCTGAAAGCGTACGGGACTGTTTTCTTTGGCTTTGATTGCGAGCTGTGGTTTTTGTAGACGACATCCCCTGCATTTATGACTCTGACCCGAGGACTCGTGGTTAAGTTATTCCCACAAGTGAAAGGCATTATTTGTCTTTTTAGCTGCGAAATATTTATATAACGGTCTATGAGCAGAGCTGCTAGACTGTCGCCTTTTTTGCCTCTCTTCGCCATGCTTGCTTAGTTGGGGACATTTAATTTTATATTTAACAATATTATTATTACAACATTATTTTCCTGTTGTCTCTGTAAAGCTGCTTTGAAACAATCTGTATTGTAAAAAGCGCTGTATAAATAAAGGTGACTTGACTTGTTCATCACAGAATATCCCAAAACAGGGCTTGACATTAACGCTCGGGACAAGTGGATATTTTGAAGGGGCGATCGAAAGAGACTTTTACTTGCCCGACCGGACAATTAACCTGATTAAAACATCAACAACAATCACTAAACGCTAGAATGATTCTGCATTATTTTAGTGTACGTGGCGATTGATCGTGAATAATTATATAATGTATTGACGGAAACAAGGTTGTGCAGTTGATTGAGTTTTTATGTTTATAACATGTGATAAAGTTAAGCAACATCACACGAACAAGAGTGCAGAATATCATCACGATTGAAAATGTAACACTGGTTTCATGACAGTTCAATAAACAAGTAATTAATATTAAGTCATTTATATTTTAGATGCAATATTGACTGTTTTTGTTCTATTTCAGCAGCGAAAATTGTTCCAAAGAAAGATCATAGCAGAACCATAACACATCTTACAGGAACCGTGTGTTCATTACTGAGTCAAAGATTCAATGACTCATTCATAAACAACTGCCTCATTCCTGAATGATTCAGTCATTTGAATGAATCATTTGAATGAACGAATCAAAGACTCGCTCATTAAGACGGTCCCCTGCCGCCACCTACTGGCGGTTTAGTTTCGTGTTTAAAATTATCATTCTTTCCAACATTTCTTATTTGTATATTCAAAAAATATTTAAAACAATCTCATTGCATTATTTAAAGGGGTCATATAATGCCATTTTTGTACAAGTTAATATGAATCTTTAGGGTCTAAATGAAAACTTTGTAATACACTTTTATTAAGAATTCTCATTAGTATTGTAAGAACTCAAATTTTACCTGGTCAAAAACAGCTGTTTTCAGCACACGTTTCAGTGCATGTGCCTGTAAAGGATAATGAGCTTTGCTCACTCCCCCCCTCTGTTCTTTGGGGCGTTTTGACACAACGCACGTAGATAAAAACAGCAATTAGAGTATTAATAGTCTTTAATCATATGCATTTGCAGGATGTAAACAGTATTTTGCCGGTATTGTTGCCATTCATCTTCATGCAGTTATAACTGTTTTTTTACATTACTTCTTAATCAGTAACAGACAAGTAAATCAGGTGTAACTTAGTGTTACCACGTTAACTTTAACTCCTGCGTACACAGTTTTCAAACACATTAACCATAACGCGTTGTTCATTATAAACGTGGGATTATGAATTATATTGAGAACGTCGTAACGTTACATAGAAAACATGCCATAATATACCCTGTATACCCGTATCAACAACGGCGGACTACGATGACAGCTCGCTCAGGGCGGGTCTGTGTTCAAGCGCTGCTGTCAATCATCAGTCGTGGGAGGGGCGTCCGATGTAGTGACGTCACAAGACCGAGCGGCTCAGTTTGAGGCAGGGGAAACATATAAGGAGATTAAAACAAAAACACTGGATGGATTTATATCAATATATGATGGTTGTGTACAGGCACTGCCAACACACATTTCAGTACAATCAACGTGTAAAAGTGCATGTACCATTATATGACCCCTTTAACGCAGTTGTAATTTTTCAGTGTAAATTATTTACTTTGATTAGTAACAGCCCTTTAGTGTCTTATTATTCTAATTGAATTTATTGATCAAATTTAAAATGAAAGATGAAGCATATATTTAAAACGATTAGGCGGAAGAAATGTCCTTTATAAAGGTTAAAATATCATAAATATGCAGATTTAAATGTCAACGCTGACTGAACACTGATGAGAATATTGCTTCAGAATAAATTATATTTACAACTACTTTTTTTCCTAAACAAGCTAATTTTTTACTCTGACACGTGAATGACTGATTTACTTGAAAGCACATGAAAAGGGGTAATGTCGAGCCCTGCAATATTTTACCTGGTTTTCTGTCATTAATGATGTCTCTTGCTGATCTGTAATACAAATTGGCCGTGCAGATGGACTTTACCCAGTTGTTCTTGCATTAGTGTTTGGGTTTGGGCAACGGCCAGATCTGTAACGAGGCCAAACACTCGCCCTGCCAGAGGCTGTTTACTATAGTTGATGTGTTGAGCTCTCTGCGTGAGAGCGTGCGGATGAATGCCACGCTCTATTAGCTCTAGCCTTCAGTGCTCATCCGCTCTCGCAGGTTTAGTCCCTCTGCTTGTGCTCTGCGTTCACACGCTAATGCTAAATACGTGACAACGAAGCATCATCATATCGAGACGGTCATGTTTGACTTTTCGAAACGGTTAGTGTAGAGCTGCACGATTCTCGATAAATTGAAAATCCCAATTTTGTTTGTTTGTTTCAGCTTTTAATGTTGTTTATGTGTCTTTGTGGTGTTTTTAATATGCTTAAAGCATGTGTAAGTTCATAAGTCGACAGCATTGCTGAGTATTTTCTGCTTAAAACTGCAGTGAACCAAAGACAGTCTCAAAAACACGGTTTGAAAACGCTGGTGTTTCTGACGTCACAAACGACCTTGTAACCAATCAGATCAACGTGTGCTCGTCAACCAGTGGATCTCTGAGTGAGCGAGTGAGTGGAGGCGGGGCTCATTTGCATATTCATAGAACCACGTATACTAAATGAACCAAAGACAGTCTCAAAAACATGGTTTGAAATCCGGTCACGTCTACATTTATGTAATTTTAATGCTCTGGCCTTTGCAGATATTTAAATATGGCCATCTTCTTTAAGCATGAATCAAGTGAAATGGTGACACTTTACAATAAGATTACAATTTTGTCATTAAATATGGTTAATAAATGTTGTAGAAGTGTCATTTATTGTTAGTTTTTTTAATTTCAATATTTACTTATACATTTTAATTTAGAGTTTAATTTTTTATTTTCTGTTATTACCTTAATGTACTATGAACTAACAAGAATGATCAAGGTTCAATTGTATTGATCAAATATTCATACATGCAGTAAAAAATGTATATTGCATAATGCATATAGTTCATGAAAGCTAGCAAATACATCCTTGTTAACAAATGGGACTTGCTAAGTGTTACCTTTTGAAATTTACATTTGGCTATGTTTCTAAGTTATAGCTAAAAAACACACATTTGACCTGTAATATTTAAATGTTTAAATTATTTTCTGTAGAGTTCGTTCTGTACAACTTCTCATTTTAATATATTCATATTTATATATCTATTTCATTTAGCACATTTCAGTTCAGCACTCCTTTACTTGGAGTGTTATGTTTGTTTTAATCCCAGTATCCATTAAAAAAATATCAGTTGAATAATCGGTTATCGGCATGTACGGTCAAACCTAAATATCGGTATCGGTAAAATCCACTATCGGTCGACCTCTAGTTCTGACAAAAGGTTCATTGCTTCAGGCCATTTAAATATTTACTTAAATATGAATAGTTCAATGACTCACTCATAACATTTTTTTAAATAAAAATAATGAATAAGTGTTGTGTTTGTGGCACAGCCGCAAAAGTTAAAAGTTATCAACTTTTATTCAAAAAAGTTTTGTCAGCATTGCGATTCTTTCTTTGTACACATACAATCTTTCATAGACGTATTCACGTTTAAACTCTAAATTTAAACCGCATGATATCCAATGCATTACCTGTAGATTTATATATTAAGTTGCTCAAGCAAGTGGCAAAACATTTAAACATGTATTTTTCTTGTGTCAAAATCACCAAAATTTTAAATGAAAACTACCAATTGACAAAAACAGCCGACATTGGATGAATCTGTGTTCTTCAACGAATCTCTTGAATGAATGATTCAATAACTCGCCCATAAACAATTTACTAACCTCAAACTTTTGTATGGTTGTGTATATAAAATAGTACTGGGAATTGGCAAAAATGTGACGATTCGATAGTATTGCGATATTTGTGCCACGATTAAATATTATTGCGATTCTTAACATATTGTGATACAGCAAATATTGCGATTCTGCGATATATTGCGATTCATGTCCCCCATATTATTCAGAGGCATTACAAAAAAATTGTGAAAAATAGGACTGCTCAACTCACTTCAAATGTCACATTTCATTCTGTGAACATTATCTTCTACACACTAACTGAAGTGCAAAAACTTGTCCTTGAACATTCAGGACACAGGACCTTATTACAGGACAGCACGTAATTATTCTCACATGCATGTCAAGGTCTTTACTGTTCACTTTTTGATGAAAACCGAAATTTACCCACACTTTTGATTTGAAAGGAGACGGAGCGTCGTACAACCGGTTGTGATGGTGAAGCCATTTTCATTTGAATTTGCTGTGTAATGCACGACAACAAAGCACCGCAACAAGCGCCACCTTGTGGATGTAATGCGCAAATGTAAATTATCAGAGTAAACTCAGAGAAAATCAATGGAGAAAACCCGAAAGTAAAACAGAAACTTTAATAATTAATCATTGCAATACTTTAACGATATAATTGCGTGCGCAAAATATTGCGATACTGAACAGAATCGATTTTTTTCCCCCACCACTAATATAAAACCTAAGCTTATCTAAAATGATATTTCTTACTGCAAATCTAGTTTTTATAGGATGTTGTACTAAATTCAGGTCTCATTTTAACCTTAGCCACCTCTGTTTTCTGTCGTTTCTCCAGGAGAGTCAGGGTTGGGAAAGTCCACGCTGATAAACTCTCTGTTCCTGACGGATCTGTACTCGGGAGAATACCCCGGGCCTTCGCACAGGATCAAGAAAACAGTTCAGGTATAAAGCCCAGTTCTGTCTGCTAAATGTCAGTAGATGCTGCTTGTTTCTTATCAGCTGTGCACTGGGAAATATCTATATAAAGGCCTTGATAAGATCATGACTGGTTGCATGCAGTTCTCCAGCATACCTCAGTAATGCTTCAGTAATAGCTGTGCTGTGGCCTGCAGGTTTGTGCTTGTAGATTTAAGAGTGACTGAGTCCAAAGCTTCACGCAGCATTTCAGCTTTATGAGGATTTTATTCGCATCACACGCCACTGATACTCAGATATCTGTCTCTCTCTCTACCTGTCTCACACCCGGTCTGTCTCTCTACCTGTCTCACTCTTTCTAGCTGTCTCATTCCCTGTTTGTCTACCTGTCTCTCTCTCTACCTGTCTCACACCCGGTCTGTCTCTCTATCTGTCTCTCTCTCTCTACCTGTCTCACACCCGGTCTGTCTCTCTACCTGTCTCTCTCTCTCTACCTGTCTCACACCCGGTCTGTCTCTCTACCTGTCTCTCTCTCTCTACCTGTCTCACACCCGGTCTGTCTCTCTACTTGTCTCACTCTTTCTAGCTGTCTCATTCCCTGTTTGTCTACCTGTCTCTCTCTCTCTACCTGTCTCACACCGGTCTGTCTCTCTACCTGTCTCTCTCTCTCTCTCTCTCTCTCTCTCTCTCTCTCTCTCTCTCTCTCTAACTGTCTCATTCCCTGTTTGTCTACCTGTCTCTCTCTCTACCTGTCACACTATTTCTACCTGTCTCACACCAGGTCTGTCTACCTGTGTCTCTCTCTCTCTACATGTCTCACTCTTTCTACCTGTCTCACTCCCTGTTTGTCTACTTGTCTCTATCTACTTGTCTCACACCCGGTCTGTCTCTCTACCTGTCTCACTCTTTCTACCTGTCTCACTCCCTATTTGTCTACTTGTCTCTCTCTATCTACCTGTCTCACACCCGGTCTTTCTCTACCTGTCTCACTCTTTCCACCTGTCTCATTCCCTGTTTGTCTACCTCTCTCTCTCTCTCTCTCTCTCTCTCTCTCTCTCTCTCTCTCTCTCTCTCTCTCTTTCTCTTTCTACCGGTCTCACACCCTGTCTGTCTACCTGTCTCTCTCTCTCTACATGTCTCACTTTTTCTACCTGTCTCACTCCCTGTTTGTCTACTTGTCTCTCTCTCTTTCTACCTGTCTCACACCCGGTCTGTCTCTCTCTACCTGTCTCACTCTTTCTTCCTGTCTCACTCCCTGTTTGTCTACCTCTCTCTCTCTCTCTCTCTTTCTACCTGCATCACACCCTGTCTGTCTACCTGAGTCTCTCTCTCTCTCTACCTGTCTCACTCTTTCTACATGTCTCACTCCGTTTGTCTCTTTCTTTCTACCTGTTCTACCTTCACGTTTGTTGTTGTGTCGGCCCGAATAAACACCATATTTAAAAAAACGACTGATCCCACCATTAAGAGCTGCACGGATCCAATATACTGTTACAAATGCTTTAAAATCATATTATTTGTGAGCTCATAAAACTGAGCGAGTCATCTCACACTTGAGTTGTTTGAAGTCACATTAAAATGCTCACAAAAGAATCGATAAGAGGAATCGAAAATAAATTTTATAACAAGTGTCCGATTCCTGACCTTAATCGCACACCACTGATAGCCAGTGTGTATCAGACACCAAACGTGACCAAGCTGACTAGCGTTTACATCAGCCAGTCGTGAGGTCATTCAGACGGTCTGTAACCGCAGGTGGAGCATTCGAAGGTGCTGATGAAGGAGGGCGGCGTCCAGCTCCTCTTCACGATAGTGGACACTCCTGGGTTTGGAGACGCCGTGGACAACAGCAACTGGTGAGAACGACTTTAGTCGAGTGTGATATAATTCTCACAGCACGGTTTAATGTAGGGCTGCACAATATTAAAGAAACTTGATATTCGATATGCGATACGATATTGCTTAAAGTGTGTAAAATAAACTTAAATGATCTGTAAAATCTGAAAACAAGATGGCGCCACTGTGTTTGTGTTTGGTACGCCGTCCTTTTCTGTTATGTTTGCTGGCGATCATTGTGCTAATCCCTGTTTTCATCCGCAATGTGTCATCGATTTTGGTGTACGACCGTCTGACGCTGTTACAAATACGCGGTAACATGACCACCAACTTGGCTGGATTTGCCGGAGATTCAAATCAACCGCCATTCCTAGCCTCCATGCCGGTCTGTGGCGTCCTATTTGTTCCATTCAATTCAAATTTATTTGTATAGCGCTTTTCACAATACATATTGTTTCAAAGCAGCTTTACAGAAAGTGCATATCAGAAATGTACATGGAAAAAATACATTTAGTTAATCATGTATTAATTTAGGGCATAACATATCACAGGCGTCGAGTCGTCTCTTCACAGGCGTCTAGTCGTCTCTCCACAGGCAGGCGTGGAGTTGCCGTCTCTCCACAGGCAGGCGTGGAGTCGCCGTCTCTCCACAGGCAGGCGTGGAGTCGCCGTCTCTCCACAGGCAGGCGTGGAGTCGCCGTCTCTCCACAGGCAGGCGTGGAGTCGCCGTCTCTCCACAGGCAGGCGTGGAGTCGCCGTCTCTCCACAGGCAGGCGTGGAGTCGCCGTCTCTCCACAGGCAGGCGTGGAGTCGCCGTCTCTCCACAGGCAGGCGTGGAGTCGCCGTCTCTCCACAGGCAGGCGTGGAGTCGCCGTCTCTCCACAGGCAGGCGTGGAGTCGCCGTCTCTCCACAGGCAGGCGTGGAGTCGCCGTCTCTCCACAGGCAGGCGTGGAGTCGCCGTCTCTCCACAGGCAGGCGTGGAGTCGCCGTCTCTCCACAGGCAGGCGTGGAGTCGCCGTCTCTCCACAGGCAGGCGTGGAGTCGCCGTCTCTCCACAGGCAGGCGTGGAGTCGCCGTCTCTCCACAGGCAGGCGTGGAGTCGCCGTCTCTCCACAGGCAGGCGTGGAGTCGCCGTCTCTCCACAGGCAGGCGTGGAGTCGCCGTCTCTCCACAGGCAGGCGTGGAGTCGCCGTCTCTCCACAGGCAGGCGTGGAGTCGCCGTCTCTCCACAGGCAGGCGTGGAGTCGCCGTCTCTCCACAGGCAGGCGTGGAGTCGCCGTCTCTCCACAGGCAGGCGTGGAGTCGCCGTCTCTCCACAGGCAGGCGTGGAGTCGCCGTCTCTCCACAGGCAGGCGTGGAGTCGCCGTCTCTCCACAGGCAGGCGTGGAGTCGCCGTCTCTCCACAGGCAGGCGTGGAGTCGCCGTCTCTCCACAGGCAGGCGTGGAGTCGCCGTCTCTCCACAGGCAGGCGTGGAGTCGCCGTCTCTCCACAGGCAGGCGTGGAGTCGCCGTCTCTCCACAGGCAGGCGTGGAGTCGCCGTCTCTCCACAGGCAGGCGTGGAGTCGCCGTCTCTCCACAGGCAGGCGTGGAGTCGCCGTCTCTCCACAGGCAGGCGTGGAGTCGCCGTCTCTCCACAGGCAGGCGTGGAGTCGCCGTCTCTCCACAGGCAGGCGTGGAGTCGCCGTCTCTCCACAGGCAGGCGTGGAGTCGCCGTCTCTCCACAGGCAGGCGTGGAGTCGCCGTCTCTCCACAGGCAGGCGTGGAGTCGCCGTCTCTCCACAGGCAGGCGTGGAGTCGCCGTCTCTCCACAGGCAGGCGTGGAGTCGCCGTCTCTCCACAGGCCGGCGTGGAGTCGCCGTCTCTCCACAGGCAGGCGTGGAGTCGTCAAATTTCAGACCTGTGTCGCATCTGTCTTTTCTCTCTAAAGTTCTGGAAAAGCTCGTCTTCATACAACTTCAATCATTCTTGGATCAAAACCACATTTTTGAAAAAAAAGCACAGCACAGAATCTGCACTGTTAAAAGTGCAGAATGACATCTTGCTATCCTTGGCCGCTAAAAAAACCTGTGCTGTTGGTAATTCTGGACCTTACTGCAGCATTTGATATGGTGGACCATTCTATCCTCCTGATCCGTCTGGGTCTTCAAGGACCCGTCATATCTTGCAGATAGAACTTTTTCTGTGATGATCAATGATCTCTCTTCTTCTCCAGCCCCATTTTCCTCTGGTGTGCCACAGGGTTCCATCCTCGGCCCTGCTCTATTTTCCTTGTACATGCTCCCCTAAAGTTCTGTGATATCCCGGTATAATGTCTCTTGCCATCTGAATGCAGACGACGTACAAATCTATCTGCCAGTTGCCCAGAACTCCCCAGAGACACAGTCCATTCAGACATGTCTGGATGACATTAAACATTGGCTGTCACAAAATTTGCTCTGTCTAAATGAATCAGACTGAATTTATCCTATTTGATGCCTCTAGTTCAACAAAGGCAGCTCCCGATCTTGCACTCCTGACCACCCACCTCAGTTTCGTAGTCAGGAATCTTGGGGTGATTTTGGACAGTAGTCTGAAGCTCGATAAACAGGTAGACTCTGTGATCAGGGCAAGTTTCTTCCAGCTTCGTCGGTTGGCCAAAGTCAAACCATTCCTCAGCTGTAGTGACTTTGAGAAAACAATCCACGCTTTTATTAGTTCACGCTTGGACTACTGCAATGCCCTCTACATCGGGTTAAATCAGGCCTCTCTGCAGCTGTCTACAGCTTGTCCAGAATGCAGCGGCCAGGCTTCTTACCAACACCCGTAAACACGACCACATCACTCCTGTCCTGCACTCTCTCCACTGGCTCCCAGTCGAGTTTAGAATCCAGTTCAAGATCCTACTGTTTGTTTTTTGCTCCATCCATGGCCTTGCACCTCTTTATCTGTGTAATGCGCTGACCCTTTATCAGCCCAGCAGAGCCCTGCCCTCTTCTGAACAACATCTGCTTTTGGTCCCAGGGTCCAGGTGCAAAAAGTGGGGTGATCGTGCCTTTGTGGTAGCGGGGCCGAAACTCTGGAGCGCTCCGCCCCTGGAATTACGCTCCATCATGGACCTGCCCCTGTTCAAGGCCGGGCTGAAGCACCATCTCTTTAGTTCGGCTTTTGACAATTGATGGACAACTGATTAGCATAATGATTTTATAGATGTGTTGTGTTTTTTATTTTATTGTATTTTGTATTTCACTTCTTTTTTTTTGTCCTGTACTTTTTGTCTCTGTCCAGCGCTTGATCAACTCTGGTTGTTGTAAAGCGCTTTATAAATAAAAATGTATTGATTTGAAAATATATTTAAAATTTATATAACCTACATGCGTGTTTTATATTCTTTTTGTGACAAGAAAACATCCCTATAGCTTCTGAAAGTGAACAGCAGTGTTTTACTGTCGCATAAGAAGTGTTATTTTAACATCAGTGTAAACCACGGGGTTTTAGGGTTTCAGGTAGGCCGACACAGGTTTATTTAACAACAGAAACTGAATAATAAAATGTAAAAACAAAACTGCTTAGTTTTCACTGTATGAATTAAATATATATACTGATTCTTATTAGCAAGCAAGCAATTTTATTTATATAGCACATTTTCAAACAACAGTGTGCTTAAATCATACAACAAAACAAACATAACTTAGTCAAAAGCTAAATAAAATAAAATATTTTTAAATAAGACTTAAAAGTGGCAATTGATGGAGCTGACCTGTTATTAAAGCTACAAAAGTTAATCAGCCAAGAGCAGTGAGTGATTTTCTCTCTGTCTTTTGTCCAGTTATTGTAAGCCGTTGCGATATGCATATCGCGATATATACATTTGCGATATTTCGATAATTGCGATGTATTGTGCAGCCCTAATGTCAGTTTGCTTGATATAATTAGATGGTGTTCCTGTGAACCTAAAGCGTGACCTGAGTCTCTGTGTTCTGCTCCAGCTGGCAGCCGGTCATCGATCACATCGACAGTAAGTTTGAGGATTATCTGAACGCAGAGTCCCGTGTGAACCGACGGCAGATGCCGGACAGCAGAGTTCACTGTTGCCTGTACTTCATCGCACCATCAGGACACGGGTGAGTGATCGGAGTCCTGCTCTAATGCTCTGTATTACTCTTAAAGAGGACCTGTAATGCCCTTTATAAGGTTTTCATTTTGTTTTTAGTGTGTTTGAATCAAGCGCCAATCCAACACAATAACCATGATTCAAAACAGGAACCAATTTAACTGTTAAAGCGCTATAACACAACCACTAGTAACGTTTTATGATTTGGCATGTTTCACTGCAGTGAAGCTGCTTGATTCTGGATAAATTGAGAATCACAATTTTTTTGTTTAAATTAGAGGTCACGATTCTCCCATGGTTCTGAATAAACCACTAAATTTAATAACATGTAATTTACTAGAGCTTCTGACAAAACAGTCTATTTTAAAAAAAGGGGGGGCTTTTTGATTAATTTGAACTAATTATTTTTTGTGAATGATTCAATAACTCACTCGTGAAGTCTTAATTTGCTTAATTACTGGATGAATCAGCGTTTCTGAACAAATCTCTTGAATGAATGATTCAATGACAAACACAAGTCACTTGTCGCAACCTACAGGTGTTACAATGTATTTGATACAATCTTTACCTGAAGCATCAGGTTGATTTGTTTTAGTTTATATTTTAAATATAACCTTTTATCCCAGCCATTCCGTGATTTAATCTGAATTAATGTACATGACAACTGCTCTCTTAGATGACTTCGATGAATCGCTGTCATATAGGAATAAGATCATGTGGGTGTTTGAATCGAGATTGCCCTCTTTTAACGATTAATCGTGCAGCTCTACATTGCTTTATCACAAATTTACAATTGACTCAAGGCTACGCAATATACTTACAAAATCCTTAAAGTCCCCCTGTGGTGAAAATCCAGCTTTTAATGTTGTTTATGTGTCTGTGGTGTTTTTAATATGCCTAAAGCATGTGTGAGTTCATAAGTCGACAGCATTGCTGAGTATTTTCTGCTTAAAACTGCAGTGAACCAAAGACAGTCTCAAAAACACGCTTTGAAATCGCTGGTGTTTCTGACGTCACAAACGACCTTGTAACCAATCAGATCAACGTGTGCTCGTCAACCAGTGGATCTCTGAGTGAGTGAGTGAGTGGAGGCGGGGCTCATTTGCATATTCATAGAACCACGAATACTAAATGAGGCAAGGTTGTCGAGTTACATTCAAGATATTTTAAGGCATGAAGAAAAAACGCTTAAATATGTAATTTTGGTGATCAAAGGTGAGTTTTAAGGGATGCCATTTTTTTTTTATATATATATATATATATATATATATATATATATATATATATATATATATATATATAATATTTGGCTAAAGAATGATTTTGTCACTTTTGCCCACCACTGTACTTTCAGTGATTCTTGCATTACTTTTTGACACCACTAAAGACACTGAGAGAACTGTCATCTTTAACACGGTGTTCTGATGTATTTTTGCATCAGACTGAAACCTTTGGACATCGAGTTTATGAAACGCTTGCATGAGAAGGTCAACATCATCCCACTGATTGCCAAAGCAGATACTTTGACCCCCGAAGAGTGCCAACAGTTCAAGAAACAGGTCAGTCGCCCGCCAAGTCATGTCTGTTTAAACTCCTGATTAAATTAGCCCATGATTTACTCGCCCTCACGTATCAGCAAAGGATTAATTGATTTCTTTGCTCTTTTATGTTGGATAAATGCACTTTTATGTTGGACAGATGCACTTTTATGTTGGACAGATGCACTTTTATGTTGGATAAATGCACTTTTATGTTGGATAGATGCACTTTTATGTTGGACAGATGCACTTTTATGTTGGATAAATGCATTTTTATGTTGGACAGATGCACTTTTATGTTGGACAGATGCACTTTTATGTTGGACAGATGCACTTTTAGATGCACTTTTATGTTGGATAGATGCACTTTTATGTTGGATAGATGCACTTTTATGTTGGATAGATGCACTTTTATGATGGATAGATGCACTTTTATGTTGGACAGATGCACTTTAATGATGGACAGATGCACTTTTATGATGGACAGATGCACTTTAATGATGGACAGATGCACTTTTATGATGGATAAATGCACTTTTATGTTGGACAGATGCACTTTTATGTTGGACAGATGCACTTTTATGTTGGATAAATGCACTTTTATGTTGGATAGATGCACTTTTATGTTGGACAGATGCACTTTTATGTTGGATAAATGCATTTTTATGTTGGACAGATGCACTTTTATGTTGGACAGATGCACTTTTATGTTGGACAGATGCACTTTTATGTTGGACAGATGCACTTTTATGTTGGATAGATGCACTTTTATGTTGGATAGATGCACTTTTATGTTGGATAGATGCACTTTTATGTTGGATAGATGCACTTTTATGTTGGACAGATGCACTTTTATGTTGGATAGATGCACTTTTATGTTGGATAGATGCACTTTTATGTTGGATAGATGCACTTTTTTATGTTGGATAGATGCACTTTTATGTTGGATAGATGCACTTTTATGTTGGATAGATGCACTTTTATGATGGATAGATGCACTTTTATGTTGGACAGATGCACTTTAATGATGGACAGATGCACTTTTATGATGGACAGATGCACTTTTATGATGGACAGATGCACTTTAATGATGGACAGATGCACTTTTATGATGAACAGATGCACTTTAATGATGGACAGATGCACTTTTATGTTGGACAGGTGCACTTTTATGATGGACAGGTGCACTTTTATGATGGATAGATGCACTTTTATGTTGGATAGATGCACTTTTATGTTGGACAGATGCACTTTTATGTTGGACAGATGCACTTTTATGTTGGATAGATGCACTTTTATGATGGATAGATGCACTTTTATGTTGGACAGATGCACTTTTATGTTGGACAGAGGCACTTTTATGATGGATAGAGGCACTTTGATGATGGATAGATGCACTTTGATGATGGACAGAACCACTTTTATGGTGGATAGATGCACTTTTATGATGGATAGATGCACTTTTCTTATGGACCGATGCACTTTTCTTATGGATAGATGCTCTTTTATGGACTTAAAAACAGAAACGCCCATTCACTGCCATTATAAAGCTTGTAAGAGCCAGGACTCGTCTGAAAGAAGAATGTCATATACACCTAGGATGGCTTCAGGGTGAGTAAATCATGGGCTAATTTTCATTTTTGGGTGAACTATCCCTTTAAGGAAAAGGCAAGAAGAGACAGCAGGAGTTCAGGCCTCTGCCACTGTGTGTGTGTGCGCGTGTGTGTTTTTGTGTGTGTCTTGAGTGTGTGTGTGTTTGTGCGTGCGTGTGTTTTTGTGTGTGTCTTGAGTGTTTTGCCTTCAGTCAGAGTATTATCTCTGCAGGGACCAGGAACAGGAGCACAGAAGTGCCGTCCAGACGGGAAAGATTGGATGAAAAGATTTGAGCACAAACAAATAAACAGAGGATGTTCCTCAACCCTAAACACTCGCTCTTGGCGATCCTCTGAAAGCTTGTGTGACGTTTTTATGTTTCTCTAGATTATGCGAGAAATCCTGGAGCACAAGATCAAAATCTACGAGTTTCCAGAGACGGATGATGAGGAAGAGAATAAGATTGTGAAGAAAATCAAAGTAAGAGTTCCACATTTGTGCAAGCATTCTTTCCCAAATAAAACAAACAATCATAATTGATATCTTTTGATAACATGTATGTAATCAGGACTATACAGTGCAAGCATTTCACACGCATTTGCGAATAAAAATAGATGTGTGTGGTCTGGAACATGTATTTAGGAGTACGTCTGTGAATAAAAAGGTCATAAACTTAAATATTTAAACGTTATAATAAAAGTGTAAAGAGAATCACGAGACAGCTTTATGTGATTATTGGCGATGATTTCATATAATAAATATAAGCGCTGCACATTCATAGTCAAAGTGCATGGTTTCAGAGCAGTTCACAATCAATAATTACAGCGCATTTATGCCAATTATTAATGATCCACTGTTGATGAATTATGACTTACATCAAATATGAAATTATGTACTTGGTGTTTATATTGGAATGTTTCAGATGGTTGTAACCAGAAAAAAAATCTTGGTTATTATTACTTTACCTGGCATTTAATTCAATATCTAGAACATGCATTGTTCCAATGATTGTGATGTCATAAACAAAACAATTTCCAAACGAATTGTTTTTGCGGCTTAGTTTCATTATATGTTCTGAAGGAGGAGTCTCTTGTTGTACTTTGTACACTTATTTCAAAAGAAAAATAAGAAATATTCAGTTTTCTGTGATCTGTCCCGTTGAAATGCTGTGGAGATGGCAGAACAAGCTTTGCGTTGCTTTAGCTCCTGGATTCCTTGTGAACAGCCATCCATGATCCAATTTTTTTTTGGAGCTGAACGACCACCGCGGGCGAAAAAGACTTAATTTGCAAAAAGATTTTAATTTTAAATCCTGAGATTGATGCTGGATGTCCTTACTGCACTGAGAGAGAACATAATTTTCATGCATTTTTACATTGTGCGAGATTAGAGCCTTTATTTCTGTCTTTCTTCAGGAAGTATTGTTCAGAGGTGTAATGAAACTTTCTACGGTGTTATTTATTTTGGGTTTTAAAAATGTGTTGAAAAAAAGATTTGTATGTCAGTTGTTGAATTTCGTTTTAAGCTAAATTGGCTATTTATAGAAGTAGGGAAAAGAAAGTCGAACAAAATTGAGCAGAATGCAGCTGCTATGTTTTCAAACATGGTGCAAGCCAGAATATTGATTGATTTAGTTTATTATGAGCATATATACTTTTGAGAGTGTTTGGTGTAATGAGGCGTTCTGCTCTGTATTTGAAGGTGATTTTATTTTTTGCACATTTCTTGTGAGTTGGGGTTACTCTTTATTATGCATATTGTAATTTTAATATACTGTGAAATGTATTTGTAATAAAGGTTTATTCTAATTCTCACACACACACACTCACTCTCACACACACTCATTCACTCACACACTCACTCACTCTCTCTCTCACACACACTCACTCTCTCTTACACACTCACTCACTCTCACACACACACACCCACTCACTCACTCACTCTCTCTCTCTCTCTCTCTCTCTCTCTCACACACACACACACACACACACTCTCTCTCTCTCTCTCTCTCTCTCTCTCACACACACACACACACACACTCTCTCTCACTCTCTCTCTCACACACATACACTCTCACACACTCACTCTCTCTCTCACTCACACTCACTCACTCTCTCTTACACACTCACTCACTCTCTCACACACACACACACACACTCTCTCTCACACACACACACCCACTCACTCACTCTCTCTCTGTCTCTCTCTCTCTCTCTCTCTCTCTCACTCACACACACACACACACACACACACACACTCTCTCTCTCTCACTCACACACACACACACAGGATCGGCTGCCCCTGGCTGTGGTGGGGAGCAACACTATCATCGAGGCGAATGGAAAGAAGGTCAGAGGACGGCAGTACCCGTGGGGAGTGGCAGAAGGTGCGTGCACGTTCTCTATGTGTAGAGTTTGTTTTAATATCAAATGCGCAATCGTTTCGGGTCAGAAGGTTCCATTGAAAAAGCAGTTCATTTGAGATTTAATTAAACGCGGCCATGGAAAACCTGAAAATATTTCATCTATTTAGTGTTTGGAGTTTCTGTTGTGAATATAAAATCGATTGTGAATGCGATTATTTATTTTTTAAGTATGCATTAAATTGATCGAAGGTCACAGTAAACACTATTTCAAAATCTTTTTCAAATGCTGTTTTTTTTATTCATCCTGAATCCTGAAAAAAGTAATGGTTTAGAAAAAATCTGAACTGTTTTCAACACAAAGTGATTTCTGAAGGATCATGTGACACTGAAGACTGGAGTAATGATGCTGAAATACAGCTTTGATCACAGGAATAAATTACACTTTACTAGATATTCACATAGAACACAGATATTTTACATCGTAATTTTTTTTTACTTTTGTTTTTCCTGGATATGTTTATATGCTGAAATTGCTGTTTGTGAGGTCAATCTCTGTCCGGCAGTCAACAACTATAAATGGCATTTGAATAATATCTCGATGTGTTTAAAACTTGATTCTTGTTTTTTTCTGCCCAGTTGAGAATGGAGACCACTGTGATTTCACACTCGTGAGGAATATGCTCATCAGGTAAAAACATGTCATGTCTCTTATGTATCTAATGTAATGGCATGCATGACTGTACTGTCTTTATACTTTGTGGCGTCATTGTTTTAAAGTATGAGGTGTTTTGCAATAACCATGTGATTTGTGTCAGAACACACATGCAGGACCTCAAGGACGTAACGAATAACGTTCATTATGAGAACTACAGAAGCAGAAAGCTGGCGGCCGTGACCTGTAACGGCATCGACAACAACAGGACCAGAGGCCAGCTCACCAAGTAAGCGGTTTACTAATATTTCACTAATATTAAGCAACTCTCAATGTGTGTTTGATCCGAGAACATGCACTTTTAATGCAATGTTTAGTACAACATGGTGTTTGTATTGGAATATGTTTTAGATGGTTGTAAGAAAGCATATTTTAGCTTTCTCATATGTGTGAGCGAGCAGCTGGAAGCAGTGAAGAAATTTCAAAATAAGAGTCCCAGTGTATTTTGGGCTTGTTTAAAATTAAAAGTCCTACATTATGCAGAACTTTTTTTTGTTTTATGATTTTACAAAATAATCTTTATCTGGTATTTAATTCAATGTTTATGAATAAACATAATTTCATAATTATTACATATAAAGTTTAAAGTAAAAAATATTTTAAAAACTGTCGTTTTTGTATTCACAAATTAAATAATTTTGCAAGTAAATGACTCTCCATATAAGAAAAGTGATTCAGAAAATTTATTGCACTCCTAAATTTTTCAAATCGTCCTTTTTCGGGAAAATAAAGCAAGCATTAAGCATGAAAATAAACCCAATATAACCGTATTAACTTTAATGCTGAACGTTTGTAAAGTGGGAGACGAATGCTTTTTGATGGAGACCCTTCATTTCCCTGAATGTGTGTATTTTTTTGTTTTTGTTTTTTTAAGGTTTAAGATTGGTTTATTTGAGTGAAGCTCAGTTGGCAAACAGGATTGTAACATTTAATGTTGCATCATTTCCTGTTGTCTGGTAAAACGGAGGGAAACTGTAAACCGCCATACTTACATTTGTGGCCGGCCTACTTCTGTTCATAAAATCAACGTGAAATGCAGTTTACAAGTCGAACAGGATATTAATTTAGGGGAACATGTAGAGCAATACCTTATTTTGGTAACACTTTCTATGAAGCCCATGCTTATAAATGGGGCTATAATTCTTTCTAAGTATTATTACTATTCTATAAATATATTTATAAAGACTTAAGACCTTTACTGCATTATAAGAACAGTTATAGTATAATTTTTTTAATAATTATAAGTCATGTATTTGCATGTGTGCATGCTCATAATCCATCATACACTGATTTATAAATGATCAAATATGAAATAGTTCCAGAGAAACTGGTTTGCTATACAAATTAGTTATTAATTATGTCTTTAATGGCTAATGTTTGCATTACAGGTCATGAATGGTAATTATTATTTGTTAAAATCTATATCTCCTCAGCTGTGCATGGTATTGCTTTGAAATTATACTTTAAAAAATATTGTTGCTGTGTTTGTAACATTGAAAAAGGTTTGATTACAGTTTTTTTCCCCATTTTTTTTTTTTGTACAGGAATTATTTTTTATATACAGGAATTAGTTACATTTACAAGTAAACAACTTAATGAGCACATCTTCATGACTTCTTAACATTTGCTTTAGGAAAATTGCATCCTATGTTTTCACTTTACGCATTTATAGAGTTAGTAACTGTATTATCACTCACAATAAGTATTTATAAGAACACAACACGGCTATTAATAACAATATTTTCACTTATTTGACAGAAATAAATCTGAATTGCTAAATTCATTGCAATTATAATATAATAACATTATAGTAATTCAGGCGGCTTCTTTATAAATACATTAATTGGAACCATATAAATGACTAATTAATACTTGTAAATTACTGTATAATGGATTTTGCACATTGAAAAGCAAATGCATGACTTATAAGTAATTATAAAAAACAATATAACTATAATTGTTCTTATAATGCAGTATGGGTCGTAATGAGTCTTTATAAAACAGTAATACTTATAAATAAGTATAAATTGAGCTATAATTCATTATGAATGGTCTTACCCTTTATTTTATCCATTTGCCAGCAAGAATTGCTAGTTAAAAACTGCGATTAGAAAATGTAACTAATTAAAATATGTAATATAATGAAAATGGGGTCGATTTTGATTTCATGGTGACTTTTACTTTCCAGATCTCTTAAATAGCTTGAAAAATGATTGACTCTAAGTTTGAGATGGCTTTACATTTGCTGTGGCCGATAACTCCAAATTACAGAAGTCGAACTCTTAACACACACACACACACACACACACACACACGCATGAGTCTGTTCACGCGCAGCTTCCACTAGTCAGTCACATCTAACTAAACTACCATCTTGCAGGAAACCACACTGAAAGTGTAATAATCCCGAGTAGACTGTTCTCTGCTTCTGTTCACACATTATCTTGCTCTTCAGTGTATGATTTGCAGCATGCTAAGTGTGTGTGTTTTTGTTTTTTAGAGATGACACGGTTGACGGCATGTAAGTGGTCATTTATATTTTTTCCAAATCCCTGTGTAGTGTGGATCCTGTCTGTCGTCATCCCTCCTTTTCCAGCAGTTTTCCCCGGGGATTAATAGAGCTTGTGATTAAGATCCTCATGGTGTGAAATATATGATCCAGGATCAGTCTCTGGGTGGGAGAGAACAATGATTGACTGATGCATCTCTTTCTCCAACTTTAATTCACAAAACAATTCAATGCAACAATTTGCACAAGAAATTCATTCTGCTTATATTTCTTTAAAAACAGTCCCTACGGGATTTCCCGATATATATTTATTTTTTGCGATCAAAATGACTGATTTTGTGTTGGTAATTTCCAGAATTATGTGCAAATTTTGCCTTTTTTTTTAATAATTAGGATACCACATTGACCAAGTGTTATGTTTGATGCACAATATTCACAACCTCTGTATCCTCGTGAAAATTACGCATTACAGCTTTGAATAAATTAGAGATAATCCAGTTACATACTTTTTTTTTTGCAATTTGTTTTTCGGTGAAATGATGAATTATGCAGGATCGCACCAAAATGCAACATTTTGTTGATTTTGCGTTGTATTCAGTGATCGTGAAAAACTGGAGGGACTGTAATAAGAGCTACTGATTGTTTTGAGTTGCAAAAATTGAGATGCATCATCATTTCAATCAAAATATGTTCCATACGCTCCTCTTGGCAGCTTTTCTGCACCGCTCACTAATTCTGATCAGCACAAGCGCTTTGGCCTTTAACAGCTTTCAGGTTCCTCTGGAATCAAGATGTTTGTTTGTTCTTCCTCGTTCTTCCTCTGCCTGAGCAAGACTGAAGCGCAGAGATGTTCTGTGGTCACGGGTGTCCCCCCCCCCCCCCCCCCCCCCCACACACACACACACACACGGATGGGATATGATTGTTGGTTGCGTGTGTTTATGGCAGGAGTCCCCTGGCCCAGATGGAGGAGGAGCGGCGAGAGCATGTGTCCAAGATGAAGAAGATGGAGATGGAGATGGAGCAGGTCTTCGAGATGAAGGTCAAGGAGAAGATCCAGAAGCTGAAAGATTCAGAGGCAGAGGTACTGCCACACACACACACACACACACACACACACACACACACACACACACACATATATATATATATATATACACACACACACACACACACACACGCAGACACACACACACACACACATATATATACACACACACAGACAGACAGACACACACACACACACACATATATATATACATACACACACACACACACATATATATATACACACACACAGACAGACAGACACACACACACACACACACACACACACAGACAGACAGACACACACACACACACACAGACAGACAGACACACACAGACAGACAGACACACACACATATATATATATATACACACAGACACACACATATACACAGACAGACACACACACACACATGTACAACGGGCCTTAAGTCTGCATTCTGTGCTTGATTTGACGGTCTGGTTTCTGTGTTGCAGTATTTTCCTGTAATCTCTGTAAAGCTGCTTTGAATCGATCTGTGTTGTAAAAAGCGCTGTCTAGTAAAGCTGCTTGCTCTGATCTGCAGCTCCAGCGCCGCCACGAGCAGATGAAGAAGAACCTGGAGGCTCAGCATAAGGAGCTGGAGGAGCGGAGACGGCAGTTCGAGGACGAGAGGTCGACCTGGGAGACCCAGCAGCGCATCCTGGAGCAGCAGAAAATGTACGTCAGCCTCACAGCTCTCACTGCGTCTTTATATCGCATTCACATGCGTTTTCACCCGGAAGAGGGCAAAACAATAAATAAATAAAATCCAGATTAGTATGAAAATTTAAATTTCACTGTGACCCTGGACCACAAAACCAGTCACATGGGTCAATTGAAATTGAGATTTATGCATCTTCTGAAAGCTGAATCTATAAGCTGGTCGATGGTTTGTTAGGAAAGGACAATATTAGAAAATCTGTGAGGGAGCAAATGAAGTAAAAGCATGGTAACATTCGCAAATCTTAAATATTGTGTGCATTCTCTCATTAATGAGAAGTTCCTGACCAGATACAATGATAAAATATAAGTTATGACTGCAGACCTGCCAACCTGCACTCATTATGACCTCAAAGTATTGAGGTCGATTTGTCACTGTAAACTCCGCACAAACCTGGTGACGCCTCTGTGCACGCGCAGTCCTCTAGCAGCAGCAGAAGAAGAGTTCGACCAATCATAGCGCTGGGTTCATTCCCCAAATAGCAAGTGGGGATGATTGACAGATTAAAAAGAGACTGAAAATCGACACCAAAATAGAAATTTACATATATATATATATATTCATAATTTATATTAAATATAAATATTTTATATATAAATAACACATTTTTCTTAAATATACAGGTGAAACTCGAAAAATTAGAATATCGTGCAAAAGTAATAATTTTGATGATTATGGCTTACAGCTTATGAAAACCCCAAATTCAAAATCTCAGAAAACTAGAATATTACATGAAATAAAAAATAAAAAAAGATTTTAAATACAGAAATGTCGGCCCCCTGAAAACTATAATCATGCATATGTCTATAGTTATAAATAATAAATATATTATTTCACCTTTTAATTTGAATTTACTGAAATACATGAACTTTTGCACGATATTCTAATTTTTTGTGTATTTATATATATATATATATACACAAAAAATGATTTCACACCGCGCGCACACACACACACACACACACACACACACACATATATCACGTAAACACACACTTGTACATTGGATGTGATGGTCGCTGCCCAGCGCTAGAAGAATCCTCCCGCGAGAGCTGCGCTAATGCTCTCATTCCTCTGTTGTTTTCCCGCACAGGACTTTGGAAAAGAATAAGAAGAAAGGGAAGATCTTTTAAAATGAGTTTGCTGATGCCCGGCTGTTCTCATTGGCCAATCCTCTTCCCGGTTCGTGGACCGTCAGGGACGTCAAGCCAAACACACACCAAATCGCTATTTTAATGAAGCATTTACTGAAGAACATGAGCCTCATAACAGAATGCTGTTGAAGATGTGTAATCCTGAAGGATCCCGTGTGGCGAGGCCAAATCATACTGTAAATGCACATGATATCTGGGATGGAAAACATATTATTTGCTTATTTGGCTTATGATTTAGTTTTTCTCTTATTGCAGAAGTGTCTGTCTAGTCAATATCCTTTGAACACCTCCTATAACTTCATTAATGTTATTTCAGTTATTTTTTATATATAAATATGTATACATACACCGTAATATTTTTTGTATGTTTATTAGAATACAATACGCAGACTGGTGTCTCGATACGTGTGTTTTCCTCGTGAGCGCTCTGGTTTCAGCATGTTCGTGTGCTGTACAGTATTTCCAGAACCGGTCCAAAGCTTGTTTTGTTTTCTTACGTTCTCCATCTATGTATTTTTAATTTTATTTTTCATTTGTATTGTACAGTCTCTTAATAAACTTGTGATGATACAGGTTGAGGTCACCTAGATATATATTTATAACTTACTAATCTACTTACAAAATACCTACCGTCTTTTTTGTACAAGAACCAGTGATCATAATATTGAATTAATCTTTTGTTATACTTTTTACACATATCTCAAGCTCAAAACTCGAAGATTAAATTAATACTTTAATCAAGTTTTTTTTTGTTCAAAATGTAGATTTTAAATAAGTTAATACATAGTCAATTCTTCTTCTAAAACGTGTTTGTCGTGCTCTGATTCACTATATGGTAAGCCTATTATAAATGTTTATATTTTAGACCTGTCGGGATGGTTTTCGCGGGAAATTGCGTGTCCGCGTCACTCGTCATATCCGTGAGTAAAGTTGCTCTGGCTGCTTTTCCGTGTGTGTGTGTGTGTGTGTGAGAGAGAGAGAGAAAGTATGTGTGTGTGAGAGATAGTGTGTGTGCGTGCATAGAGAATATACAAAGTGTGTGTGTGTGTGTGTGTGTGTGAGAGAGAGAGAGAGAGAAAGTGTGTGTGAGAGAGAGAAAGTGCGTGTGCGTGCAGAGTATATACAAAGTGTGTGTGTAAGAGAGAGAAAGTGTGTGCGTGTGTTAGCATAGAGTATATACAAAGTGTGTGTGTGAGAGAGCGAGAGAGAGAAAGTGTGTGTGTGAGAGCGAGAAAGTGTGTGTGAGAGAGAGAGTGTGTGTTTGAGAGATAGAGAAAGTGTGTGTGCGTGCATAGAGTATATACAAAGTGTGTGTGTGAGAGCGAGAGAGAGAGTGTGTGTTTGAGAGAAAATTAGGGTGTTTTATTAGCTACTCCGTAGGAGAGTAAGTGTGTGTGTTAGAGATAGATTAAGTGTGTGTGTGTGAGAGAGAGAGAGTAAGTGTGTGTGTTAGAGAGAGATTAAGTGTGTGTGTGTGTGTGTGTGAGAGAGAGAGAGAGAGAGTGTTACTGTATCTGTTATTATATCTAGACTAGCAGTGCATGTTTTATGATCATATTCATGGGGTTATTTCACCGCTAGAGGGCCACATTTGACCTTTAATATTTTTATATTAATATTCAGATAATTTGTATGGATCTTATTCATACTTGTAATAATTAATATTTCTAAGTAGTTTTTACCTTTATATGGTAATACAGTTGAATTTATAGACTGTCAGGGATAATTTGTGTGTAAAGCAAAAGTATACATTATAATCATTTACAAACATAATTATCAGTCTTTAACAGTTTTTATTAATATTTGGAATTATCTTTTATTTTTAGGTTTCATGTTAATTTAAATATTTCTGTTTAGGTTTGTAATTTTAATTGTATATCAGTTTTAGTTTTTATTAATTTCCAGTTAATCATTTTAATGTTTCAAATGTAACCTATTTCAGTTTGTCTGGGCAATGTTTCTAATTTTCATTTTTATTTTTTTTAACTAATATTTATATTTTATTTCCGCTTTTATTTCAGTTCACACAAAAAAAATGTTTTGTTTAATGTTTTTTTTTATAGTTTTGTTTGGATAATAACCCTAGTCTTTTACTAGTGTTTAACTTTAATGTAATAATGTAATAATGTTCATTTCATATTTAAAAGAGCATTTTATTTCATAATTAGTATTGTCCTATTACAATTGCATCTCTCATTTCTTAGCTTTTAAACAACAACCTAGTGATAAAATAGAAAAATACTTCTTTTTTTTCTTCTTAAAATCGCTTTTGTTGAGCATGTGATTATACAGTGAGAGTGTGTGTGTGTGTGTGTGTGTGTTATTCGACAACATGTAGTTATGAGTATTCTTCAGCACTAGATGGCGACACATTCTTAATATATTTTTTCAGCCTGACTTTTTTGTTTGCTTGTGAAAAGCTTCCTCACTCACGGCGCTGCAGTTTTTCCTATAGGAAAATATGACGGCATGTATATTGAATATTGAAAGCTTGTGACAGAACATATTTGTAATATCAGAATGTCAATTAGACTCTCAAAAGCCTGTAGTTTCTGCCCTGAACATCATTTGTTATATAATAAATGCACATGATCAGATTTGATTCATACGGGATTCAACATGAGCCGCCACTGTTTTTTAAAAAAGTCACAGTAATTAAAATGCACAGTTACACTTTATTTTAAGGTGTTATTGTTTCCGTGTAATTATATATTTAAATACTGAGTAATATTAATCAACTACTATAGGGTTAGGGTTAGTTGCGTGTAATTATGCATAATTTACTGTTATTACTACGGTAAGTACATGTAAAGTGTGTAACAAGGACACTGAATAAAGTCTCCCAGGGCATTGATTATCGGACGGCAAGTCTAATGGATTTGATTGGGAAACTCTAAAATCCAGCCGACTTCATCTTCATGTTATCAGTGTTGCTGAGAAGAGAACGCAACGATCTGCCCTTTATCTCTGAGATCCCGAACACACACATCAGTGAATCAATCACACACACTCCGAGAGTAAACACAAACGTGTGCATGCTGTCTAACACACGTGCACTGCCATACGCACGCCTGCAGTCACTAGCTCTTTATTCACAGTCCTGTTCCACACACACACACACACACACTAACCCGACCCTTAAACCTACCCATCACACACACACACACACACACACACACACACACACTAACCCGACCCTTAAACCTACCCATCACACACACTAACCCGACCCTTAAACCTACCCTTCACACACACTAACCCGACCCTTAAACCTACCCATCACACACACACACACACACACACTAACCCGACCCTTAAACCTACCCATCACACACACACACTAAAACTACCCATCACACACACTCACACACACACTAACCCGACCCTTAAACCTACCCATCTCACACATACACACTAACCCGACCCTTAAACCTACCCATCACACACACACTAACCCGACCCTTAAACCTACCCATCACACACACACACACACACACACACACACTAACCCGACCCTTAAACCTACCCATCACAATCACACACACTAACCCGGCCCTTAAACCTACCCATCACACACACACACACTAACCCGACCCTTAAACCTACCCATCACACATACACTAACCCGACCCTTAAACCTACCCATCTCACACACACACTAACCCGACCCTTAAACCTACCCATCAAACACACACACTAACCCGACCCTTAAACCTACCCATCACAAACACACACACTAACCCGACCCTTAAACCTACCCATCACACACACACACACACACACACTAACCCGACCCTTAAACCTACCCATCACACATACACTAACCCGACCCTTAAACCTACCCATCTCACACACACACTAACCCGACCCTTAAACCTACCCATCAAACACACACACTAACCCGACCCTTAAACCTACCCATCACACACACACACACACACACTAACCCGACCCTTAAAACTACCCATCACAAACACACACACTAACCCGACCCTTAAACCTGCCCATCACACACACACACACAAACCCGACCCTTAAACCTACCCATCACACATACACACACTAACCCGACCCTTAAACCTACCCATCAAACACGCACACTAACCCGACCCTTAAACCTACCCATCACACACACACTAACCCCACCCTTAAACCTACCCATCACACACACACACACTAACCCGACCCTTAAACCTACCCATGACACACACACACACTAACCCAACCCTTAAACCTACCCATCACACACACACACACACTAAACCGACCCTTAAACCTACCCATCACACACATACACACACACACTAACCCGACCCTTAAACCTACCCATCACACACATACACACACACTAACCCGACTCTTAAACCTAGCCATCACACACACACTAACCCGACCCTTAAACCTACCCATCACACACACACCACACACACACTCTAACCCGACCCCTAAACATACCCATCACACACACACACACTAACCCGACCCCTAAACCTACCCATCACACACACACTAACCCGACCCCTAAACCTACCCATCACACACACACACACACACACACACTATCGACCCTTAAACCTACCCATCACACACACACACACACACTAACCCGATCCTTAAACCTACCCATCACACACACACACACACACACACTAACCCGACCCTTAAACCTACCCATCACACACACACACATACTAACCCGACCCTTAAACCTACCCATCACACACACACACTAACCCGACCCTTAAACCTACCCATCACACATACACACACACACTAACCCGACCCTTAAACCTACCCATCACACACACACACACACACACTAACCCGACCCATAAACCTACCCATCACACACACACACACACACACACACACACTAAACCGACCCTTAAACCTGCCCATCACACACACACACACACACACACACACTAACCTGACCCCTAAACCTACCCATCACACACACACACTAACCCGACCCTTAAACCTACCCATCACACACACACACACTAACCCGACCCTTAAACCTACCCATCACACACACACACACTAACCCGACCCTTAAACCTACCCATCACACACACACACTAACCCGACCCTTAAACCTACCCATCACACACACACACTAACCCGACCCTTAAATCTACCCATCACACACACACACACTAACCCGACCCCTAAACTTACCCATCATCACACACACACAAACACACTAACCCGACCCCTAAACTTACCCATCACACTTCTTCTTATGCAGTCCATCGATTTCGAAGATGACGTCACTTCTAGGATGCATTATTGGAGTGTTGGTTCAACCGCTGCTGACGGCGGTGCCATTGAAGGTGACTGTGAAGCCCAATCCGAGAGCCACATGTCCTACTGCAGTAAGGACAAGTGAATGCTGAGTCTGGGTGTGGATATAGTTCTGGCTGTGCGCGCGCAAGGAGACCCTAAAAAGCTGTGGCATCAGCCCTGGAGTTCTGGAAACAAACGCTGCCAACCGCGCTCAACATAGAACTGAGCTACATCAGCGCAGACTCCAGCGCGCACAGCCAGAACCCATCACACACACACACACGTTTACTTAGCTATCTAAATGGGGACATTCCATAGACGTAATGCTTTTTATACTGTTGCAACTGTATATTCTGTCCCCTTACACTAACCCTGTCCCTAAACCTACCCATCACACACACACACACACACTGCCCCATCCCTAAACCTACCCATCACACACACACACATACACTGCCCCTATCCCTAAACCTACCCATCACACACACACACACACTGCCCCTATCCCTAAACCTACCCATCACAGGAGACATTCTGCATTTTTACATATTTAAAAAAAACTTTTATTACTTTATTTTTAAAACTGATTTACAAATGAGGACGTCCCTAAATGGAGTTTTTTGGGAGATTTTGTCAGGTTTTGGTCACTTCTGGGTACAAATTTGTCCCCAAAATATAGTTAAGTAGGTACACACACACACACACTAACCCGACCCTTAAACCTACCCATCACACACACACACACACACACACACGTCCCCCTTGAACACTTACAGGAACTCGTCATCAACACTTTAAATGACCGTGACTTGTAGACTGATGAGGCACTTTATCTGGATGAAATAAATACAGCTCGAGTGGCTGAGTACTGTATATAGGTCGTGACCCTTGACCTATAGGCTCTGTTCCGGCTGGAGGCTGTTTAGTGCTTGATCTACTGAGCTGTGGTGTGGAACCGCACAAGTTCATCAGTAGTTTATGATGGGATTTCCGTGAGCGAGAGAGCGCGCAGGAAAGGTTCGAGCTAATCAGCGTTTCTGCAGGAGATTTCCACTTTCTTTCAGCTTTTAGAAATTGTGTTCCATTTATCTTTTACTTATTAAGGTTTGTTCTCAAATCTTAATTCGTCTGATGGATCACACTGCATCATATACTGCAACATATTTATCAGACATTTGATTAATGTGAAATTAATGCTTATATAAATATAAAATTATAAATAAATAAAAATCAAACTATGAAATAAAAATTATTTAGTATAATAAACTTACAGCTCATTAGAATTTTCCTGTAGTTGTAGAATTTGTAGTATTTGCAAATCTTCTGGAATTTGTTAGGCGGTTGCTAGGGTGATCTGGTTGGTTGCTAAGGTGGTACTTCTGTGAGTTTTTTGCTGGGTGATTTGATAGGAAGTTTTTAAACCTTAAAAACAAACCTTTTACTTTCCCGGGTTCATTTGGACCTTATAAAACTGTCATAGGTTAATATTTTTCAACTAAAACCATATTGTATATGATCAGTAACTTCTCATTAATGAGTGAATGTAAAAAATTGCACAATTGTTTTTTAATGTTACCATGTTTTTACCATGCTATTACTTTATTTACCCCCTTTTTATTTATTAAAAAATAGTTCAATTCTTTGAAATTGTTAGAACTACAGCGAAAAACCAGTGTGATGCAAGAAAATGTGTATTTTTTATCAATACTTCCTGCTGAAGTATCATGTCCATGCACTGCGCGTTCACGATTACCGTAATTACGAGGTTTTAACTTGTTAAAAGTGTTCACGATCTTGTTATTACAACATGTAATACATAATTACATAATAGTTTTTAGAACATAAAACAGCTCTGGCTAGAACGTCATGTTATCATCCTGAAATCATCCAGTTACAACTCTTTCCCAGTTCCCGCCATTCCCGTGTTTTCGCTGTTGTACGGTAGGGGGCGCTATTACATGGACGCTTGTTTCCCCCACAGATTAAAAAATAAAAAAGGTAATTCTGACTTTTTATCTCAAAATTGCATGATATAAATTCGCCATTGTGTGTTATAAAGTTAGAATTGCGCGATATAAACTTGCAATTCTGAGAAAAGATGTCCGAATTGTGAGTTTAAATCTAGCAATTGCAAGTTTATATCGTGCAATTCTGACTTTATAACACACAATGGATTTGTAAGGGGAAAAATACTTTATATCTCACATATCTGTATATGATATATCTGTATATGTATGTATATCTCGCAATTATCTTTTAAATGTTTTACTCTGTGGCGAAAACGAGCTTCATCTTCTGAAAGAGAATGTCTGGATCAACACAGATGAAGAAGAAGCAGAAACAAGTCATAGGCCTGTTATTTGTAAGCGTGCATATGTAAAATAATGCGATCATCAACATAAACAGCATATTAATCAGAACTGAATGAGATGTGGACCTGAAGCTTTGCTGGACTCGATCGACTCTTGATCATCGTTCTGAACCCCATCTGGACAGTCTTTGACAAAAACACTCTTTTCTCAGCTTTTTGCTCAAATGTTGCTTTTTTAATGACACTGACCCGTATGCAAGTGCTGATAAAAAGAATGCATTATTAATAAGCAAAAATTAAACCTTTTTTTAATGCAAAGGCTCTGTTCATTTTCTTTTTATTGATATAGTACATGTTCAGATATTAATTTTGATGTTTTTTATTTAATATTTTGTGTTTTAGGGGATTTTTTATATTAAATTATATTTACGCTGTATTTGTATATTCACTTTTTGAGCTTAAGCTGGTAAATCTTCAATGCGTTAGTTAGAGCAACAGACTGAAGTTTGATCTCTTCTCAAACACGACACTTGGCAGATTATTGCAGAAGTGGAAAAGGTGTCAAAAATTAACTCGAAATGAAAAATGAAAAAGTAACACAATTGAACGCGCATGAAAAATGCACCAAAAATACTATTTTCATTATCATAAATGATTTTATATAATTTTGTATTAATATTTTCAAAATCCCATTTTACTCTAAAACTTGTGTTCCAATGTGAGTGACGTCAGTAAATGATGTTTCAGTGAGAGTGTGTGCGGCTGCAGTTCCAAACCCGTCCACTAGAGGAAACTCGATTTTCTTTTTCTTTTTTTTCCAATTTTTTTCACATAGCAAATGCCAAAACCTTTACCAAGTTTCATACCATTCCAATGAAGTAAAAAATTGTAAAAACATTGTAAAAAAAAAAAAAAAAAAAACGAAACATTTTTCGGTCAAAAATGACCGAAGAGCACCAGTCCTGGAAAAGTCATATAACTTGTGCAGTGAACATACTTGTTTGTAAAATGCTCAGCTATGAACTTTGAGAGTGCAATCTTTGTAGAATGTCAGGAATCAGGATTGCATGTACTTGGACATTCATTAGTGAAAGTGTGTGTGAACCCTAAACATGCAACACTGCATTAGCAGTTCCAGTGCCGCATCAGCGGATCTGTTGAACTTTAACTTTAATCCGGCAGAAACCAGAGTTTTACTGTAGATCTGTGCTACAAAACCAGCACAGTGATCAATGAAATCACTCTAAATATGCCTTTCCCATCAGTAAAGCTGCAGTTTATTCACTTTAATGAATGCAGAAAACACATCAAAGAGTAAAACTACACATAGAAGTCAGAAAAACAGATATAGAAATATACACTGATTTTGCAGTCACTGCAACACACACACTTCGTAACTTGAAAAGCACAGAATAGTAGATATCATAAACACTGTTTCATTGATAAAGTCTTCATACTTTCAGATTGACACTGATGCATTAACCCTTTATTTATGACTATTTGCAAATAAATTAGTTTAGGAAAAATATTTGTTAACACTTTCTATGAAGGCCATGCTTATGATGAATTATAGCCCCATTCATACTTATAATCATTACTATTCTATAAATATATTTATAAAGACTCATTAAGACCTATACTGCATTATAAGAACAGTTATAGTTACATTTGTTATTTTTATAATTACTTATATTATAAATCATTTGCTTTTCAATGTGCATGTTCATAATCCATACACTGATTTATAAATGATAAAATATGAAATAGTTCCAGAGAAACTGGTTTGCTGTACAAATTAGTTATTAATTATGTCTTTAATGGCTAATGTTTGCATTACAGGTCATGAATGGTAATTATTATTTGTTAAAATCTATATCTCCTCAGCTGTGCATGGTATTGCTTTCAAATTATACTTTAAAAAATATTGTTTCCGTGTTTTACTAGTATGTAACATTAAAAAAATATATATTTATTTCAACAGTTTGTATTAATGATTTCAGTTTTTCTTTTCATTATTTTATTACATGGATTATTGTTCATTATATACATTTACAAATAAAAAATGTACAATGAGCACATCTTCATGACTTCTTAACATTTGCTTTAGGAAAATTGCATCCTATGTTTTCACTTTACGCATTTATAGAGTTAGTAACTGTATTATCACTCACAATAAGTATTTATAAGAACACAACACGGCTATTAATAACACAGAAATAAATCTGAATTACTATAAAGTCATTGTAACTATAATAGAATAGCACTGTAATGCAGGCGGCTTCTTTATAAATACATTCATGGAATATAACTGACTAATTAATACTTATAAATCAGTGTATAATTATGAGCATGCACACTGGCAAATGCATGAATTATAAGTAATTATAAAAAACAATACAAATTTAACTATAAGTGTTCTTATAATGCAGTATAGGTTGTAATGAGTTTATAAATATATTTATAAATAAGTATAAATATATAAATATATTTATAAATAAGTATAAATGGAGCTATAATTCATTATAACCTTCATAGAAAGTGTTACCAAATATTTCAATACATTTTAATTCAGTCAAAAATAATTTATGTCAAACTTTAAACCCATGGGGGAAAATGAACCAGTTTAACAGTGTCTGTGGCATTAACACGACAAACTCTGCATTAGATGTGCTTTTTTAACATCGCATCTGCAGATGCACTATAAAAAAAAAAATTATTTTATCAAATCAACTTCATATAATTTATGTGATTCAGATAATATAATATTTTGAGTTTCTGATGATTCATCCAACCTCCTACAAAGTATCAACTCAATAGTTTTAATTTCTGTTTTTAAAGTTAAACCATCAATCATGTTTACAGTGATGAACGTTTTTGCAGTGTGGGAAAATAAGCTTGAGAGCAGAAACTGAAACAGGCCAGTCCCTCAAACCCAGACCTGAACTCTCCAACGCGTAGGCGTTTATAACCCATAATGTTCAAGCGTTCCCACGCGTCAGGAAGCAGGAGTCTATAAATGATTGAGGGGAAGTTGCTTCACAGTACCTTCTTCATGTCAGACTTTAATGAGTCTTGATAAACGCTGTCCACAATCTGACACACTGACCTTTAACCCCGAGCCTGTGATCCGTCAATCAATGAGCCCGCCAGATCGCGCACGGCTCAGCTCAAACACGCGTGCACTCCCGGGCGAACGTCTGCAATAATGATGATTTCATGTTTCTGAAAGAGCTCACCAAGGCGGCATTTAACTGATAAAAAATGCATAATATTATTGCCATTTAAAACCGCTGTTTTCTGTGGAAGCTTGTTTCCGCCACAGAATGAAACATAAAAAAGTTTCTCACAATTTCGTGATAGAAAGTCACAATTACGAGTTACAGAGGTCAGAACTGTGAGAAATAAACTCGCAATTCTGACTTTATAACACGCAATAATTGGGACTTTATCTCTCGCAATTCTGACTTCATAACTCGCAATTGTGAGATTAAAAAAATGCAATTATCTTTTAAAATGTTTTGTTCTGTGGCAGAAACAAGCTTTCTATGAATACATATGAATATATATATATAAAGTGTAATTTATTCCTGTGATCAAAGCTGAATTTTCAGCATTACTCCAGTCTTCAGTGTCACATGATCCTTCAGAAAGACTGGACATCTGACCTATATTTATTATACACATATGGATCATATTGTTAACCCATCAATGCACAATTATGTGATAGTTGCATTTTATTGTTTGCATTCAACATTGTTTTTTTTTCTCTCTGTTATCTGTGAAGATTTGCTTCGGTTCACACAGAACTCTTCATACAATCACCTTTTTTATAATGGCCTAAATGTTTTACTGTAACTGTTCAAGTGAAACGGATCACTATGGCAACACCTGTATAGTGGTTACAGGGGTTTCCTCTCATCCGCATTCAAGGGGAAATTACAGTAGGCTTGCATTGACGTGAAAGCCAGATTTACTTGGAAACTTCTCACCACCGCAGGCAGAAACTTTTGATCGGTTATTTTATTCAGTGTTACAAAGTAGGTCAGTGCATCAAACTCCACACGGCCTCAGTCACGGCAGCTTTACACACTTTACTTCACGCACTGCATCATTCAAAGACATTCAAATCAGATTATTGTTCCCAATCGTGCAGCAGTTCAGTGCAACATTCTCTCAGCGAATTCCTTCAGAAAGCTTTTGAATCTTGACATTTGAAGATCTAAAATGAAGAAGCATTCGCTCTTATGTTGTAACGGAAGCCGTTTAAGGGGGCATCACATTTCTTTGATATTTTGATGAGAGAGGGAGAGGGAGAGGAAGAGGAAGAGGAAGAGGAAGAGGAAGAGGAAGAGGAAGAGGGAGAGGAAGAGGGATAGGGAGAGGAACAGGGAGAGGAAGAGGAACAGGGAGAGGAAGAGGAACAGGGAGAGGAAGAGGGAGAGGAAGAGGGAGAGGAAGAGGAACAGGGAGAGGAAGAGGAACAGGGAGAGGAAGAGGGAGAGGAACAGGGAGAGGAAGAGGAAGAGGAACAGGGAGAGGAAGAGGGAGAGGGAGAGGAACAGGGAGAGGAAGAGGAAGAGGGAGAGGAAGAGGAACAGGGAGAGGAAAAGGAACAGGGAGAGGAAGAGGGAGAGGGAGAGGAACAGGTAAAGGAAGAGGGAGAGGAAGAGGAAGAGGGAGAGGAAGAGGGATAGGGAGAGGAACAGGGAGAGGGAGAGGAACAGGGAGAGGAAGAGGAACAGGGAGAGGAACAGGGAGAGGAAGAGGAACAGGGAGAGGAACAGGGAGAGGAAGAGGGAGAGGGAGAGGAACAGGGAGAGGAACAGGGAGAGGAAGAGGGAGAGGGAGAGGAACAGGTAAAGGAAGAGGGAGAGGGAGAGGGAGAGGGAGAGGAAGAGGAAGAGGAATAGGGAGAGGAAAAGGAACAGGGAGAGGAAGAGGAAGAGGGAGAGGGAGAGGAAGAGGAACAGGGAGAGGAACAGGGAGAGGAACAGGGAGAGGAAGAGGGAGAGGAAGAGGGATAGGGAGAGGAACAGGGAGAGGGAGAGGAATAGGGAGAGGAAGAGGAAAAGGGAGAGGAAGAGGGAGAGGAGAGGAAGAGGGAGAGGAAGAGGAAGAGGGAGAGGGAGAGGGAGAGGGAGAGGAAGAGGAACAGGGAGAGGAAGAGGGAGAGGAAGAGGAACAGGGAGAGGAAGAGGGAGAGGGAGAGGAACAGGGAGAGGACGAGGAAGAGGGAGAGGGAAGAGGGAGAGGGAGAGGAAGAGGAACAGGGAGAGGAAGAGGGAGAGGGAGAGGAACAGGGAGAGGAAGAGGGAGAGGAAGAGGGAGACGGAGAGGGAGAGGGAGAGGGAGAGGAACAGGGAGAGGAAGAGGGAGAGGGAGAGGGAGAGGAAGAGGAACAGGGAGAGGAAGAGGGAGAGGGAGAGGAGGAGGAACAGGGAGAGGAAGAGGAAGAGGGAGAGGGAGAGGGAGAGGGAGAGGAAGAGGGAGAGGGAGAGGGAGAGGGAGAGGGAGAGGGAGAGGAAGAGGGAGACGGAGAGGGAGAGGGAGAGGGAGAGGAACAGGGAGAAGAACAGGGAGAGGAAGAGGAACAGGGAGAGGGAGAGGGAGAGGGAGAGGAAGAGGAAGAGGAAGAGAGAGAGGAAGAGGGAGAGGGAGAGGGAGAGGGAGAGGAACAGGGAGAGGAACAGGGAAACGGAGAGGGAGAGGAAGAGTGAGAGGGAGAGGAAGAGGGAGAGGGAGAGGAAGAGGGAGAGGGAGAGGGAGACGGAGAGGGAGAGGAAGAGGGAGAGGAACAGGTAGAGGAAGAGGAAGAGGGAGAGGAAGAGGAACAGGGAGAGGAAGAGTGAGAGGGAGAGGAAGAGGGAGAGGGAGAGGAAGAGGGAGAGGGAGAGGAAGAGGAAGAGGAAGAGGAAGAGGAAGAGGGAGAGGAACAGGGAGAGGAACAGGGAGAGGAACAGGGAGAGGAACAGGGTGAGGAAGAGGGAGACGGAGAGGGAGAGGATCAGGGAGAGGAACAGGGAGAGGGAGAGGGAGAGGAACAGGGAGAGGAAGAGGGAGACGGAGAGGGAGAGGGAGAGGGAGAGGAACAGGGAGAGGGAGAGGAAGAGGGAGAGGAAGAGGGAGAGGGAGAGGAAGAGGAAGAGGTAGAGGAAGAGGAAGAGGAAGAGGGAGAGGAAGAGGAAGAGGGAGAGGAAGAGGGAGGGGAACAGGGAGAGGAACAGGGAGAGGAAGAGGGAGAGGAACAGGGAAAGGAAGAGGGAGAGGAAGAGGGAGAGGAAGAGGGAGAGGGAGAGGGAGGGGAACAGGGAGAGGAACAGGGAGAGGAAGAGGGAGACGGAGAGGAAGAGGAACAGGGAGAGGAACAGGGAGAGGGAGAGGAAGAGGGAGAGGAAGAGGGAGAGGGAGAGGAAGAGGGAGACGAGAGGGAGAGGGAGAGGGAGAGGAAGAGGAAGAGGGAGAGGGAGAGGAAGAGGGAGACGAGAGGGAGATGGAGAGGAAGAGGAAGAGGAAGAGGGAGATGGAGAGGGAGAGGAAGAGGGAGAGGAAGAGGAAGAGGAAGAGGGAGACGGAGAGGAAGAGGGAGAGGGAGAGGAAGAGGAAGAGGGAGAGGAAGAGGAAGAGGGAGACGGAGAGGGAGAGGGAGAGGAAGAGGAAGAGGGAGAGGGAGAGGAACAGGGAGAGGAAGAGGAAGAGGAAGAGGACGATGAAGAGGGAGAGGAAGAGGAAGAGGAAGAGGGAGAGGGAGAGGAACAGGGAGAGGTAGAGGGAGAGGAAGAGGAAGAGGGAGAGGGAGAGGACGATGAAGAGGGAGAGGAAGAGGAAGAGGGAGAGGAACAGGACGATGAAGAGGGAGAGGAAGAGGGAGAGAGAGAAGATCGAGAAGAGGAGAGGAAGTGAGAAGACGAGGCAGGGCGAACGAGGGACTTAAGAGAGGAAGAGAGGAGGATGAGAACAGAGGTTAAGAAGAGAAGAGAGAAAGTTACTACGCTAACACAGAACGAGAAGAGAAAATGGCAAAAGAGAGGGAAGAGAGAAAATGAGGGAGAAAGAGAGAAGAAGAGGGAGAGGAGAGGGTAGAGGAACAGGGAGAGGAAGAGGGAAACGGGAGAGAGGGAGGGAAGAGCTGTGAGGGAGAGGAAGAGGAGAGGGAAGAGGGAGAGGAGACGGAGAGGGAGCGGAGAGGGATAGGAAACAGGTCGAGGAAGAGGAAAGAGGGAGAGGAAAGAGGAACAGGGAGAGGAAAGGGAGAGGAGAGGAGGGGACGAGGGAGGAGAGGGAGAGGGAGAGGAAGAGGAAGAGGGAGAGGAAGAGGAAGAGGAAGAGGGAGAGGAAGAGGGAGAGGAACAGGGAGAGGAACAGGGAGAGGAACAGGGTGAGGAAGAGGGAGACGGAGAGGGAGAGGGAGAGGAAGAGCAACAGGGAGAGGAACAGGGAGAGGGAGAGGGAGAGGAACAGGGAGAGGAAGAGGGAGACGGAGAGGGAGAGGGAGAGGAAGAGGAACAGGGAGAGGAACAGGGAGAGGGAAAGGAAGAGGGAGAGGAAGAGGAAGAGGGAGAGGAAGAGGAAGAGGAAGAGGAAGAGGAAGAGGGAGAGGAAGAGGAACAGGGAGAGGAACAGGGAGAGGGAGAGGAAGAGGGAGGGGAACAGGGAGAGGAACAGGGAGAGGAAGAGGGAGAGGAACAGGGAAAGGAAGAGGGAGAGGAAGAGGGAGAGGAAGAGGGAGAGGGAGAGGGAGGGGAACAGGGAGAGGAACAGGGAGAGGAAGAGGGAGACGGAGAGGAAGAGGAACAGGGAGAGGAACAGGGAGAGGGAGAGGAAGAGGGAGAGGAAGAGGGAGAGGGAGAGGAAGAGGGAGACGAGAGGGAGAGGGAGAGGAAGAGGAAGAGGGAGAGGGAGAGGAAGAGGGAGACGAGAGGGAGATGGAGAGGAAGAGGAAGAGGAAGAGGGAGATGGAGAGGGAGAGGAAGAGGGAGAGGAAGAGGAAGAGGAAGAGGGAGACGGAGAGGAAGAGGGAGAGGAAGAGGAAGAGGAAGAGGGAGAGGAAGAGGAAGAGGAAGAGGGAGAGGAAGAGGAAGAGGGAGAGGGAGAGGAACAGAGAGAGGAAGAGGAGGAGGAAGAGGACGATGAAGAGGGAGAGGAAGAGGAAGAGGAAGAGGGAGAGGGAGAGGAACAGGGAGAGGAAGAGGGAGAGGAAGAGGAAGAGGGAGAGGGAGAGGACGATGAAGAGGGAGAGGAAGAGGAAGAGGACAATGAAGAGGGAGAGGAAGAGGGAGAGGAAGAGGACGATGATGAGGGAGAGGAAGAGGAAGAGGAAGAGGGAGAGGGAGAGGAACAGGGAGAGGAAGAGGGAGAGGAAGAGTAAGAGGGAGAGGGAGAGGAAGAGGGAAACCTGGAGGAGTGGTACGACATGCACAAAGAAGAAGACAACCAAATCTGTGTAAAGAAATTCGTGCAACAATTGTGGACCATGTAATAAACCACGGACTAACACTGAGGGAGGCTGGACTGAGTACAGCCTAACCTAAGCAGGTACACGGTGGCATCAATAGTTCGGACATTTCGTCAAGAGCACAGGTGAGACACTTCTCTTCAATCAACAAAAAATCCATTGGTTACTGCATGTATCATTTTACAGTAAGCTATGCATTGTGTTTGGCCAACATAGGATTGAACGTTGTGAGCACCAAGGAGGGCGGGGCCCCATATTCACACAGGAGCAAGAGATAGAGATCATAAACCTCGTTTTGGCCAATACTGCAATCAGACTTCGAGAAATTCAAGCCCATATTGTCAATGATCACCTCATTTTCAATAATGTTCAACAGGTCTCTCTGTCAACAATAGCCCATATCCTTAAAAACCATCAAGTTCTGATGAAACAACTGTATAAAGTGCCATTTGAAAGAAATGCAGACAGGGTGAAGGTCCTGCAGCGTGAATATGTGGTGGTACGCTTTGTTCACTGACTGTAGTATTGTGTACTGAACACATAACCTTTTTACTGTACATGTAATTTTACTATATAGCAGACCTACGGTATATTGATCTACACAATGTGATCTTTTGCTGTATTTCAGAGAGTTTTGCAAATGGATGCGGAGGAAGTCCCGCATGAGTTTATATACATTGATGAGGCTGGATTTAACCTGACAACAGTGCGAAGAAGGGGAAGAAACATCATTGGCCACAGGGCTATTGTCAATGTACCAGGGCAACATGGGGGTAACATTACCCTTTGTGCTGCCATTACACAGAATGGGGTCATCCACCACCATGCCAACTTGGGTCCTTACAACACTGTCCTCATTCTTACATTTTTAGATAGATTACACGATATTCTCACAGCAGCAAACCAAAGGGACCAGATGCAATACAATGTCATCTGGGACAATGTAGCTTTCCATCGTTCTGCTCTGGTCCAAAACTGTTTAACAATTTACAGTTCAGTATCTTCCGCCATACTCCCCCTTCCTAAACCCCATCGAGGAGTTCTGCCCAACATGGCGGTGGAAGGTTTATGATCTCCGGCCCTGAGTCCAGATGCCCCTCATTCAAGCTATGGAGGAAGCATGTGATCAAATTGAAGCAGCAAGGGTGGATTCGTCACTCGAAAAGATTCTTCCCACGTTGCCTTGCAAGTGAAAATATAGCCTGTGGTGTTGACGAGGCCCTGTGGCCAGAACCAGCTAGGCGGAGAGATGTTTAGTACTGAACTGGATATGTAATTTGTTACAGTATTACTGTAAGCTTATAGTACAATGGTACGTTCAGTAATACTGTATGAAAACTGGAAAATGTTTTTGAAAAGAAAATGAAAAGAAATAAATATTTTCATTAGTCTGCTAAATTTGTGTCGTGGTGTTGGTGAGTTTATTTTTACACTTTCTCTGTAAATGCTAGAAGTGTTTTAGGTTGAGCACAGGAGTGTTTAACTGATTCAAACAGAGGCAAACCATATGATGGTTGTGTTTATGTTATGACAACAAAATAAGGTTTTTATAAGACTAGTTTAGACAAAAGTGTTCCATTTTGCAAATGATCTGAAGTGTTGTGCTACTTTGGTGTAGGGTTGTGTTAACTGTGTGTAGTGTTTTGACAAACCTGGCCCTGTTTTCAAAATTGTGCTTAAGCAATCGAAAAAAACTGTACGCTTTTGTGTGTGTGTGTGTGTGTGTGTGTGTGTGTGTGT
>CM060631.1:940000-960000 GCA_030578275.1 Meda fulgida | reverse complement strand
TATTTTTGTGCGAATACTGTCAGATTTCAAAGGCCTGAAACTACAGCGGAAGTGAATCGTGCTTCTGATGGCTCACACTGCACACGGCATATCTCGTGTGTGTAGAAATGCTCATCTGAACACACGTGTTGAAATGTCAACATTATTGCAACGGCAGAAAGAACCAAAAAAGTGCTGGAAAAGGGGAAGTTGTGTTTGGCTGTAAAAGTGTGTGTGTGTGTGTGTGTGTGTGTGTGTGTGTGTGTGTGTGTGTGTGTGTGTGTGTGTGTGTGTGTGTGTGTGTGTGTGTGTGTGTGTGTGTGTGTGTGTGTGTGTGTGTGTGTGTGTGTGTGTGTGTGTGTGTGTGTGTGTGTGTCTGTGTGTGTGTGTGTGTGTGTGTGTCTGTGTCTGTGTCTGTGCGTGTCTGTGCGTGCACTTTGGCTTCAAGTTTATTAGGGTTTGCCAGATGCAGGAAACTCTTTCTTGCATCATTCTTTACACTTTATTTTTCTTATAAATGCCAACGGCCTGATGAGTCACTGCATTGGAGAGTTGTAAAATGAAGTTCTGTGTTCATTTCAGTTCTTTACTTCAAAACATCTGAGATTTATAGTGAAAGTGCTTCTATTTACCATTTTTTTCTAACTTTTGTTAAAAATAACATGAAATTTGTTGTGTCCTGCATCTTGAAAACACGACTGCAAAATAATGCTGTGAATTCTTTGCACCTTGACAAGTTCACATGTGCATTCGCAACTTGTGTGGCGATATAAGTTGTAATATAATGTTTGTGTTGTATAAATACAATAAAAAAAAATCCTCTAAAAACAAAACGGTAAACTACTGGCAGCTGTGTTTGGAGGCATCATACCGTTAAAATACAGTGTTACTGTTTTTTAAATTAACAGCTAAATATCGTTTTGTCAGTTACAGTATAAAACTGTAAAATATGCTGTTAAATTACAGTTATACTGTAGCTGATAAAACGGCTTTTAGCTGTTAATTTCAAAACAGTAACACTGTATTTTTACGGTATGATGCTGGAAAACACAGCTGCCAGTAGTTTACCGTTTTTTACAGGATTTTTTTTTTACAGTGTGGATGTGTTTGGTTAAGTTAATCGACGCTGCTTTTAATAGTGAGACTTTTGCTTTTGTAATCAGGCTCTCAAAAAAATTATATCAGAATTTGGATTTAGATTTATCGGCCAATAAATCAGTTATAGGCTTTTAAATATAAAGTATTATGTGTTTTATATTAAATATTTGTTAAAAAATATGTTTTATATTCCATATTATTAAATATCAAATATATCAGTGTGTCTGTAGACAATAGTTTCATTATTCAGCTGAAGTTCTGTTCTGATAGTGTCAGTGCAGTTTAACCGAGAATCTTCCTGAATATTAATAGTCTTTTAAACGTCTCATCCACAGTGAAGACACACGGTCACTCATTAACTCATTTACTGATTCTCACATAGAAATTAAGCACCATCTGAAAGAGTTTTGGTTAACATTTATGTATAATACATTATGAAGGTATTTCTAATGTACATTATGATACATTATATCTTTTCATAAATAAATGTAACCAAAGTTCAAGTGCATTATAAGATCTGCAGTCGTGTGTTTTAATGCATTATACTCTCTAAAGGCTTGTTCAGTGAATAGATAATGTATTATAACTGTGGCTACAATTATTCATTAGATCATGAAATGCATTATAAGGTGCATTAAAGCATAACACTTGTATAATAAATTATACATAAGGGCTTTAAGTAAAGTTTTTGTTTCATTTGACCTTCTTCAGTGCTTGTTTTAAAACTCCAGGTTTTTCTAGTAATAATGTACGTTTATGAGCTGCTAGGTTGCATGCAATTAAAAATAAAAATCAAATGAATGAATTAAAGCTAAATCTACATCACTGTTTCATGTTGACTAAAGAAGCTGCTTTTCCATTGTGGTGTGTTCCTCAGGACAGGGCTTTATCTCTAGATCCCACTATGGCCCAGTCAGCACACAGAACTGCACTGGGGTTAATGGTTCACCTGGTTGTGAAACGCTCTGAGGACTGAGGGAGGGTTTTCTGGAAAGCAGCTTATCTCAGCTGAGGTGCGTATAAATACAGCGTTCAGCTCCTGTGTGGATATAAGCCTTCAGAACATCATCATCGTCACCGTCGTCTTCCTCATCCTCATCATCCGCCTGCGCTCTTCTGCTCGACATGGGTGTGGCGTACAGCGTGGGAGAGTAAGTAACACAGGATTTTAAATTCCACTTTTGTTGGTGATTTTGAATCTGTAACATCATGCCTTGCAGAACATCAAAAGTTCTGTGTAGAACCTTTAACATCCACACACTCTTAATCTGGAGTTCTTCACGCGCCGGTCTAACATGATAACGTTTTTTATTTAATACTTTGTATATTTAGGGGATTTTGTGCTAAATTATATTTATGCTGTATTTATAATTCATTTATTCACTTTTTGAGCATAGACCTGAAAATAAAATGTTCAACTTAAATTGTTGTAAATCTTGAATGCTTTAGAGCAACAGACTGAAGTTTGATCTCCTCAAACACGACACTTGGCAGAGAGAGAGGGGGAGAGAGAGAGAGAGAGAGAGAGAGTGGGTGAGTGAGAGAGAGAGAGAGAGAGAGAGAGAGAGAGAGAGAGAGAGAGAGAGAGAGAGAGAGAGGGAGAGAGAGAGAGAGAGAGAGAGAGAGAGAGAGAGAGAGAGAGAGAGAGAGAGAGAGAGAGAGAGAGAGAGAGAGAGAGAGTGGATGAGTGAGAGAGAGAGAGAGAGAGAGAGAGAGAGAGAGAGAGAGAGAGAGAGAGGGGGGGGGGGGAGAGAGAGAGAGAGAGAGAGTGGATGAGTGAGAGAGAGAGAGAGAGAGAGAGAGAGAGAGTGGATGAGTGAGAGAGAGAGAGAGAGAGAGAGAGAGAGAGAGAGAGAGAGAGGGGGAGAGAGAGAGAGAGAGAGAGAGAGAGAGTGGATGAGTGAGAGAGAGAGAGAGAGAGAGAGTGGATGAGTGAGAGAGAGAGAGAGAGAGAGAGAGAGAGAGTGGATGAGTGAGAGAGAGAGAGAGAGAGAGAGAGAGAGAGTGGATGAGTGAGAGAGAGAGAGAGAGAGAGAGAGAGAGAGAGAGAGAGAGAGAGAGAGAGAGAGAGAGAGAGAGGGGGAGAGAGAGAGAGAGAGAGAGAGAGAGTGGATGAGTGAGTGAGAGAGAGAGAGAGAGAGAGAGAGAGAGAGTGGATGAGTGAGTGAGAGAGAGAGAGAGTGTGAGAGAGAGAGAGAGAGAGAGAGAGGAGAACAGAGAGAGAGAGAGAGAGAGAGAGAGAGAGTGGATGAGTGAGAGAGAGAGAGAGAGAGAGAGAGAGAGAGAGAGAGTGGATGAGTGAGTGAGTGAGTGAGAGAGAGAGAGAGAGAGAGAGAGAGAGAGTGGATGAGTGAGTGAGAGAGAGAGAGAGAGAGAGAGAGAGAGAGAGAGTGGATGAGTGACACCAGACACCAGATATATTTTTTTTTACATATTTTTTCACTAGTGTGTGCAGGACACTATAGTTCATTTATATTCTTATAGTTACCCAAATATTCTTCATACAGCACTACCAGTGACATTTACACACATTCGGGGCCAGAGATGATTCTCCACTTTGAGCTGATCATGTTTTCTTCAGTGTTTTTCTGAAACTGCTGATGCTCTTTTACACACAGACTGAACAACATGAAGCATTGCTTGGTCACTGGTGGAGCTAAACTGGTATTCTCTAATTGTGTAGTTAAATTTACCAGCTGACAGATATTCATCATAATTCATGTGTGAGTCTAACAGAAGGACGGACAAAACCAGTGAAATATCAGTTTAATAACTCTGAGTTCTGCTCATATTTAATACCATTTTCTAAACTATAGCGAATAAACTGATAATGTGAGAAATGTTGAAGGAGTCTGAATAAATCTTGAATCGCTTTTATTACACACGATTGTTCTCTCCAAGGATCCATTACAGGTTTATCGTAAGTCATTTAGTCCCAAACTGTTTCCAGTGAAGTCTTGAGTTACTGTATCTCACAGTCTGGGATATTCCCGTGTGCCAGGGAGAGGTTAATATGACGTCCAGATGTGCTGTGATAGCAGGACTCAAGGAAAATAAGCCATAACTGTAACTTCCAGGAATACAGTCCATGCATTACAGTGAGAGAGTAATGGAGAGTTCAAATCCAGTGCGTCTGCTCAGTGTGCATCAGAGCAACACACACATTTACATGCAAATGCTCTGAGGCACAGTCCATGTGAACGCCTTTATAATATGCATCTTATGATGTGCGTGTGTTTGGGTTCCTTCAGGGTGGATCATCTCTACACGTTCTTCGTCCAGTGGTCTCCGGAGAGCATGTGCAGTAAACACAGAGGCGAGCAGGATTTCCTGAAGCTCCACCCAGAGACCCTCACTGTGATCGACACGTTACTCAATCATCATGACCCCAAAAACTGGAAGGTATGTTGCACAAAATCACGTTTATTCAGCATTAATATGATCAAAGTACAAGCACTTTCCCGAGAACAGAGAGACCGCGACTCTAAGTCAAGCAGGATCATGCATGATAACAATAATTTAAATATTACACTGCCGTTCAAAAGTTTTAGATCAGTACGATTTTAAATGTTTTTAAAAGAAGACTCGTATTCTCACCAAGGCTGCATTTATTTGATTAAAAATATGAAAATACGTCATTTATTCCTGTGATCAAAGCTGTATTTCAGCATCATTACTCCAGTCTTCAGTGTCACATGATCCTTCAGAAATCAGGAGAATATGAGGATCTGATGATCAAGAAACATTTATGATTATTATCAGTGTTGAAAACAGTTGTGGACAATTTTATATTTCAGGATTCTTTGATTCTTTGAATCTTTTTTTTTTCAGATAAAATGTTTTGTAACATTATAAATGTCTTTACTCTCACTTTTGATCAATTTAATGCACCCTTACTGAATAAAAGTATTAATTATTGCCCCCCCCCCCCTCAAAAAAAAATCTTACTAACCCCAAACTTTTGAACGGTATAGTGTATGTTAAAAAAAATTATATTTCAGATAAATGCTGTTCTTTTGAACTTTCTATTTAAACAATATACCAATTGCTGTCCACAACTGTTTTCAACACTGATAATAATCATAAATGTTTCTTGAGCATCAAATCCTCATATTCTCCTGATTTCTGAAGGATCATGTGACACTGAAGACTGGAGTAATGATGCTGAAATACAGCTTTGATCACAGGAATAAATTACACTTTACTAGATATTCACATAGAACACAGATATTTGACATAAAGAATTACTGATCCCAAGCTTTTGAACGGCAGTTTATCAAGACCTCGTTCGTTTTCGTGTGGGCGGAGGTAGAAAAGAAAACCAGTCCTACATTCTTATACGAGCAGAAACATGCTTCTTTTTTATATTTATCCGCCCATTTGTGGCGAAGCTTCCTCTTCTGGGGTTTTCTCTAAAACGAAACTAAGCTTGGCCTGTGCGGGTATAAACGGCCAGGAGACACTAGATCTCAGCAGCAGCTCGAGAACGCTCACCATGAGGCCGGCGCAGGAGAGCATTAAGATCTTGTACTTTGCGAATGGATCTGAGGAGCCGTTTGTAGAGGTGAGCTAGTTTAAACAAGGTTTTACTGATAGTTAAACAAGGCTACTAGAGTTAGACCGTGATTTTGCTACACTAAACATAGTATCTGTAGTAAAACTGTGGTTATACAAATGGAAATCAATCTGCCAAAAGAACGGTTACTATAATAAAACCATGGTTCATTTTCTGCAAGGGTTGAGGAATGAGTGTTACTGAAACTCCTCGCACGTGTGTGTGTGTGTGTGTGTGTGTGTGTGTGTGTGTGTGTGTGTGTGTGTGTGTGTTTCAGTCAGTGATGCTTCTCTCATCTGTTTTCCTCCAGATTGTCACAATGAATCAGAACAAGCGTTGTCCGAGTGTTTGCAGTTCTGCAGACTCTGAATCTGAAGATCTTCTGCCAGTTTTACTAAACCACAGTCAGATCCTGAACCAACACCATCTCGAGCGAGTAAGTGATGTGCTTTTCTGATCAAAGTACCCTAGTGAAATATAAATGTATTTGAAATGCATTTATTTTATGCTAAGTATATCACATAATATGTAGGCTACTTAATATAAATACCCTGCGATTGCACTTTTGGTATACTAAATTTATATACTTAAAGTCTAAATTGGAACAATTAATTTTGCTTAATGCACTTTAGTTATCCATAAATAGTGCTGAGCTTGTGCTATACACTGATTGTGCTAAAGTGGAACTATTACAAGAAAGATACCTAGGACCTACAAAGTACCTAAAAGTACCCAGGACTTTAGGTTCACTTTAAATATCTTGCATTTAAAGAATGATATTATACAGAGATCATATTATTATCCTTATGAAACACATTTTAGGCTTAATATTAAGAAATGTGCATTGTGCAATAAAGAATTACTCCAAATAAAGTTTAAGGTAACACTTTATTTTACAGTGTCCTTGTAATATATGTTTAACGTTCTTACCATAGTAATAACAGTAAATTATGCATAATTACATGCAACTAACCCTAAACTAAATCCCAATCCTATAGTAAGTGCATGTAGTTAATAATTTTACTCAGTACTTAAGTATGTAATTACACTGTAACAATGACACCTTAAAATAAAGTGTAACCAAGCATTTTAATTATAATATTTGGCCCCCGGACCACAGAACCAGTCAGATGGGTAATTTATTGGAAATTGAGATTTATACATCATCTGAAAGCTGAACGAATAAGATTTCCATTGATGTATGGTTTGTTAGGATAGGACAATATTTTAAAATCTGGAATCTGAGGCAGTAAAAAAAAAATCAAAACATTGAGAAAATCTCCTTTAAAGTTGTGCATTTTTTTCACGATTTTGCGGCATTCACTCACAAAAATAAATATTTTATATATTTATGGTAGGAAAATTACAAATTTATCTTCATGGAACATGATCTTTACTGAATATCAAATATAAAAAATCGATAATTTTGACCCATACAATGTATTGTTGTCTTTTGCCACAGATAAACCCGTGCGCCTCGAGACTTTTTGTGGTTTTGTGGTCCGGGGTCACATATTTATATCAGTAAGCCTCAAGCATTTTGTCGTTTTGTCATTTTTAGTTCATGCCGTTTTTTTCTGATCAGGATATGCACGTGCTGATGAAATGAATGCTTTAGATGATGCATGCATTGATGTAAATGATAATCTCCACAGCTGATGAATCAGATTCCGGCACGGACTCAGGGTTACAGGTGGAAACTGGTGTACAGTACGGCGGAGCACGGCACCAGTCTGAGAACACTGTACCGGCAAATGGGAGACATAGACAGACCAGTTCTGATGGTCATCAAGGATTCAGACAAGCAGGTGTGTTTACAGGTGCACGTGTGTGTCCTTCATGTCAAACCCTCAGTGTGTTACTATACTATTACACTGCAATAACTGAGAAGTTAGGGGAGAGCGCTGCACTCAATAACACTTACTTTTAGACTTTCTCAGTGTGTGTAAATCTACTTAGGGTTTAGAGTATTTATTTATTCTCACATTCATTTCACATTTCTAGTACAGTTACGTGGTTTTGTTTCATTAATACAGTGTATACTTTATTCTTGATTTACCCCGAAATAATGGAAGTGAAATGTGACAACATGCCCCAGAGCTGGGGTTCATAATAACATGACCATATATGATGGATTCAAATGTTATCTGATCTAATCAAAAAATATATATACAAACTAAAATATTTTGTCAGTAAAATACCATTATTTACTTTTTCATATAAAATAATGGCATTTTTTAATAATTAAAAATAAACACATTTTAGAGTTTGAAAGCAAACACCGCAAAACAGCTATACAGCATAGTTAAAAACATAATAATAATGAATAGTTTGTAAAAATTGAGACTGCCTTTTTTTAAACCTTTTTCTCATGATATCTCAATAGAATTCATTAAAGTATAGAATAGAATATCCTAATTCTAATAGGGGCTCATTGTAACGCAGTGTGACAACATGCCCCGCCTGGTGTTTAAACCCGCGAGTGTTTCTGCTGGTAGATCCGCATTAAACAACTATCTCAACTGTTACAGAACAGATATAAGATTCAAATCATAGCAGATTTGTCTCATTTTAAATAAACAAAAAAACAGAGATGAAAAATTAACTTCAGTTAGAAATCTACTTTTGCAATGTTTAAATAAACGTTTAGTGATATCTTCCAAAGATCTTTTTAATTTTGGCACAGTTTTGTTCTCTATATAGTGTTGATATGGCAACTAGTAAATACACTAAGTTTCGTCATGCTGGCACGTGTGGAAAGTTTTAAACCATGTTTGTGCCTCGCTCACCCATATATTATGACCTCCAAAACCATTTGCATGAAACATATCTGAAATTTCATCCTTGCATTGATGCATTTGGCAGACGCTTTTATCTAAAGTGACTTGCATTGAATTTAAAGTATAAAATGAATCAGTTCATGCATTCACTAGGAATTGAACCCTTGACCTTGGTGTTGCTGCTTTATAGATGAATTGAGCTTGTTTCATAATTGATGAACTTTACTCTGAACTGAATTGATCTGATTATCAGCTTTCCAGCAGAATTGGACTCAGTTTGCTTGTTATTTTCCTGTTTATCTGCAGCTTTGAATCCATCTGTATTGTACAAAGCACTGTAGAAATGAAAAAAAACTGACTTGACTTGCATGTGTAGCATCAAAATGGTGAAATGTTGTGCTAAAACAACCTGTTCCTGCAATCCTCAGGTGTTCGGAGCGTTTTCCTCAGACCCTTTCCGAGTGAGCAGCTTCTGCTACGGGACAGGAGAGACGTTCCTCTACAGCTTCAGTCCTGAGTTTCAGGTATGGGTCGCTCTGATCTTAATATCTCACACCTGAACACATGACCTGTAGTTTGACCTGTAGTTTGACCTGTTGTTAGACCTGTAGTTTGACCTGTTGTTAGACCTGTAGTTTGACCTGTTGTTAGACCTGTTGTTAGACCTGTTACACCTGTTGTTAGACCTGTTGTTAGACCTGTTGTTACACCTGTAGTTTGACCTGTAGTTTGACCTGTAGTTTGACCTGTTGTTAGACCTGTAGTTTGACCTGTTGTTAGACCTGTTGTTAGACCTGTAGTTTGACCTGTAGTTTGACCTGTAGTTTGACCTGTAGTTTGACCTGTTGTTAGACCTGTAGTTTGACCTGTAGTTTGACCTGTTGTTAGACCTGTAGTTTGACCTGTTGTTAGACCTGTTGTTAGACCTGTAGTTTGACCTGTTGTTAGACCTGTAGTTTGACCTGTTGTTACACCTGTTGTTAGACCTGTAGTTTGACCTGTTGTTAGACCTGTAGTTTGACCTGTTGTTAGACCTGTAGTTAAACCTGTAGTTTGACCTGTAGTTTGACCTGTTGTTAGACCTGTTACACCTGTTGTTAGACCTGTTGTTAGACCTGTTGTTAGACCTGTTGTTAGACCTGTTGTTAGACCTGTAGTTTGACCTGTTGTTAGACCTGTAGTTTGACCTGTTGTTACACCTGTTGTTAGACCTGTAGTTTGACCTGTTACACCTGTTGTTAGACCTGTTGTTAGACCTGTTGTTAGACCTGTTGTTAGACCTGTAGTTTGACCTGTTGTTAGACCTGTTGTTAGACCTGTAGTTTGGCCTGTAGTTTGACCTGTAGTTTGACCTGTTGTTAGACCTGTTGTTAGACCTGTAGTTTGACCTGTTGTTTGACCTGTTGTTACACCTGTTGTTAGACCTGTTGTTTGACCTGTAGTTTGACCTGTTGTTAGACCTGTTACACCTGTTGTTAGACCTGTTGTTAGACCTGTTGTTACACCTGTAGTTTGACCTGTAGTTTGACCTGTTGTTAGACCTGTAGTTTGACCTGTTGTTAGACCTGTTGTTAGACCTGTTGTTAGACCTGTTGTTAGACCTGTAGTTTGACCTGTTGTTAGACCTGTAGTTTGACCTGTAGTTTGACCTGTTGTTAGACCTGTAGTTTGACCTATTGTTAGACCTGTTGTTAGACCTGTTGTTAGACCTGTTGTTAGACCTGTTGTTAGACCTGTAGTTTGACCTGTTGTTAGACCTGTAGTTTGACCTGTTGTTAGACCTGTTGTTAGACCTTTTGTTAGACCTGTAGTTTGGCCTGTAGTTTGACCTGTAGTTTGACCTGTTGTTAGACCTGTTGTTAGACCTGTAGTTTGACCTGTAGTTTGACCTGTTGTTACACCTGTTGTTAGACCTGTAGTTTGACCTGTAGTTTGACCTGTTGTTAGACCTGTTACACCTGTAGTTAGACCTGTTGTTAGACCTGTTGTTACACCTGTAGTTTGACCTGTAGTTTGACCTGTTGTTAGACCTGTAGTTTGACCTATTGTTAGACCTGTTGTTAGACCTGTAGTTTGACCTGTTGTTAGACCTGTAGTTTGACCTGTAGTTTGACCTGTTGTTAGACCTGTAGTTTGACCTGTTGTTAGACCTGTAGTTAGACCTGTAGTTTGACCTGTTGTTAGACCTGTAGTTTGACCTGTTGTTAGACCTGTAGTTTGACCTGTTGTTTGACCTGTTGTTACACCTATTGTTAGACCTGTAGTTTGACCTGTTGTTTGACCTGTTGTTAGACCTGTTGTTAGACCTGTAGTTTGACCTGTTGTTAGACCTGTAGTTTGACCTGTTGTTACACCTGTTGTTAGACCTGTAGTTTGACCTGTAGTTTGACCTGTTGTTAGACCTGTTACACCTGTTGTTAGACCTGTTGTTAGACCTGTTGTTAGACCTGTTGTTAGACCTGTAGTTTGACCTGTAGTTTGACCTGTTGTTAGACCTGTAGTTTGACCTGTTGTTAGACCTGTTGTTAGACCTGTTGTTAGACCTGTAGTTTGGCCTGTAGTTTGACCTGTAGTTTGACCTGTTGTTAGACCTGTTGTTAGACCTGTAGTTTGACCTGTTGTTTGACCTGTTGTTTGACCTGTTGTTACACCTGTTGTTAGACCTGTTGTTTGACCTGTAGTTTGACCTGTAGTTTGACCTGTTGTTTGACCTGTAGTTTGACCTGTAGTTTGACCTGTAGTTTGTTTCATGTGCAGATTTTCCGCTGGAGTGGAGAAAACTCCTACTTTGTGAGAGGATTCCTGGACTCGCTTCAGATGGGAGGAGGAGGGTAAGGCATTATTATAAACTCGCAAATGTGAGTTATAAATTCAGAATTGTGAGATAAAAAGTTGCAATAACGAGTTAAAGTCAGAATTGTGAGATATAAACATGCAATTCTGAGATACAGAAGTCGCAGTTACGTTTTTTATTTTATATTCTGTGGCGGAAACAAGCTTCCATACAACAAAGTAGAAATACTGAAATTGTATTTTCTTATCAAATTATCTAATGATCCAATCAATTGCCCATGAACAAAATAAAGTCGGATATACTGTATGTCTGACCAATGGCAACTGTTGCATTGGAATAATTATTCTACTTCGTCTCATCAGCTGATTGGTGTGTTTAGATGAATTAGTCCTGTACTGTAATCACTGCCATTGATGCAGAATAAAGGGGAAGTTGTTTTACGCTACTACGGTATTTGAAGCTTCTGCTTTCTGAATGTGGAAGTGAGATAAAGATCTATTGTGTAAATGATCCTTCTATCCTCATTTACTCTTCGGTTCAACAACATTAAACCATGAAGCTTCTGCTTTCTTAAATAGATGGTGATGATGAAACACAAAAACTGTGAAAAAAAGTGCTTTTTAATAAGAAATTCAGACAAAACTGCAATTATATAATTTATACATTCAGGCTTATATTTCATTTAATTTTAAAACAGTTTGAATCACATGCAGGGAATGAATGAACTGATTAAATGTACAGGCGTCATCATCATGATTCTTGTGCTGGAGATTCATTGTCATACAAATAATTAACGATTTAATTCTGTTGTGTTTATCTGTTTTATGTCATATATAATATAATAGTAAAAATTATTTAAAAAAAATAGGCCCATATTATTTACATTTTAACGCTGTGAAAATGAATAATTTATATAATTAATCTATATATAATATAATAATAAATATAATAAAATAGGCCAGTATGATTTATGTTTTATTGTTATATAATTTAATATAATATAATAATAGGCCTATATAATTTGTTTTATTGTTGTGAAAATGAATAATTGTTATATAGTTAATTTATATATAAAATAATATAATAATGCTGTTTGATTAAACCCACAAATTCATATATTTTTTATATTCTTCCACACTGAAACAAGGAGATGCGATATTGCGCATTCGATGGCATTTCTATAAGCACTTAAATTTCCCTTATTCAGATGGTAAAATGTGATTGAAATTGATGACAAATAACTCTATTAGATCGATTAATCAATAATCAAAGCTGGCATAAATGCACCAGATAAAAGCGTCTCCCAAATGCTCCCCTGGACCACAACACCAGTCTCGAGTCGCACGGGATATCTGTGGCAATAGACAACAATACACTGTATGGGTCACAAATATAGAGTTTTCTTTTTTGCCAAAAATCATTAGGATATTACATTTACATTATGCATTTGGCTGGCAGACGCTTTTATCCAAAGCATTTTCAAGGCACACATTTACATTCTTATCAGTTCTTTATATTAAGATCATGTTCCATGAATATATTTAGTAAATTTCCTACCGTAAATATACATCCAAAAATCTTTTTGTGAGTTGATGCAGCAAAATCGCGAACATAAATGCACAACTTTAAAGGAGATTTTCTCAATGTTTCGATTTTTTTTTTTGCACACTCAAGATTACAGATTTTTGAATAGTTGTATCTCGGCCAAATATTGTCATATCAAAACAAACCATACACCAATGGAAAGCTTATTTATGCCGCTTTCAGATGATGCATGCATCTCAATTTAAGACAATTGGCCCTTGTGACTGGTTTTGTGACCCAGAGTCACATGAGTTTTGAAAGACTAATGAAACTGTTGTTTCTTCAAGCGGCCCGTTTGGTCTGTGGCTGGACGCTGACCTGTACCGTGGATCCAGTTATTCCTGCGACACTTTCTGCAACCGGCCACTCAGTCTTCATCACGACTTCACGGTTCAGGATCTCGAGGTCTGGACCTTCATCTGAGTCTGTTATCACTGATGCGTCATCTCAACAAGCAACCGATGAAACCGGAGGAGCTGGTCTGATAACTCGAACACAACTGGCAGACGAGTTGAGGCAGATTAGGGGTTTTCAGTTCTCATTTCCCGTAACAGTAACTGTTGAGGAGACCTGACAGTACATGAACTGCATTGCTCAACATCTAAAGCTTCAAGCACACGTTTCAAACTACGCAGGCAACACTAGTCTTGAAACAAAACCCATTTTTACTTTAAAATGCACTTAATAGAGGACCAATGCTTACTACTACTAAATATCCATGAAAAAGGATTTGAAAAGAGAAAAGGTTCTCTGTATGATTGTATGATTTTTGACAACTTATTTTTTTTACTGTATTTAAAGAACTTTGTGATCACTGTTAATATGTTGATTTGTGTTTGTGGGGTTTTGATAGTGTTTATCGTGCAGTGCTGGCGCTGCACGTCTAATAAAACGTGTTTTTCTGGGAAATTGTGTCTGTTTCACTCTTTTTATCAGAGCGGTGCAGCGCAGGCTGTGTGTATATACAACATTTATATCGGCATGAACATTAAATCCTTCTTTTCAAACTAAATCCAGTTTGCTATGTTAATATTCATGTTATTGTCACTGTGTACTGCGTTTAAAATGAGCACTACCTGCAAGAAAATATGATTCCCAGCGCACAGATTCACCACATGTGCTTCATTTTTATATATATATATATATTTTTTTTTTTTCAAGGCTTGCATCTTGGAACCTATTTCAAGGTTTGCGTTCTCGAGCCACCAGGCACTGTTGTTGTGCAAATGAGTGGCCGCCCCGGAGCGCATTAAGGGTTTTCTGTTGTCTCGGGTACATTTACATTGTTTTATTGTTTATTAATGTACACTGTCCCCTTTCAAATAAAAATAAATGAAATGTTAGAGTGGTGTCGTGTTAGCGGCCGCTAACTAATGATCTTTACAACGGAAGTGAATCAATCAAAACTAACTTTATCTGGACAATAACTTTATTCTAGATCTGCTGTAAAGCCTAACAATCTCTGTTACTGTAATCTCCTGTTAACACCGTAAAGCTGCTCTGAAACACTCTATGGGCTATTGTAAAAAGCGCTATAGGCCTATAAATGAAGGTGACTTACTAATGATAACTATAACGAGGACTTTGATAACTAACGATAACAACGACTATGTTAGCTTCGACACCAGCGCACTTCCTCTCCACTGAAATTGAACGGAGTTCACTCCAACTCACCCCAAAAAACACACAAGATGTGAGAAATCAAGATATTTAAATAAAGAAAAGAAGGGAATACGACTTTAGAACAACAGCAGGGTGAGTAAATGATGACTTCACCTCCATTTAGGGGGAACTATCCCTTTAAATGTTCGCGCTCTTTTAAAGTAGGATGAATACTGATTGGCTGTCATTATTTTTAGCGTTTAACATCTGGAAAAAAATCGTTCTGAAAGTGATTCCAATGACATCATTATAGTTGTTGTGTGGACTCTGATATTCTTTTATATTTAGAGCGATTTTTAGATCTATATCTGTATCTTTATCGTTATAGTTATCATCCTTGGTTTGTCCAATTGTTACACGTTATTCGCTATCTTTAAAGTAGCCTAATTAGAGTGATGTTGTATAGCCCTAAATCAGAATTTAGATTTTTATTTCGCATTTGATGACCACGTGCACTTGGCTGATACACTGCATCATAATGTAGGCTACATTACATGTCAGAATAATGCCTGTGGAGGTTTGATCTGCGAGCAGCAGCGCCACCTCGTGGCTGAAAGTCAACATCGCAGAAAACTAGAATATACATTTTCAACGAGGCTACTAGTTTGCTTTGCTTGCGGTGTGTTTGTGTGTAGTCTGATGTCACTACTACCCTAAAGACCCCTGTTACTGCCACTGTTTTATAGTTAGTTAATAGTTAGTTTTTATAGTTAGTTAATTTTGTGTCCTGCTTTGTATCTGCTTGTCTCTGTCGCCACCTCGCGACGAGTTGCTGTAACTGCAGCACAACCGCGCACTGAAAACCACAACAAAAACACTTACATTATCATGAACGTCTACTATCATCGAAATAAATCAACCTTTTCGGATTTATGAGAAACTACAGTGCAGAAACACTGGCAGGCTTTGAGCGCGCGCTGCAGTCCTGCTTCCGCCGGAAGTCGAGTCAGCAGAGAGAGTCACTTCCTGGAGAGTGTTTGTGCTGCTGCTGGTTTATTTTCCTGCGTGTGTTTGTGTTTGCTTGTTCTTAAATCTCGTGTTTTTATTGTTTATCATGGTTTATTGCTGCTGTCCGAACTGACTGCTGTCTGGTGAGTTGTGCTCATATTTCACTGGTAGAGAATATGTGATATGTTTGACAGGAAACAGCATCAGATGAATGTAAACACGTCAGTTTGACAGATGAAGCTCTTCATTCAGAAACGCTTTGATTCTCCTCGGATAATATTCATATTTCATGTAATGCGTTTTTATTTTCATCTACTTTGTTTTATTACAAACTGTCGCTTGTTTTCGTGTTTATTCAAAGCTGCTGCTTTCTGTTTCAGTTTGACATAAATCATCTGTATAATAAAAGCCCCGTCATTCAGACACCTTATTGATATTTTTATTGTTAATATTAATATGAAAATGTTTTGTAATGTTATGATATATTGCATGTGATGTCATTAGTAATATTATATGTCATCATTGGTTTCACTTTAGCTGTACTGTGTTATAGAATTATAATATGATAGCATTTATAGAATTTAAATATTATATATTGATGTATTTTTATTATAAACCACATTTAAAATATGTAAAATAATTTTTCACAGCCAGCAATGTACCAAACATTATTATTATTGTATTATCATAGCATTATTATTGTAGAATTCATGTAAAAATTATGTTTATAATTGTTAATTTATTATTATTATATTATTATTTATTATTATTATTATTATTAGTACTCTTTGTGGATATTATATCATCATAAGTATTATTATTATTGTATCATATATTATGTTGTCGAGTTATTAAAATGATTACTATTATATTAATCAATTATTAATATTATATTTCAAACGACTAAACAATTATAATATTATTAAACTAATACATAATATGATAAACTATTATTAGTATATTAATTTAAGAACTATTATTTTAATAAATGATTAATTATTATTTTATTGAGGTGTTAAATGATTACAGTTGTTATTCATTCTTAAATATATAATATATATAATATTATCTCATATTTATTATGAAAAATATAAATGTTATATTTTTACAATATTAAATAATTGAATATTATTAGTTTACTAAATTATTAAATTAGTATATGAAATTAAGTATTAATATTTTATTCAATTATTACATATTATTTTGTTGAGTTAAATGATTACTATTATAATATTCAATTATTAAATATATATTTTAATTATTAACCATTATAATATTACATGAATAAAAAAACATATTTAATTAAGTATTTTTATATGATGAAAATGATAAATTTTGTATTATTACATTATTAAAGTATTAAATAGTATGATGTTGTTGTATTTAATAATAATACATATTATTATTATATTAAATATTACTAGTAAAATATGATATAATAATACTAAAATACAGTTAAAATAATTAAGGCATGTTTTCCACACTGTTTCTCAATAAATGAAAACAAGGAATTTTTTATTTAACAATACATAGTCATAAATTGCAACAATTATCCAAATATATTTGTACTAAAACAGAAAAAAATGACACATTGAGACTGTGATGACTGAATCATTGACTCTTTATAAAATAAACATTTTATGTGCACGAAATGTATGATAGTACAAATAATTATTAATATAGTGTATCAATATCAGCCATATATATATATAAACATACATACAGTCAAACCAAAAATTATTCAGACACCAGATATATAGTTTTTGATATTGTTTCAAAATTATTATACCCAATAACTCTTCATACAGTGACTACCAGTGACATTAAAAAAATTTGGCACCAAAAATGATTCCGACACTTTGAGCTGTGTGTGTGTGTGTGTGTGTGTGTGTGTGTGTGTGTGTGTGTGTGTGTGTGTGTGTGTGTGTGTGTGTGTGTGTGTGTGTGTGTGTGTGTGTGTGTGTGTGTGTGTGTGGCCAGCTGTGGTATGGAGTCTCCCGCGGTGGACGATGACATCTGTATCCTGAAGCATGAGGCGTACGGGCCGCCCGAGAGCCCGGTGTGTGTGTGTGCCGGAGACGAGTCTGTGGCGTCTCACTTCGCTCTCGTCACGGCATACGAGGACATCAAGAAGAGGCTGAGAGACACGGAGCGAGAGAACGGCCTCCTGAGGAGGAGAGTCAAGCAGCTGGAGGACAAGGTGACACACACACACTCATATAAACACAAACACGGACATGCACGGACACACACACACACACACACACTCACACTCACACACACTCATATAAACACGGACATACACGGACACACACTCACATACACTCATATAAACACACACACACCCACAAACACACTCACACACACTCATATAAACACACACACACACACATACACACACTCTCACTCACACACACTCATATAAACACACACACACACACATACACACACTCACACTCACACACACTCATATAAACACGGACATACACGGACACACACTCACATACACTCATATAAACACACACACACCCACACACTCACTCACTCACACACACTCACGCACTCACTCACACACACTCACGCACGCACGCACACACACACACACACACATACACACACTCTCACTCACACACTCACACACACACACTCACGCACACTCACACACACTCACACACGCACACACACTCTCAGACGCACGCACACTCACACACACTCACACACGCACACACACTCTCAGACGCACGCACACTCACACGCACACACACTCTCAGACACACTCTCAGACACACTCACACACGCACACACACGCACACACACTCTCAGACACACGCACACACACACTCACACACGCACACACACTCACACACACTCACACACGCACACACACGCACACACACTCTCAGACACACGCACACACACACTCTCAGACACACACACACTCTCAGACACACACACACACACACACACTCTCTCTCTCAGACACACACACACACTTTTTTTTTACTAAATATTTTCCCCAAGCTTTTGTATGGTGATGACTGTTTCCACACAAATCTGAAGCAGCACAACAGTTTTCAACACTGATAATAATCATAAATGTTTCTTGAGCATCAGATCATCATATTCTCCTGATTTCTGAAGGATCATGTGACACTGAAGACTGGAGTAATGATGCTGAAATACAGCTTTGATCACAGGAATAAATTACACTTTACTAGATATTCACACAGAACACAGATATTGTACAGTCTAGGAATGTTGTTGCTCTGGTAATAAACACGTGTTGATCAGAAGCGCTGAATCTTTCGTCTGCGTGTTTGCAGCATTTCCGTCCCGAGGCGCCGCCGTCTGAAGGGCCGCAGTACATGAACCAGGCGTTCAGCGCGTACCGCGGCATCTACATCGAGAAGGAGGACCTGCAGCTCGAGCTCAACAAGCTGGTACTCCCATGATGCAACAGTAAACTCACATGAGACATTTAAAATCTCTTCTTTTCAGTTCCACCGAAGGAAGAAAGACATACAGGTTTGAATGATCATAGTGATCAAAATAAATCACGGTGACACACACACACACGGACAGACAGACACACACACACGCACACACCACACACGGTCAGACACACACTCACACACACAGACGGACAGACACACACACACTCTGAAAAGTATAATCATGCATATGTATATAGTTATATACTAAATATATTAGTTTCACCTTTTAATTTGAATTACTGAAATACACGAACTTTTGCCCGATATTCTAATTTTTTGAGTTTCACCTGTATATAAATAATAATAATAATAATACGTTTTATCTATATAGCGCCTTTCAAGAACTCAAGGACACTTTACATAATATTGGCAGTTATTGATATGATCAGGATAATAACACGAACCAACAGTCTTCATATTACGTAATGAGAACAAAACTTCACATAACTTAAAGTGAACAGAGCGTAGTGTAAACACATGAGTCTTGAGATGAGTTGTAAGCATGTTTATGATATTAGCCATAGCTACAGCTAAAGCAATGTCTGTGTTCCTCAGAAGAAGGAGCGCGTGGATGTGGAGCGTGTTCTGACGGAGCAGCTTCAGGCCCGAGAACTGGAGATCCTGCAACTCAAGTCCGAGCTGGAGACGGCCCAAGGTGACATCAGCATACTTATATACGCCTATTATACGCCTATTATACGCTTAATAAACGCTTATTATACGCTTATATACGCTTATTATCTGCTTATTATCTGCGTATTATACACTTATTATACGCTTATTATACGCTTAATAAACGCTTATTATACGCTTATATACGCTTATTATCTGCTTATTATCTGCGTATTATACACTTATTATACGCTTATTGAACGCCTCTTATCTGCTTATTATACGCTTATATACGCTTATTATACGCTTATTATACGCTTATTAAACGCTTATTGAACGCCTATTATCTGCTTATCTGCTTATACGCTTATGCGCTTATATACGCTTATTGAACGCCTATTATCTGCTTATGCGCTTATATACGCTTATTATACGCTTATTAAACGCTTATTGAACGCCTATTATCTACTTATCTGCGTATTATACGCTTATTA
>CM060631.1:927500-935000 GCA_030578275.1 Meda fulgida | reverse complement strand
ATTTTGCTAAATATGTGCACTATATTACATATTTATTATATTTTTACCGCATTATATTTAATTTCTCTCTGTATGTTTACAGCATTATGTGAGATATATTTTTTCTTGAGAAAAATTAACAGGCTGGCTATCTACAGTAGCCTACTTAATATTTATCCAAATGAGTCAATATTGAATCAAGATTGAAATCAAATTCAAGAATTGAATTGAAATCGTGAAAATTGTGATAAGCAAACAGTAGTCTACCAGTCATTGTACATCTAAACATTGTAACATGTTGTCACTAAACGTAATAAAATTCTGTTTAGTTACCAAATGTTTTGACAATCACAATTACACATTGTGATGCCAGTTTTTTTTAGATACTCCCAATCCATCCGTTTCTCTTGTGCGATTAAAATATCGTGATAATACCGTGATAATACTGCGATAAAAGCTCAATCAATTAATCACAGCATGAAAATGTTATACCGGCACCTGCCTAGTGATGATGTACGTGTGTGTGTGTTGTGTGTGTTGTGTTCAGGACGATGGCCGTCTCTCAGTGCTATCAGGACGTTCTCAGTGAAGTGTCCCGTTTGCACACGGTCGTGCGATCTCAGTCAGAGCTGATGAAGAAGCTGAGGGAGAGACCAGTGCTGAGAAGAGGTGAGAGTGCACGATTCAGGCTATTAGATATTAAGAGGTTCTGTCTTCTTTTACTCTCCCTCATGAAGGCCCAACACTTATTTTAGTATTATTACACGGTTATTTTATTTTGTGTAGTTTTATAAATCTACTTTCATTATGTCGCCCTTAATGGAACCCTGTTTCCAACTTTCCGCCATGGAATAAAAATATTACATTGGTCATTGCGATTCTTTTTTTTTTTTACAATTACAAGTTCATATCTCTCAACTGCAAGTATAAACTCGTGATTGCATCTCGCAATTTTTCATCTCGCATTTTTTTCTTGTAAAAACGAGTTTCCATCACACAATTGTGACCTTTTTGTAATACAGTTTTGCATCTCGCAATTTTTACTTTTTCTCGGAATTCTGATTTTAAATCTCGCAATTTTTACTTGTTTCTCCGAATTGTGATTTTAAATCTCGCGATTTTTACTTTTTCTCCTAATTATGATTTTAAATCTCGCAATTTTTACTTTTTCTCCAAATTATGATTTTAAATCTCGCAATTTTTACTTTTTTCTCCGAATTATGATTTTAAATCTCGCAATTTTTGCTCGTTTCTCGGAATTCTGATTTTAAATCTCACAATTTTTACTTTTTCTCGGAATTCTGATTTTAAATCTCGCAATTTTTACTTGTTTCTCGGAATTTTGATTTGAAATCTCGCAATTTTTACTTGTTTCTCGGAATTCTGATTTGAAATCTCGCAATTTTTTCTTGTTTCTCCGAATTATGATTTTAAATCTCGCAATTTTTACTTTTTCTTCGAATTATGATTTTAAATCTCGCAATTTTTACTTTTTCTTCGGATTCTGATTTTAAATCTCGCAATTTTTACTTTTGCTACGAATTCTGATTTTAAAACTCGCAATTTTTACTTTTTCTCTGAATTCTGATTTTAAATCTCGCAATTTTTACTTTTTCTCCGAATTCTGATTTTAAATCTCGCAATTTTTACTTTTTCTCAGAATTCTTAGTTTAAATCTCACAATTTTTACCTTTTCTCAGAATTCTGAGTTTAAATCTCACACTTTTTTCATCAGAGCGAGTTCACACAATTCTCACAATTTTTACTTTTCTCAGAATTCTGAGTGTACATCTGACCATTTTGACATTTTGTAATTTTGAGTTTACATCTCACAATTCAGACTTTGCTTTCCTCCAGATTCTGAGTTAAATCTTGCGAATTAAAAAATTGTAAAAAATAAAAAAAAGTGAGATACAAAGTTTTTATTCTGTGACTGAAATAATCTTCCATAGCCCTTTGTGTCCATTTGTGTTGCACAGTAAAAAGAAAATAAAAAAAATAATAAAAATCATTGCTGGATAAACAGTAGATTGAGTAAATGAAAAGATGAAAAGTAAATGATAACTTTTAAACACAAGAGATAATAAATTAATTATTGTAATATACAGCCCATCATTCTCATTTGATATCTTTAGATCCCTTGATTTGAAGTCAGAATATGGAAAACAATAATCCATCATACCCACAGCTTCCTGATGTGATGTATTAGCGTTTGCATTCCTGCATTTGACAGATGCTTTTATACGAAGCGACTTACGTTGCAGTCAAGCTATACATTTGTGTCTTTAATTGGCTAATCAACTCTTGACCTTACATAACAGATACAAACAATAACTGACAGAGACTGTATATATATACACAATACAGGCTGATTTAAAGCAGCTTATTTCTAGGAATTCAGATGTTCATGAAAGTCTCTTTTTTTTAGCATATTAAAATGTCTTAGTGAGAATTTATTGTTATACTGGACATATATAAATAAATATTTAAGTTATTTGAGAGCAAATGCGTATTAAAATGTTGAAAAATGCCCAGGTGATTTGCAGGCGTACACCTTATTAAACAGTAGCTATTAAACAGATTAGATAATAATTTCTACTTCCTGTCTGTATTAATGATGCGTATCTATATCTAGATAAATGAGATAGTTCTGTCGTTCAATGTGTAGATTCAGATCCTCAGTGAGAATGTTTCTGTGACAGTCACAGGTCAGCTGTCAATCATCAGGGCTTTATATTATTTGACCGCATGTGACGTGTTGAGTGTGTGTGTGTGTGTGTGAGTGAGTGAGTGTGTGAGTGTGTGTGATGTGTTGAGTTGTGTGTGTGTGTGTGTGTGTGTGTGAGTGAGTGTGTGTGATGTGTTGAGTTTTGTGTGTGTGTGTGTGTGTGTGTGTGTGTGTGTGTGTGTGTGTGTGTGTGTGTGTGTGTGTGTGTGTGTGTGTGTGTGTGTGTGTGTGTTGAGTTTGTGGTGATCGCCGCTCTGGGTGTGTTAGTATTCCCCGTGTGTCGCAGAGGAAAAGCAAAAGGTGCAAATTAGAGCGAGTGTTAACACGAGGAAGAGCTCTGTTTTCTTCAAGAGACGGCGGCTGTGAGGAAATGTCTTTTTTTATTTGAAGAGATAGTCCATATATTCCTCTGAGAGATCAGCGACATAATCAGTTTTCAAATGAGCCCCTCACGCGAGCGAGCGAGGAGCGTCCCCGGAGTGTGTGCGTACACTAATGCATGGGCTGGTAATGTTGCGAGCTCAAGGCCATCTGTGCGGGTATAAATAGTGCTCGGACTCTGTGGTGATCTGGTTTCATTTCAAACTTTATGCCCAGGTGAGTCTCAATAAAAACATGAACATCATTTCATCCCACAAAAATAAAAAGAAGAAATTATATTTTACCTGAGAAAAATGAACCCTGTTTCCATTCGTATATATATATATATATATATGTATGTAAGTGTGAGTGTGTGTGTGTGTGTGTGTGTGTGTGTGTGTGTGTGTGTGTGTGTGTGTGTGAGTGTGTGTGTGTGTGTGTATATATATATATATATAGAGAGAGAGAGAGAGAGAGTTTATTTCCTGACATTACAATGTGTATATATTTTATATATACTGTATATACCTCAGAATATCTCAAATATATTGATATATACAGTACATATATTCATTATCGATTTTAATCATTGATATATATATATATATATATATATATATATATAATTTATTTATTATTTATATATATATATATATATATTTTTTTTTTTTTTTAGTACATTTTATTGATTTGTTTATATATATTTATAATCCATTATTTATATAAATATACTGTATATGCTTAATTTTTCCTTAGGTAAAATATTTCTTTTTTTAAATTCTGGGATGAAATGATGTTCATTTTGTGAGACTCACTTGGGCATAAAGTTTTAAATCATTTTATATATATATATACATTTGTGCATTATCTTTTTTAATAATTTATATATATAATAAATTTAAAAAAAATATATATATATATAATTTTACTGATTTGTTTTTATATTCATAATACATTATATATATATATATATATATATATATATATATATATATAGACTATATATGCTTTTTTTCCATTTGTAAAATAAATAAATAAAAATTCTGGGATGAAATGATGTTCATACATTTACTCACTTGAGCATAATATAAATAAATATAGTTCTGAAGTGTGTGTGTTCTGCGTTTCTGAGGCGTGTAATAACTGTGTTTCAGCTGCTTCTACTGTCCCAGTGCAGTGTCTGGACGACGTGGAGAAGAACCTGGACCCGACGCCTCGTCCTCCCAGCGCTCCTCCTCTTCCCTCGAGCTCACAGGACCTGAAGGAGCACAGCCTGACGGACCCGCCCTCGATCCCGCGCCCCGCTCCGCTGGGAAGCCCTGGTGTTCGGATCAATCCTGTACTGCGGATGAGCTCGCTGGACGACAGCTCCTGGTCCTTTCCCAGTCCTCCCAGACCCAGTGATGCGCTCTTCTGGGACCAGTCCAAGTCCAGAACCCAGGCCAGCGATTGGACACACCCATACTGAGCCACCGTCACATGACACCTGACCTGCCTTAACACGCCCCTCTGGATGATCAGAATACCTCGAGCGTCTGCGGAGCGGGAAACCAAAAGACCCGAGCGTGTGTGTGTCCTCAACATATATCTGTGATCTCACTATATAAACCTAGGCTTCTGTTGATCTGCTGTGGGCGTAGAGCACACACTATACTGCAGTGCATCGTGTGTGTGTGTGTGTGTGTGTGTGTGACGGGAAGGTTCAGTAGCTCAAGCATCCTCACACTGGAGGACGACAGGTTTGTTTCTGTACGGCTGTTGAAACCCGTCCGGATCCATCAGAGATGTTGTTGAGTGTTTAGCTGTAGTCAGTAAATGAGGGTGTTAATCTGAACAGGTGTTCGTGTCGTTACAGGGTCCCACGCTCAACATGCAGATATCAGGGGGGTTTTAGGATGGTGTGTGTGCTGTGTGTATGGTGTATATGTGTGTATTTTACATGTGTGTGTGTGTATTTTATGTATGTATGTATGTATGTATGGTGTGTGTGTGTGTGTATTTTACGTGTATGTATGCATGTATTGTGTGTATGTGTGTGTGTGTGTGTGTGTGTGTGTGTGTGTATTTTACGTATGTGTGTGTATTTTATAAGTGCATGTATGGTGTGTGTGTGTGTGTGTGTGTGCGTGTGTATTTTACATGTGTATGTATGGTGTGTGTGTGTGTGTGTGTGTGTGTGTGTGTGTGTGTGTGTGTGTGTGTGTGTGTGTGTGTGTGTGTGTGTGTGTGTAATTTACGTGTGTGTGTGTATTTTACGTGTGTGTGTATTTTATGTGTGCATGTATGGTGTGTGTGTGTGTGTATTTTACGTATGTATGTATGGTGTGTGTGTGTAATTTACGTGTGTGTGTGTGTGTATTTTACGTATATGTGAGTATTTTATGTGTGCATGTATGGTGTGTGTGTGTATTTTACGTATGTATGTATGGTGTGTGTGTGTGTGTGTGTGTGTGTGTGTGTGTGTGTGTGTGTGTGTGTGTGTATTTTACGTATGTGTGTGTATTTTATGTGTGCATGTATGGTGTGTGTGTGTGTATTTTACATATGTATGTATGGTGTGTGTGTGTGTGTGTGTATTTTACGTATATGTGAGTATTTTATGTGTGCATGTATGGTGTGTGTGTGTGTGTGTGTGTGTATTTTACGTGTGTGTGTGTGTATTTTACGTATGTGTGTGTATTTTGTGTGTGCATGTATGGTGTGTGTGTGTGTATTTTACGTATGTATGTATGTATGGTGTGTATGCATGTGAGTTGTATGAATTTCACATGTATGTGGTGATACTCGAAAAATTAGAATATTGTGCAAAGTTTTGTGTATTTCAGTCATTCAAATGTGAACTGAATCATAATTATCATAAATAATCATCAAAATTATAACTTTTGCACGATATTCAAATTTTTCGAGTTTCACCTGTGTGTGTGTTGTCAAGTCTCCTTCATTTAAACAGCGTTTTTAAACAATATAGATTTGTTTCAAGCAGCTTTTGTATGCATGTATTTTATGTTGTATGTAGCCTATATTATATTATATATGTTACATGTAAAATACATTCATACATACAAACATTTATTGATGTATGTATGCATGTGTTGTATGATCATAAAATTCCCCTGATATTATATATTTAAATATCTAAACTTATTTTTAGGGTTATTTTCTATAAATATGTGTGTGTGTTCAGACTGATGTTTAAAGTCGGCGTGAAACAAGCCATTTTACTTCTGTGATCTGATGCGTGTCTGAGTGCAGCCGGGATCATCTCATCATCTGACCGATCAGCAGTCGAATAACACACTGATCAGCAGTCGAATAACACACTGATCAATCATTTCCTCGACTGGTTTTATGGCGTTTTCATGGCCAAAATATAATGCTAAAGTGAGACAAACTGTTGCCAGAAAGGCATGAATAATGTACAGCGGCTTAATAATGACACACGAGATCACAGTAAAATCATAATTCTTGAGGCCAACTGCATTTTGTCCTGTTTAAAGAAACACACGTGAAGCACAAAGACGATCAAATATCTGTCATGTGTATGAAAAGTACACCAGGCTCGACTTTGGTGACAGAAGCCGGGCGGTTGTCTTGTTGAAAGGCTTGTAATGCATCGCTAATCGGATTTCTGTAACGCAAGCGTCACGTGACCGTCTTCATCTGACGAGGGTTTGTGGAACTGGAACATCTCGAGTTTTGATTTCACATTAAACGTCCCGCTCGACTGCGACAGAAATGTGAACCAAAATGCAATGTACAGTAGATTATTTTTTAGGATTATTAATCCTGAAAAGTTTGTAAATATTCAATAAATTCATGTTAACTTTTTTTTTTTTTTTTTTTTTGCTCAAGTCTGTGAAGATCATTAAAAATGATCACTGTGGTGGGATGTTTTTTTTTTTTTTTTTTTTCATAAACTGTAATTATTATAACTTTGCATTTGAAGGATTAATGTTTATGACCTGATCCCGGATTGTTCATTTGGAAAATGTAATTGTTTCTTGTCTTGCATATATTTAGTCCTGCTTTTATTCAGAGGACCCGTTACCCAGGTGAAATAAAGTGTACTTGAGTGCACTAAAAAACACTTAAATACAAGAAAGTACATTTGTAGTACATTCTTACTTTTTGTGCTGAGGAAAACTGTAAAAATTATACACTATGAATACACTAATTAACAGTACTTAAGTGTAATTGTGAAAGTATACTAAATACCATTGATATTTTAAATGTATTTTTAGTGCATAGAAATAATATATACTATTGAAAAAATACACAGAAGAGTTTTAGTAGTGTATTTCTTAAAAGTACATTTTTAACGCATTAAAAATAGTTCATTGTTAGTGCACTTTTAGATAGCTATCGTTAGTTTAAATTAAATTGATTTTACTTAAAATATATTCAAAATGTAATAGTCAAAAATGTAATTTTCC
>CM060631.1:887500-917500 GCA_030578275.1 Meda fulgida | reverse complement strand
ATGAGCAAACCAGGGGGTTTCCAGTCGAGAAGCACAAACAATGACAGACAAGAGCAGAGTGTGACTGAGCATCACAGCAAACACACACACACATATTTATATAACACACACACACATATATATATATCAAACACACACACACATATATATATTTATATATATATCACACACACAGACACACATATACATTATATCAAACACACACATATATATATCAAAAACACACTCACATATATATTTATATATCACACACACACATATATATATATCAAACACACTAACACACACACATATATATATATATATATATATCAAACACACACACACACACACGCACACACTCACATATATATATCAAAACACACTCACACACACACACATATATATATATATATCAAACACACACTCACACACACATATATATCAAACACACACGCACGCACACACTCACATATATATATCAAAACACACTCACACTCACACACACACATATATATATCAAACACACACACACATATATATTTATATATATCACACACACACACACATATACATATATCAAACACACACATATATATATCAAACACACACTCACATATATATTTATATATATCACACACACACACACACACACACACACACACACACACACACACACACACACACACACACACACACATATATATATATCAAACACACACCCACACACACATATATATATATATATATATCAAACACACACTCACATATATATCAAACACACACACATATATTTTTCAACAATCCTTTTATAAGAAAAGTAGGAATTTCTTAATATTTTGTCTGAACTCATGATGAACGTTAACGACTTCACCTTTTGACCTTTGAGGTCACATGACATTTGACTTCCCAAAACAGCCAATGGTGAAAATCCAGCTTTTAATGTTGTTTATGTGTCTATGTGGTGTTTTTAATATGCTTAAAGCGTGTGTAAGTTCATAAGTCGACAGCATTGCTGAGTATTTTCTGCTTAAAACTGCAGTGAACCAAAGACAGTCTCAAAAACACTCTTTGAAATCGCTGGTGTTTCTGACGTCACAAACGACCTTGTAACCAATCAGATCAACGTGTGCTCGTCAACCAGTGGATCTCTGAGTGAGCAAGTGAGTGGAGGCGGGGCTCATTTGCATATTCATAGAACCGCACATACTAAATGAGGCAAGGGTGTCGAGTTACATTCAAGATATTTTAAGAAATGAAGAATCAAGGAAAAAACTTTTATATATGTAATTTTGAGCAAAGATGAGTTTTTAGGGATAAAATGATCGACTACAGAGGGACTTTAAGTAATTGGAATATAACATTAAAATCAATGTGGCTGCACAATTAATCAAAATAAAACTTAAATAGTGATCTAAACAAATCGCAATTACAGGCTGTGATTTAATTACAGGATCATATCTGTTTATTTACACGCAAAAGCATCTTTTCAGAGCAACTTTATTTACATTTGCTTAATTTCCGACTAAACTTTGCAGAATTCACCCATATTCCGGCGAAATAAAAGAATAATTAAAAGAAAACATAAAACAACATTTTAAAAGATTAGAAGTTGATTAATGGTCAAATGACATGCAAGGAAACAGATATACTTGCATGTCATGTGACCATAACAGTGTGTGTGTGTCGTAAGTGATGTGAGCGAAGTTAGTGTGAGTTAGTGAGTGTATTGTGCGTGAGTTAGTGCTCAGTGTGATTGAGGTGAGTGTGTGTGTGTGTGTGTGTGAGTGAGTTGTGAGTGAGTGGGTGTGAGTGTAAGTGAGTGTGAGTGTGAGTGAGTGGTGTGTGAGTGAGTGTGTGTCGTGTGTGTGTGTGTGTGTGTGAGTGAGTGAGTGTTGTGTGTGAGTGAAGTGAGTGTGAGTGAGTGCGGTGAGTGCGTTGTCGAGTGATTGTGTGTGTGTGTGTGTGACAGTGAGTGAGTGAGTGAGTGAGTGCGAGGTGCGTGTGTGTGTGCTGTGTGTGTGGTGTGTGTGCTGGAGTGCGTGTGAGTGATTGTTGTGTGTGTGTGTGAGTGAGTGAGTGAGAGTGACGTGAGTGAGTGCGAGGAGGGAGTGGGTGGGTGTGTGAGTGTGTGTGTGACATGAGTGCGAGTTAGTGAGTGTGAGTGTGTGTGTGTGTGAGGTGTGAGTGACGTGAGTTAGTGAGTGTGAGTGAGTGAGAGTGTGATGGTGATGTGAGTGTGTGAGGTGTGAGGGTGAGTGAGAGTGAAGTGAGTGTGTGTGTGTGTGTGAGTGAGTGAGTGAGAGTGTGTGAGTGTGAGTGAGTGTGTGAGTGGTGTGTGTGTGAGCGCAATGTGTGTTTTCTCTGAAGTGGTGCTGTAGTGAATGGATGATTGCATTGTTATCTGTGGCTTTGTGTGAGCTGTGTGTGTGTGTTGTGTTGTTGTGTGGAGGTGTGTGTATGAGTGTGTGTGTGAGTGTGTGAAAAGGCTGTGAAGGGTTTGTTATCAGGATCTTCTGTCAGCAGTAATTATTTCCCGCTCTCCCCCGACTCTAAGCTCCCAGAAAACATCACTGTAATTACTCGTAGCGAGTGACTTATGGCTTTCAATCTGTATGCAGCAGAGAAGAGTGAGCAAAACCAATTCCAGAACGCACAAACCGTGGCACTAAATCTAATCCATATAAAGCTCATCTGGACACACGTCTCCGATATGCATAAAACATGAAGCAGTGACACACACCACACACCACACACCACACACATCTCACACAAAGCACACTCACACAACTAAGCCCCAGAGAACACTGACAGATCATCCATTCACTACAGCACACTTCAGAGAGAAACACACATCGAACACACACATCGTACACACACATAATCGTACACAACATCATCGAACACACACACACATCATCGTACACACCTCACACATTCGTACACCCACATCATCGTACACACACACACACACACACATCATCGTCACACCCACACACATCGTACACCACACATCATCGTACACACACATTTCATTCGTACACACACACCACACACAACATCATGTACACACACACACCACATCGTACACCACACTTAGGTCACACACACACACACACACACACACACACACACATCCGTACAACACACATCATCAACACACCACACACCACACACACACACAAACATCATAGTTAACACACACACATCTTGTAACACCAACATCGTACACACACACACACACACATTCATCGTAACAACCACACACACACACTCACACAACACCCACACACACAAAACCTACGAGGCTGCGCCATCATGAACAGATCGCTGAGGAAACATCGGATGATTTTGGCCTCTTTTTAGGTTTTAATCTAAAAACAGTCTTGCCATTTCCTGATTTAAAAAAGTTTAGTGTAATGGTTTTAAATATTGTGTAAAATTAGTTTATTTAAATTCAGCAATTTTTGTTGCCAAACCATATGAGTGTATAAAGAGAATATATGCACAAATTGCCTGTTCTATATTATTTACTATATTATATACTATATGTTACAGTAGAACTGGCACTTCTCGAAAATAATATAAAATTCAGTTTAGAATATTTTTTTTAAAAAGATATTACACAATTTATTTTTATCTATATATAAATGTAAACAAGATCTGTTTCAGTGCACGCAAAAATAATTGTTTTGCAAAAAATAAAGAGAATGTTGGGAATTTCATTTGAAGTACATTTTTAAAAAATATATTAAATCTTTAAAGTTTTAAGCATTAAGTCGATTACCACCGTTTTGATTATTAAGGGAGTCATTGAAAATTTTGGAGAAAAACAAAAACATATTTAATAGGGCCTACTTTATAATCACAACAAAAACTGCATCTATGAAAGCAATTTTAGTCATAAATCAGCACAATCTGCAACATTTATGGCAGAAAATAAAGTTGCTTGCGCAGCATATTTCCATATTTCCAAGAAAATCTAAATATTGATGAGAGAAAGATTATTAATAGTTTGGATTTTTTTAAAATTAGTTTGTATTTTAACTATCGTTTTCAGTTTTTCTTTAAATTCCAGTTTAGTTTTTAGTTCGTGTCATTATGGTTTTGTTAGTTTTAGTTTAGTTTTTAATTTTCGTGAAAACATTTATATTGTGTTTTTATATTGTTTTATTAACAGAAACCCGTTCCAGTGTAAACCTTTTATTTAGGAAAAAGTTTATGTCTATTTACAGTTAATGGTTTGAGATAGAAATAGGAAACCAAATTAATGCAACTTTTAAGTCAAATGAACTGATATAAATTCAGCGGTTAATCGCTAACTTCACACTGTAGCGCCATATACACACTAGAATATTTGCAAATATTTCATTGTTTCATCATCAGATTTTTTATCTTTTGGTCAAGTCAAACTTAGTAGATAATGGAATGTGGTTCATATAAACCATCATGTGTTGAGATGCTGTTGATTAAATCAATCTCCTTCTGTTGTAATTAACTCAACTTTTTTAATTTCAATGAACTCAAAATTAAGACAACCAGGAACTGACTTTTTTACTTAAAAAAAAACTTTTTTTTTTTTAGTTATTTCCCGCCACATTAAAAAAAAAAATTATATATATTATTTTATTCAGTTAGTTTTTCAGTAACTGTTGTTTAGTTTGATTCGTTTTATTTTTCATTTTAGTATTGATATTTTTTTTTCAGGTTACGAAAATGCTTTTTGACCAATAGTTAGAGTCTTAGTTTCAGTTTTTCCGTTACGTAAATAACCTTGGGTGGAGCAAGTTCTCACAGTGGAATGAATGAAAGATCTAGGTGAGACGCGGCATTATGTGCTCTGGAATAACGTGCGCTGATCATATAATGTCCACGAACATATTAATGCATCAGTTATGATCTGGAGTGAGTCGCCAGGCAGAGTCTGAGACTGCGATCGGATGGCCAGGATCTTCAGTTGTGGTAAGAGCAGAAGTGAAAGAAGCGCTTTGATGGGCAGTGAGGTCGTGTGCAAGAGCGCGCACCACACACAACCCACACAACACACACACTGAGGTGTGAGATATTCAATGAGCAAACCAGGGGGTTTCCAGTCGAGCAAGCTCAAACAATGACCAGACAAGAGCAGAGTGTGACTGAGATCACAGCAAACACACACCAACATAATTTTTATATACACACCCACACCATAAATATATATCAAACACACCCACACATAATATTAATATATTATATATCACACACACAGACCACAATCTACATTATATCAAAACACCCACTTATATATATCAAAAACACACTCACATATATTTTTATAATCACACACACCATATATAATATATCAAACACACAACACACACACATATAATTTATATATATTATATAAACACACACACACACACACGCACTACACTCACATATATATATCAAAAACACACTCACACAACACACACATATATATATATATATCAAACCCACACTCACAACACACATTATATCAAACACACACGAACGCACACACTCCACATATATATATCAAAACACACTCAACTCACACCACCACACATATATAATCAACACACCACACATATATATTTATATATATCACACACACCCTAACAATCATCATTACATATATAAACACACACATATATATATCAAAAACACACTCACAAATATATTTATATATACTCACACACACACCACACACACACACACACACACACAACCACTCACACACACACACACACCACACACAACACACACACATATATATATATCAAAAACACACACCACACACACATTTATATATATTTCTATATCAAAACACAACTCACATATTATCAAACACACACTCTTCACACACACATATATTTTTTCAACGACCTTTTATAAGAAAAGTAGGAATTCTTATTATTTGTCTGAACTCAATGAACGTTAACGACTTCACCTTTTTGACCTTTGTGGTCACAGGACATTTGACCTTCCCAAAAACAGCACAAATGGTGAAATACAGCTTTTAATGTTGTTTATGTGTCAATGTGGGTTTTTAATATGCTTAAAGCGTTGTGTAAGTTATAGTCCGAACCGCATTGCTTGAGTATTTTCTGCTTAAACTGCAGTGAACCAAGGACAGTCTCAATAACCGCTTTGAAATAGCTGGTGGTTCTGACGTCACAAACGACCTTGTAACCAAACACGTTCCACGTTCCCTGTGCTCCGTCACCAAGTGGATCTACTCGAGTGAGCGAACTTCGGGAGTGAGGCGGGGGCTCATTTGCATATTCATAGAACCGCACATACTAAATGACAGGAAAGGGTTGGTCGAGTTCCATTTCAAGATATTTTAAGAAATGAAGAATCAGGAAAAACTTTTTATATATGTAAATTTTGAGCAAAGCATGAGTTTTTAGGGATACAAATGATCGACTACAGAGGTACTTTAAGTTAATTGAATAATAACATTAAATCAACAATGGGCTGCACAATTAATCAATTATCTAACATAAGCTGCGTAGACATCGAGATACCGCTAAACAAATGCCATGCATAGCACAGGTCTGTGATTTTTAATTACACAGCCCGATCTCCCTTCTCTCGCCTCCTCTATATAACAACGCCCACCCTTAAGATCTTTTTCAGAGCATAGCAACTGGATTTTACATCCCTTCCGCCTAGTGCCTACATTTTCCGACTAAACTTTTGCAGAACAGATGAGCCACCCCATATTCGGCGAAATAAAAGAATAATAAAAGAAACATAAAAACAAATTTTAAAAGATTAGAAGTTGATTAATGGTTCAAATGACATGCAAGGAAAAGATATCTTGCATGTCATGTGGACAATAAACCGACCTCAGAGAACAGGTGAATATGTTGATCAATTATTGAAATAATTACCTTCAAATCTCACTGGGAAAAGTTTCAAGAGTAACACAAAATTGTGAACTCCATGGAATTAGTAATAATAATCTTTAAATATTAAATGGTATATTATATAAACTATTCATAATATATTTATACAGGCTAAAATATCTTTGTAGGAGACCTTAATTTTTGAAAATTATTATAACTTTAAAATGTTGTTAAAGACAAGTAATACTAATAAAATAATCAAACATTATAAGCAAACACACAAATAAATACCATAGAACAAAGCCATTAAATAAATGGGGCTTTTCAGGGGTCTCAAGGGCCGTGTATATTCATTTTCCATTAAAAGTGAAAGAAGAGAAAATGAGAAAACGGCTAATTTAATTAGTTTCTTTGTTTGCCAAAAAAAAAGTGTAAATTATTGCAATCCTTTTCTTAATCATCTAACTCGACACTAATGATTAGTACAGATACATAAAAATGAGCTGCGAATTGCCTGGTTTTGTTTGTAACAAGAAAAATTAGTTGTAGTTTCATGTCATCACATTTGGAAACCTAAACAATTATAATTGAGAATTTCATATTTAAATCAAAAAGTGATGATCATTGGCTCTGTGTTCACACACACACACACTCAGACCAAACACACACACACTCACACACATCAGATACACACACACACACACAAACACACACTCAGGACAAACACAACACAACACTCACATACACTCAGATATTACACTCACACACCACACCACACACACACCCCCCACACAACGGATGATGCTCCCTAGCGCTATCAGAGTCCTGTTAATAGATGAGCCGTCACCCTTAAAACCTCACTGAGAATCAAGAGGGACACTAGAGCAGGATATGGATGTCACGATGTGACGGGAGCGCGCGCAGGATATGATGGTCATCGATCATGAGGCGTGACCTGGTGTGAGAAGAAATTCACCGGCCACGTCTGAACCGCACACTCTTTGTGTGTGTGTCAGGTGTGAGAGTAGTGAGTGAGTGTGTGTTGTGTGTGTGTGTTGTGTGTGTGGTGTGTGTGTGTGTGTGTGTGTGTGTGTGTGTGTGTTGTGAGCGCGATTGAGCGTGTGTGATTATGTTGTGTGTGCGTGAGTGAGTGTGTGTGTGTGTGTGTTTGTGAGTGTGTGCGGAGTAGTGTGTGTGTGCATGAGTGTGTGCTGTGTGTTGAGTAAGTGAGATGTGTGCATGAATGAGTGAGTGCATTGTGAGTGAGTGTGTGTGTGTGTGTGTGTGTGTGTGTGTGTGTGTGTGGTGTATGAGTGTGTGTGTGTGAGTAAGTGAGATTGTGGATGCATGAATGAGGGAGTGTGTGGTGACGGTGAAGTGTCGTCGTGTGTGTGCGTGAGTGTGTGTGTGTATGATTGTGTGTGTGTGTGTGTGAGAAGTGAGATTGTGTCATGGAATTGAGTGCGAGAGTGAGTGTGTGTGTGTGTGTGTGTGTGTGTGTGTGTGTGTGTGTGAGATTGTGTGCGTGAAGGGTGTGTGTGTATGTGGGTGTGTGAGTAAGTGAGATTGTGTTGCATGAATGAGTTGGAGTGAGTAGGGTAGGAACAGTGTGTGTGTGTGTGTGTCGTGTGTGTGTTGTGTCTCACCGTCCCCCCCCCCCCCCCTATTCTGAATGATCTACTCTTTAGCTGTCTCCCCATCATCTTGGTGAATCAACACGTCTGTCTCCACGTGCCTCAAAAAAAAAAAAGGCCGCGGCTCTTCTGCGGACAAACATAATCAATAATCCCCCCCCCCCCTATTCATCTGTCATATGAATGAAAAAACATCAGTCAGCTGTATAATCCTGGAGTCTTTGATATTCCTGTAAAATGATTCACTCTAATCACAACTGTTGCCACAGTCTATATCTGCAGATGTCAAAAACATATAAAAATGATTTTTATTTAAAAAGAAGACATGACAATTTCTCGCGTCTATAGCGCAATAAGATGATTTTGATGACAGAGTTTGTAGTGCTAACATTCATACACCATTTATACAAACATCCGCTGAATTAAAACTCCTGTACCTGCTTTAGACGGATACATAAAACACTTCATCATTTACTGTCACTAGTTACTAAGATTTTATTACTGTTACAAACCATTGTCTGTGTTCCAAAGTCACCCTCGGCGCAGCGTGTTCTGTGTACAGTAAGACTGTGCTGTTTCCGTCACTTCCGGTAACGACAACAGCATAATCCGCTAGAGCGTTGGTTATTGTAGTGGCGGGGCTAAGGCATGAACTACAACCGCGCAAACTGAACGCTGGGTGATCGATGGGTTTATTACATTTATGCGATGACAAAATAAGGCTGGTTGAAATGATGAAGGAAAAGTATTTCTAATACTAATAAATAAAGTTACGCTTTGTATTCGTAACATCAATTTCATGATAACAAAAACACGTGGACGTTCTATATAGGACTACAAATGGACTTACAGTACTAACAATAAAATACAATAGATATGATCATTTTTTGTCATCAAACCAGAAAGAAAAATTAAAGATTAATGGGTATGAACTCCCTCTAAAGGATTTTGTGTGGGTTGTAACACCTGTAGCAGGCGCGCGTACGTCTGTGTGTGTGTGTGTGTGTGGGGATGTGTGTGTGTGTGTGTGTTGTGTGTGTGTGTGTGTGTGTGTCGTGTGTTGTGTGTGTGTAAAACACCTGTAGCAGTGCGTACCCTGCGTGCGGCGTGTCAGTCTCACACCACAGCTTTAATGTCTCGATCCAGTGTGCTACAGCAGTGAGTGAGCCACACAACAGGACACACAACACAGACACACCCACCGACCACCACACCCCGCAGGTGTCTGACACTGAACGCTGTTTCGCAGTAAACGCGTCTCTGCTGCTGCACTTTCCCACAGTAAAGCCCATCAGCGGTTCCAAACATCTGGAGAGTCTCATGCAGTCAAACGCCATCAGAAGACCCACACACTAAAGATCAACCAAGGACTCATCTCCGCCAACAAAACGCCTGAGGAGCCACACACACACACACTAACAGGTGGAGGAGAGCGGGGGAGGAGAGGAGAGAGAGAGAGAGGAAAAAAAAAAAGAGGGAGAGAGGAGAGAGAGGGGTGAGGGAGAGAGAGAGAGAGAGGAGACGCGGGAGGAGAGAGGAGAGAGGCGGGAAGAGAGAGAGAGAGAGAGACGACGAGGAGAGAGAGAGAGGAGAGGAGAGGAGGACGAGAGAGAGAGAGAGGGAGGGAGAGAGGATGAGAGAGAGAGAGAAGAGAGAGAGGTCAAGCCGGCCCCTCTTCCGGAGACGAGAGAGAGAGAGAAGAGAGAGAGAGGCGAGAGGAGAGAGAGAGATGAGGAGGAGGAGAGGGAGTGAGAGGAGGAACGAGAGACGAGAGAGAGGAGACGAGAAGAGCAGGCGGAGTAATGTTCACGTTTGAAAACATTATATTGAATGTTCATAACTGTTCTGTTTCTTTACTTTAAGGGATACAGTGAACGTTAGGGAAAACATTCCATTAATTCTTTCAAACGATATGGACGTTACTTTCGAATGTTTCAAAATATTAAATACTATTGAAAATTATCGTTCGTTGAAGTTTTTTTACTGAATGTTGATGGTTCGTCTAACCTTTGTTTATAAATGTTACTTCTTGTTTCAGAACGTTCAGCAGAACCAAGAAAAACATTTCAACCGTTTTGAAAGCTTCTGAGAACTACACTGAGTTCACTATTGATTCGATTTAGTTTTAAAAATTGTGTAATTCATATTGTATCACTTCTTCGTATATTATGGGGACGTTACTTTTGAATGTTTTCAAAAACATTTAAACAAACATTATCTATCATCGGTCAACGTTTGTTTTTTCGGAAATGTTTTAGTATGACATTTTTTAAAATGTTACTGATTTCAGAAAGTTAGGGAACATTCAAAATGTAACATTCGTAATGATGAATGGAAAATGTTTCCATGTTTCTATTTTACAAAGTATTTAATTACTATAATGGCAATATTCCAGAAGGTCAAGCAGTTCTACCACACTAGATAGGTTCATTAGGGTTCTAAAGAACAATAGAGTTCTTGGGCTAAATTTTCACACTGAAACTGTTTGTGCCAAAAAGTTGATATATACGGAGAAAATTATTGCATTAATACTTTCTATTTAAAAATTATTTAAAATGTTATTTAAAATGTCTAGTATTAAAAGTATGTTAAGAGTTGCTAATTCATACAAACTTAAATTTAAAAAGAATTAAAAACAAAATGAACAAACATGATTACATGATGGGAACCCCTGAACGGTTCATCACTCTTAAATAAAAAGTGTTCCGAAAGCAGGTTTTCTCAGAGATGCCATACGCAAAAATGTTTTTTTTTTAGACTGAAGATACATTTAAATATCCAAAGAACAATTTTAAATAATCCAAAAGAACATTTAAAAATCCAAAGAACATTGTTCTACTATAAAGAGCAATGCATGATTCATGATGTTAAAGGTTTCTTCATGGAACCACTGATGCCAATAAAGAACTCTATTGAGTTCTTCCTCCAGACAGCACCGACTCTAAAAGACACTGGGGTTAAAAAAAACAACAAGTTGCGTGTTCTTTTCTGGGTAAATATAGGACAGAGCACCATGCTGGTTCATTTCACCAGCACATTGGTTGTGTATTTAACCCAGCATAAATGTGTTGCTTAAACCAGCAGTACTGGCTTGATTAATTTGTACTATAGTATTAGCTTTTTTAATTATTTACTTCATTACATGGAATTATGTAACTTGAATCTTTCTAAAACTTGAAAAAAAAATACTCCGGTTTGCCTTGATAATTTACTTTATTTTTTGACCATATTTAGAGGTATAACACCATTTTATCTAAATTTTTAATTACTTATGGCCAACCATTATAAGCTTGTTTAGCAAATATCTAGAACGTCAAAAACTTATTCATTATCTGGACCCAGGATCTAGGTTAAACAAAAAAACTACACTGTAAAAATGCTTGTTTCACCCACTTTGGGTCCATATATGACAAATCCAGGCGTTGGGTTTTTTAAATTTTAAATTTAAATTGTTAAACCCCACGTTTGGGTTTGTCCATATCTGACCCAAAAGTTGGGTTGAAACAAGACGTGTAGAGAATAGCAGTCTTTCTAACATGTTACCCGGCTGATTGAACATCCTCACCCTGTGTGTTTTCACCGTGTGTGTTTTCACCGTGTGTGTTTTTGACCGTGTGTGAAGCCTAATTAGCACCGGCTCACCTGGACTCTCGCTTGGACGGATCCGCGACCCCTGCCAGAGGCTGTGCACCTTTGTGTTTATTTACTCCATCTGACACCGATGGAGAGTTTAATATCATCCCGTCAGAGGTTTGCCAAAGCCGGGAAGCGACCCACCGCTCCAATATTCCCCGGCAGCAGCAGGCCTCCGTGATCCTGGCAGAGGACGCTTAGCAAAGTTAAAACCTCTTATCCTACGGCTCGCTGACCGGCCAACCGCAGCGGGAGGCTCTGTGTCCCACAGGCTAATGTTAAAGGCACAGAAGAGGAGATCCGTCAATATCAGACCATAGTCGTGGAGATGCCATCCTAGCAAACATCCCAGCAAGCAATTTTGCGCTTAAAAGACGTCTAATATCCGTCCAAGCACAGCGCTGACGTCTAAAACAAGGCAAACTTGGGATGTCAGTGAAAATTTAATAGTGGCTAAACCATAGCCCAAAAATACACATCTGGGCCGTGTGTGGGCCAGATCTGGGCCGACACCATGTTCCCAGCATGCAATAGCCGTCATTTCACCATCTAGGTTAACTATAGAGTATGAGTAACACACTTCTAGCCAAAATAACCTTGAAATTGGTTACATGTCGATTTTGCCAAAATAACTTGCGAGATGTAGGGGAGCGCAGGGCACAACCTAACGCGGGGTTAAATGTAACACGGTTTGTGTTTCTGCTCTTTTTCTCTCGCTGCCAAAAGACGCTCTCCCGTGAATTTGTGGAAAGTTTTGATAAGATTTTGTGAAGATACTGGAGTGTTTTGACACCATGCAAGTAAATTTTTTCATCATACGTTTTTTTCGGTTTCTGAGTTGAGTGTGTACGTCACCGAATCTAACTTCATATTACCTTAATCACTGGCTTAAACACAGCACCGTTTTGAAACATGTCAGCAACTCCTAGCAACTGTTAGCTAGACTTAAAATATTTTTTTACACAGCGGGGTTAGTTGTAGATCAGTGTTACAACCAACCCACCAAGAGTACAATGATAATCAAATGAAAACAGGGACAGGGAGCCACACAACTTTTCAGGTTTGAGTATTTATTTATATATTTAACTTAGTTTGACTTTCACACACAATGTTGGAATTTTTTTTTTTTTTTACAATTTTGTTAACTATGCATTGATCACTTGTTTATTAAAAATATTGCCTGCTTTTAATGCAATAAACCCTTTAAAATGTGATTTTAAGCTTGTTTTTATTATTATTACTGTTATTATTATTAATAATAATAATTTTGCATGCAGCTGCCATACACAAATATAATTCAATTGCAATTACAATATTTGATGATTTTATTTATGTATTATTTTTTTGCAAAACTGTGCAGCCCTTTTCCTCTCCATGATATTGATCCATAATAGAAGGATGATTGGATGAGGGATGGATGTGTGGATATCTATCTATACAGATACACAAACAATATCAAACTATACAGATACGATATTACTGAATTGTGTCTTACACAAGTGTTACAACGAACCCCTCTGTCTGTTACAGTTAACCCTGCATATGGGGTAAGTTGTAACATTTGCAATTCTGTCACTTTCAGTGCAACTGTAAGACAATGATAGGTCCTATAAAAAAACTTTAAGTGTCCATTTGTAGCAGAGATGTGTATGTTGCTTGTGTAAAAAAAAGATGAATCTAACTTAATAAATTTTTTAATTGAGGCAAAACCAAAATGTGTTAGGTTGTGCCCCGCTCTCCCCTATGATATTCCAGCATGTAAGCAAAGTAAACAGTGATTACAAGCTGTTTGGTTTCATTTCTTTGTTCTCCAATTAATGATTCTTGGGCGATGATTTAGACGTCTATTATTTTCCCTGACAGCCAAAATGTTGTCTTGTTTTAGCCTCGACGTCTGAGCCGTGTTTGGATGGATGAGACGTCTTTTAAATGCTAGACTGCTGTCTGGGAAGCAAGGTGTTCCCCAGGGATCCGTACTTGGTCCGTTATTATTCCTCATCCACACTACCTCCGGGTCAGATTTTACATCGATCTTTCAATTCTATGCTGATGACATCTAAATCTATATGATCTGGAAGCCTGATCTATACACTGATAACTTTTCTGCTTCTGTAAATGAAACGAAAGAATGGCTCAACTTTTTTAAAACTAAACATGGAATGAAAACAGTTTTTTTTCGCTTGCATCGTATTGCCAAGCACTGTCCCTTCATTAGCATCAAAGATGCCGAAACAGTCTTACATGCAAAGCGACTTACAAATGACAATAGAAGCGGTGAATAGGACAACAATATGCAAGTGCTAAGACCCTTCCCAGTTTAATCTAACGCAGTATATTTATTTATATAATCAAAAATCTGCTGCAAGAAAACCCACATCTACGGTGTCTATCGTATCAGGTACAGAATAATGTGCACTTTTAAAGCATTACTCTGGAATGACATGAGAGAGAGTAAATCATGACAGAATTATGGAGTGTTTGGGAAACCTGTTGGAAAACAATCATTTTTGCGCTAAAAAACAAAAACCAACAATAAGAATATAACATACAAGTATTTTAGAGAAGCTTGTGTTTGGCTAAGCTTGTTTCTACCAATATAAAATGTAAAAAGTTCAGAACTTTTATATTACAATTCTGACTTTACAGGTGAAACTCGAAAAATTAGAATATCGAGCAAAAGATTGTGTATTTCAGTAATTCAAACTAAAAGGTGAAACGGTTTAAAAAAGGTTAAATATATTTAGAATATATAACTATATACATATGCATGATTATACTTTTCAGAGGGCCGACATTTCTGTATTTAAAATCCTTTTTTTATTGATTTCATGAAAAATTTTAATTTTCTGAGATTTTGAATTTGGGGTTTTCATAAGCTGTACGCCATAATCATCACAATTATAACTTTTGCATGATATTCTAAGTTTTTAAGTTTCACCTGTATTTCTTGCAGTTGCATATAACTCACAACTCTCATTTTCTTCTATAAATTGATTTATAAACTCGAAATTATGAAAGGTTATTTATATCTCACAATTCTTACTATTTCTTGCAATTCCACATTTATACACTGTTTTGTTCATTCAAAAACATTTGACAAGTCAATTGGATAAACAGGAAACTAAGTTTACGTTTAAGTTTATTAAAAGCAAAGCAAAAAAAAGATATAATTGTTGTGAGAAAAAAGTCTGAATAGTGAGATGAAAAGTCATAATACCCTTCATCTTTCTTAGTTTTTATTCCATTGCGGAAACAAGCCTCTATTGTCACGAAGTCGTCTTGTTGAAACACAAACCTGAGAGTTTGGGAAACAATCATTATTTTTGCCATTCTTTGGGATTCTTTCACAACACTGTGTTTCAAAGCAACTTCACAGAAAATGTCTGTGAATCACCTAGAGATGATTGTGTGTTAAAGTAACGTAATGCCCACATGGCAGTGATATACAGCTAAAATATATATCAGTTCAATTCACATTTATCTGTGCAGCGCTTTTCACAACACACATCGTTTCAAAGCAGCTTTACAGAAAAAGCATATCCATATTACATATTACAGTGATCTGTTATCAGAGGAGACTTTCTAAGTTATCATTTCAGAAATGTACATATACAAAATCACAGTTAGCTAAAAATGTATTAATTTTAACAATGTAATAATTAAAGGCAGAAACTATGAGCTCATTGAAGTAATGAATACTTTGAATACTTTGAATACTTTAGAAAAATGTAGCATTGGTGCATGTTGATTCATATTATACGTAATGTGCTTATTATTAATGTTATGATATTACAATGCTAGATGTATTCATTTAAGCAGACACAATGAACGTGTTAGACAGTGATTACAACTTGTGCTTGTAATAATCACAATAATCTTTTCTATAATCTATAATGCATAATTAGAAACGCAGCGTCAGGACTGATGGATGTACAAATAAGTGATGGTTCGCTGGCCGTTCATGACCAGACTCACGGTGATATGAGAACATGCCCTATAAAGAGGAGCAGCTTTTGTTGATCTCGGCGTCCCGGTGGTGTCAAGATGCATTTCCTCTCAACCAAGAGGAGCTTCCACAGTGCTGCAATCTGGGCGCGCAAAACCCTTTGACACCGCAGCTTTAATTAAAATTACATTATGAGTAATCAAGCAGAAGACTGAGGGGAGGAGGGATGGCCGAGGCAAAAGCTTGGGGTGAACCTCATCTCTACCAACATGCAATGGACTAAAGCCTTGCCAAGCTCAAACGTGCAGCACACGGAGCTGGATCTCGCTCATGTTGAAGCGTTGAGATACCAGAGAAATGCACATGCTTGAGGTTTTCATTGATGTTTGCGAATGCAATGCATAGTGAAATAATAATAATAAACAACAAAACGAGTGAAAAAATCCCATGCACATTAAAGGACCTAGAGATCAGAAAACACCTAGAAATCAAGTCAGCTTTATTTCTATAGCGCTTTATACAGATTGATTCAAAGCAGCTTTACAGTAATAAAAGGGAAGATAACCGAATTAAATATAGTTGCAAGCAGCATTAAGCACATAAAAGGCATGATTTATGCATTATTAGGCTTCAGAGAAACTGCAACAATGATTATTTTAATCCAAATGGTCTTCAAAGAAAGCAAGTTCGACCGAATATGGCATAATTGGTATCATTGTTCTCGGTAAGACTCAAGAAATCTATCAAGACCAGTTTCATCAAAACAAGCAAAATGGATCAAAAACTATTAGCATATTTTAAAGCTATAGGCTATTGTAAATTTTGATCAGAATGTGGGGATGTCCTTCATGGCATTGTGCTGATGACACGTAGTGTTTCATAATTATGCACTAATATGTCAAATGCAGCATTTTATAACAGAATTCTAAATGGTTGTTACCAATTACTGTGAATCATTCGACTCGATGTACTGCACTGGGTCAATAAAGACCAACTGTATGATCTCTGGCCAAACCGTTCAGAAGTTATAAGCAAAAATATCCATTTTCATATATCAGTAGGTGGCGCTGTGCTGAAATTTTGCATGTAGCCTCAGGTCATGCTTGTGATGACATGTACCAATATTCGTCTCAATGAGCTAAAGTGTTGAGGAGATATACGCTTGGGTCTATCAAAAAGCTTTGGTCTGAGGATGATCTGAGCCAATTTTGGTTATTATAAACTCGTCTAGGACGAGTTTGAAAAATCGCTGTGAGCCGAGGAATTAGAGGAAAACATTATTTTGTTTCTAGCCCTTATGGTTCACAAGGTATTTGCATAGTGCAACTTTGGACAGTTGGTGGCGCTAGAGGGATGGAGAGACTCCATAATTGCTGTGGTTTGTCCTCTATCTCTATCTAAAACTTTTTACAGTATGGTTCTCAACAGCAGAAGAAGAAGAACTTCATCAAATATCAGACAAAATATTGAACAGATAAACAATCTATACTGTAAAGCAAATCTCAACTGCTTGAATTGTTTGCATCATTGCAAAATGTATCTTATCGTCTAGCTCTAATCTGATAAGTGTGACTATAAGGCATGAACTTATTAAGATATTATAAACACATCATGATTTCTGTAAAGCTGCTTAGACACAATGTGAAAGTGCAAAAACGAATGTGCATTTGTTCAGAGGTGGGAATGCAGAGCTCTTGTGTCGCAGTGTTTCCCGAGCCGATCGAGTCGGGTCACGAGAGCAGTGTGTTAGATTCCCTGTGACACGATTCAACATCACACCGCAAACAAACACCACAACGTCTGAAGCCTGCAGTCCTCTCTTTCACACTCGTTCTCAAGGCCTGAGCCTCAACACGGGCTCCCTGAAGCCTCTTGCTTTACAAACCCTCAAAACATGCAGGAAAAGCCCAATATCTCCTGTAATACCTGTTTCCAGGAAGAGCGCACCTGTCCTGGCCTTTTATTTCCTGTTTCATGAGTCATAAAAGGTTAAAAACGATTAACATAATGCATTAAGTCACAAATGAGGAATATATTTTTATAGCATTTAATAACCTTTGTTAATGTTATGTTCATGTTAGTTGATGGTCCATTAACAGATTTTGATATTAAAAATTTATTAGTAAATGTTGAGAATAATAAATGCTGTAGAAGTATTGTTGATGTTAACTAAATAACTATGAGCTTTTATTTAAAGAATTAGGACTGTAAATATTGTAAATAATTGTGAATATACTGTTGGTCAATATTGGGAACGATGATTATCTGATATACAATATAAAACAGCAGAAATAGCAAATAAATTAGGTGAGAATGAAAAACTAAAAACTTATCACCATTATTTAACTCCTAAAGCCTTTATTAATCTTAGCTAATGTTAATTTCAACATTATTCAAATCAAAAGGTGCATCTGTTATTATTATTTACTGGAACTGAGCAAACATGCAGTAATGTTATCAAAGATTAATCAATACTGTAACAATGCATTTCTCACTGATGATGTTATTAATGCATTAACTAATGGGACCTGATGTTTTCCCAAACAAACAGATATAATAATCAGTCCAGTCAAAATGTTCAGATTTGCAAATATGTTGTCTTTTGAATATCAAATGCTAAAACCAAATAATGATTCAGGAAAACACCTTTTATTCCCTGCTTCAGTGTCATAAAAGGTAAAACACTAAATCATTAACATGAAAAAGCACGTATTAATACAATAAGTAACAAATAGGGTCACGGTGCATTAACTAATGTTGATCATTTTTGATATTAAAAATGTATAGGTAAATGTTGAGATTAATAAATGCTGTAGAAGTATTGTTCATGTTAACTAAATAGTTAACGCTAGTGTGAAACCTTATTGTAAAGTGTTACTGAAATATTTTGTTTCAAGAATAATATCACTTTAAACATTGTAATAATTGTGAATATACTGTATGTCAATATTACGATATAAAACCGCAGAAATAGCTAATAAATTAGGTGAGAATGAAAAACTAACACTTTACGACTAGGATCCGTGTGTTAACACTAGTTAACTACATTAGTTCAAATTATTCAGATTTGCAAATGTTGTCTTTTGAATATCAAATGCTAAAACCAAATAACGAGCATAAAACACACAAGTGTTTTAGTAAAGCATGCTCTCTGTTCAGAACTGAAATAGAAATGACAGAAATGTTAATATGACATCCATTTTCTCCCAAAAATGTCAAAAAGATACAAAGACTCCTGGGTTTGTGCTTGAGGCCACTCACCGAAATAATTATGAGCTCCATAAAAGCCCCTCCGTAAAAAAGTGGCAGAAGCCACCAGGAGAAAAGGATCGAGCAAAATTACTTTCTCTGCCTCTGCTTTATGTGCTTTAATAAGAGCCGCGTCAGATGGCCTTCTTCAGCAGGAGCCGAGCGCGCCATTCAGGCGCTGTGTTTTCTGTATTCATTAGGAGAGAAAGATCTGCTCTCGGCTCCACATATCACAGTTTCCCTTCATTACACGCTGGAGCTCACATGTGTTAAAAGAAGAGGGAGAGGAGGAAGAACGCGTTGCTTTGAATGGGATCGTGCACACGAGACAGACGCTCTCAGAATCCATTCTGCTCTGGGCTCTTATACAGTTCTTTATGTGTTTCTCTCTCTCACACACACACTCACACACACACACACTCCTCAGAGAGGTTAATTACTGCGCGGAGAAGTTTGGAGCAGAAACGCTTCGGTCTGACGGACAAAGGGCCGAGCGCAAAGGTCCGCGCAGAACAAAAGATGGCGGCTCTAATGACGCGTGGGGTGGAACAGCGTTCGCTCTCGTGTTTTATGTGCTTGATGATGTTTAGATGCAGCGCAAAGAAACACAAATATGTTCCCATTAAGTTATTTATGAATGTTCTTTTGAAGGTGCCAATGTTTTATTTATGTTTGTTCTTGGTTATGTGAATGTTAGGAAAAACATCAATTTGATCATTTCGCCAATATTACTTTTTGAATATTCTCTAAACAATTGAAACTAGTAAGTAGTAACATCCAACACAAACACTGTGCAAACATTGAACGTTACTTTTGAACCGGTTTAAAACGTTACTTTTGAACTGTTACTTTTAAAACGTTACTTTTGAAACGTTACTTTTGAACCGTTACTTTTGAACTGTTACTTTTGAAACGTTACTTTTGAACTGTTACTTTTGAAACTTTACTTGTTACTTTTGAAACTTTACTTGTTACTTTTGAAACGTTACTTTTGAACTGTTACTTTTGAAACTTTACTTGTTACTTTTGAAACTTTACTTGTTACTTTTGAAACGTTACTTTTGAACTGTTACTTTTGAAACGTTACTTTTGAACTGTTACTTTTGAAACTTTACTTGTTACTTTTGAAACGTTACTTTTGAACTGTTACTTTTGAAACTTTACTTGTTACTTTTGAAACGTTACTTTTGAACTGTTACTTTTGAAACGTTACTTTTGAACTGTTACTTTTGAAACGTTACTTGTTACTTTTGAAACGTTACTTTTGAACTGGTACTTTTGAAACATTACTTTTGAGCTGTTACTTTTGAAACTTTACTTGTTACTTTTGAAACGTTACTTTTGAACTGTTACTTTTGAAACGTTACTTTTGAACGTTCTGAAACAAGTAGTTACATTTAAAAATGTTGCAAACATGAAACTTTATTTTTTAAATGAATGTCCAACTGAAACATTTCATGAACCATGTATAAATAATGTTTTTGTACAAAGGTTTTGAGAATATTATTAAAGATCAGAAAAATTTGAACAAAAAAAAGAATAAAATATTGCATTGCTAATTACTTTCTAAATCCCATATCAACCAGTTGAACAATACAAGTTAATATTAGTTAATACATTTTCTAATGTTAACTAGTGGCACCATTGTACCAAATAATAATGAATGATGTTCATGTCATTCCAAACCTGTTTTACATACATTTTTACATTTAAGTCCACCGGAAGAAATAACATCCTAGAGGTTTGGAACAACAGTGGAGTGAGAATAATATGTCGTTTTTTGGGTGAAATGTTCCTAAAGCTCAGTTTTCCTCTTTAATCTCAGGCTGAAGGCAGGAAAACAGCACTTATAGCCTCGGTTCTCTCTTCACTGCCACTTTCTATCGCTCAAGGTTTTGCCAGGCATTAAACGTAAGTGAAGCCAGTGGTTTTGACAGACCTGAACACACACAGAAACAGAAGCGGGAGGTTGTATCTGCCTCGAGGACGGCGGCCATGACCTTACACACATCTGTAACAAAGCACAGAGAAGATGGAAAGCATGTTTTCTCAAAATAAAAACTCTCTTCATTCATTAGATTTGTGTTAAAAGATACAAATAAAAACATATTTATCATTATTGTAACATAACATTGAATGACAAAACAGATCTAAAACATCTGACACCTTTACACAACACAAATCAATGCTTCTCGTTCACTATTAAACCGATTCATAGAAACTAATTTTAGAAACTAAAACCAACGAACAGGGAACGTTCTGGCAAAGGTTCTCTCCAGTTATCAACAAATGTTCTTACAGTAACATTAATAGAACATTCATTCAGAGTTATCTGGTCTTTAATAATGTTCTCAAAACATTAGCACAAAAACATTAATATTAATTATGTTTTCGTGACAGTCAGAGTTGTTTATTCTCTGTTTGTCTAACCTTTAAGGATTAAAATCTTCATAAAAGCAATATGCGTTACAGTGATTTTACCACAGTAAATCTGCAATACCTGTGATTTTGTACAGTAATTAAGCATTTTTTAGCTGGAAAAATAAAAGGTGATCAAAAGTGTTTTAGTATTCTTCCATAACAGTGTAAATCAACGAATAATAATAATGCATTCTGAAATGATTAGACAAGCAGTCGCAGACAGACTATACAAGTGATTGAACTTTTGATGAAGTGAAGATGATACCGTAAGATTGTCATTATAGGAGAAACTGATGTAGTCACGCTTGATATTTGATTCATGAATCATGATGCATTTCTGCGCCTACAGAAATCGGATTAATTACCTCTGGATTAAGTTTGTGAAGATAAAGAGCTTACAAAATACCACAGGGAAAGTGATTAACCACAGAAACAATAAATCAATCAATGACTCAAATGAAGCTCAACTATATTCAGTGTGCTGGAATGCTAATAAATCAACGAATTGCGCTAAATTGTTTTTCTCGGAGTGACGCGAGACTCCCGCGGGATTTGAGGAATTGCCCCGCCCCTTTTTACAGTGGCGTGTTTTGAATGAAACATTAGTGCACTTACTGAATACTGCACAATATAACCCATATACTGTGTATTATATTCTGGAATTATATATGACATATATATTAGCTACACTGTGTCGCTACACATATTCACATATTCATTCCGAAGATTTTCGCCACTCGTCTTTCAGTCCTGTAGGAACGAACGCAATTCAATTTGAAACTCCAATACAGGATGGGACAATAATATCCATATAATATAGCCTAGATATACTTTGATGTTACAAATGCATGTGAAAATACTGCAGTGGTGAAAAAGTGCACAATCCTAAGTGTTGTACAAGCTTAAAGCGCTTCAAACTAACGCATCAAGCTACAGTTTCGAGCTTGCCCTCCTGCCAGATGCATGTGCTCATTACTGCCTTCGTGGGTATGTTTACAAGACACCAATGATGTACTGGAAAAGTTTTTCCCTTGCGGTTTTCTCGTACAGACGACAACATTGTCAAAATGAACCCGTTCACACAATTCCAACGATTAAAAAGCTGTATTCTGCTACCAGGCCAGTAGTTGGCGATGTCAACTTGTCAAGAATCTGCTAAATGCACATCTCCATTTTCACAGATTCGTGTTTTTGTAGTTTAGGTAGGCCTACGTGGAGATAAAAACCTGTACTTTCAAGCCCGTTTCCAAAAGTTTGCGTTTTCAGGCCCACACAAAGCTTTTGTCATGTAAATGAGTGACCAAAAAGTAGGCTATTAGAACAACAACAACAACAACAAGCCTCTACAGCGAGTGCTTTAATCTGTTTGAATGTTTTCCCAACAATACAATCATCACGGATACAAGCTTTGATACTGAGAGCCCTATGCAAGGTCAAGCCAAAGTCCATTTTATATATTTTTGTAAACCCAGCAGTACAATCACAATAAAAGCATCCACACTGCAATATTTAACACACAGTATATGTAACGACTTGCAAAGCGTCCAATACAGCATAAACTCTGGCGTATTTTTAAACGCTCAAAACAGATCTGATCCTCACAGCGATTGGCTGCCGCGCGCGTTTTTCGCGTGATATTTGCATTGAAGTTGAGAACTACCCAACCTTTGACGCTCTCAACGTTCTCAACGCTTTCTCCGTTCCGCGTCAATCCCGCAACGCACCGAAGCTCAACTTCCATAGGAATGACTTGAAAACACTCGCTCTGCTCCACGCCATTAGATATATAGACTATAACAGTTCATTTATTCAGAGAATTTTTGCGGGCGAAATCCAGTCATTCCAACAGAAATCTGTTGGGGAGTTTCAGACGACAACAATGGTGGTCAAAAAATTCCCAGCCAAGATTTGCTCTTGTTCATATGGAAGCTTGTTTCTGCCACAGAATAAAACATTTTAAAAGATAACTGCGACTTTTTGATCAATGAATAATGCAGAACTGAGTGGAACGCAGATCTGGGGACCAAGACACACACACACACACACACACACACACACACACACACACACTCACTCACTCACTAAATCCACACACACACACACACACACACACACACACACACTCTCACTCACTCACTAAATCCACACACACACACAAACAGAAGTGCAGTTCACTCAAAATCAGCTTTATTGTGCGTGTGCAGTTTATATAGCAAGTCTAGGGTGTTGCCTGAAACTAACAAATAGAATAACAAGTCCCAATAGAAAAGAAAGGAGACAGTCAGATTAGCTGAAAGATTCCATAGAGAGACAAACAATTCCATTCCTTATTATGCAATATAGCTATGCAACATTGCTCCTTATGGGTAAGGACTAGCACATGTGTTAAGAGCGTGTGGCTAAACAGGGTGTACAAAAATTGATTAGATAGACAGAAAACAAAAGATGCAAACATATTTATCCTATTACATCCTCCAAGAGTCCATATTTAATTAGACAAAGCATTTGGGAATACGCATTTAAAATGGAAACCGATCCCTCTTACATAAGTCAATTAGTATCTTTAATAGTATTGTTATATTCTTTACAAGTGGATGTATTCATTTGTTTGCTTTAGAGGGGTGTCATGTACAAAATGATGCTAACAGGATCTAATTAGCAGATGCAAATGAGGAAAGCCGGAGTATTCGCAGAGAAGCAGAAGAGAGGCTCGGTGGGAAAGCTGGAACGGTTCGGATTACCAACGGCCCCCACGCTGGGGACCAAATGTGATGGTCCGCTCCTGCTGTTGTTCTTTACATGAGACAGGAGCAGACCATAAATATAGACGTGGGGGGCGAAAAGGGAGGGTCAAAAAGGGGCTTGACCTTCTGGCGTCCAAATACTCACCCAATTTTATATCCGTCAGTCTGTCGATTTCTCATCGCAGTCTGGAAGCGTTCATCCCTGTATGGATCGTGTTTTCGGTTGCTGTTAGTTGGTGGGAAAATTATGCACCCAAACTGCTAAAAAAAAAAAAGATAGAGGCTTGAAAAACAAACTGAATTGCATTTTAAGCATCATATTGCGGTGTATCTGGCAGCACTCGGACCGTCTGCTCTCGCAAAACGCCTCTGCCAAGACATTGGTGCCGAGGTCACAGGCTCTTTCCCCCCGCATGGGCACTACAGGGAAGAGTGGCATCGGGACAGAAAGGACCCTTTAGACGTGTCAAAAAGAAAGCGCAGGGGAAGCGAGTATTTGAGCAAACTCCCCACTGTCTGCTGCCCTTAACGCTCTGGCAGCGACTTCAACCTTCCTCACGGGCTCTGCGATATAGGGAACGCTCATGCATTTGGCAGACGCTTTTGTCACAAGATACTTGCATTGAATGCAAGATATACACTTGATCAGTTCATGCATTCGCTGGGAATCGAACCCAGAATGACTGAAGATATTGAGTATTAAAATAATGGTTTATGCTTGAAATGAGAAAATGGAGTAAAAAAATCATCCTGCTTTCCCTTTAGATTAAGTTTATTTTTTTGTCACTTGATCAGTTCATGCATTCGCTGGGAATCGAGCCCAGAATGAATGAAGAAATTAAGTATCAAAATTGTGGTTTATGCTTAAAATGAGAAAATGGAGTCCATTTCTTTTTAATGTTATCCCTTTGGATTAAGTTTCTTTTTCTTACCACATTGGCAGATATTTGTTTTAGTTTAATAATGTTTTTTTAATTTAATGCTTTTTCTTTTTAGGTGATTTTTTGAACAAAATTATATTTATGCAGTAGTTGTGCACCATTCCGATTAATTAAAAAAATTAGGGATGCACCGAAAAGAAAGTTCTTGGCCGAAACCGAAAATAATGATGCCAATTATTAGTACCATTGCATTTATGGCTATGACTGTGTACTAACTTTACTCAAATCAAGGCATTGCAATTGCATAAATTAATATTAAAGTTTCAAAGAATAAATCAATTACAAATTATGCAAATATTTATTGAGCACATTGCAACAATGCACAGTATAAAATAAAATTCAAACTAAAATGTTTAACTTTGACCCCACTCGTGTGTACATTAAATAATAATGTACAGGCCTACTGGCCTGCAGAAAGGTTTTAGGTCAAGTGTATTTTAAATGTATTTTCTCTGTAGGACTACTACAAGAAAGTGCATTCAGAAGAAGTGCAACTGCTTAAAGATTAGGGGTGTAACGGCTCACAAAATTCACGCTTCGGTACGTTTTCGATACAGCAAAAAGAAAGAAATTCCAGAGAAATTTCCTTGATTTAATTTTTTTTTTATTATTAAAACTAACATCATAAAGTATGATCATTTTTTACTTTGAGCAATGATGGAGCTATACTTGACTCTTCTTAGAAACATATAAAACAAAAAAGAGCTCCTAGAAAAAAAAAGGAAATGTAATATGTAGTAGTTATAAATAAAGGTTTATTTTTATTTCAGATTAACATTTAAAGGCAGCAATTTTACTCAAAATGTCGAAATAAAACCGGCGTAACGTTACTTGAAAGCATTGTAGCCAAACTTACTATTCCTGCCACACTTCCATCGTGACAGTGAGTGTACTACAGTAAACCCATGGTTACAGTGAGTGTACTACAGTAAACCCATGGTTACAGTGAGTTACTACAGTAAACCCATGGTGACAGTGAGTGTACTACAGTAAACCCATGCTGACAGTGAGTTACTACAGTAAACCCATGGTTACAGTGATTGTTACTACAGTAAACCCATGGTGACAGTGAGTTACTACAGTAAACCCATGCTGACAGTGAGTTACTACAGTAAACCCATGGTTACAGTGAGTTACTACAGTAAACCCATGGTGACAGTGAGTTACTACAGTAAACCCATGGTGACAGTGAGTTACTACAGTAAACCCATGGTTACAGTGAGTTACTACAGTAAACCCATGGTGACAGTGAGTTACTACAGTAAACCCATGGTGACAGTGAGTTACTACAGTAAACCCATGGTGACAGTGAGTTACTACAGTAAATCCATGGTGACAGTGAGTTACTAGAGTAAACCCATGGTTACAGTGAGTTACTACAGTAAACCCATGGTGACAGTGAGTGTTACTACAGTAAACCCATGGTGACAGTGAGTTACTAGAGTAAACCCATGGTTACAGTGAGTTACTACAGTAAACCAATGGTGACAGTGAGTGTTACTACAGTAAACCCATGGTGACAGTGAATGTTACTACAGTAAACCCATGGTGACAGTGATTGTTACTACAGTAAACCCATGGTGACAGTGATTTACTACAGTAAACCTATGGTGACAGTGATTGTTACTACAGTAAACCCATGGTGACAGTGATTGTTACTACAGAAAACCCATGGTGACAGTGAGTTACTACAGTAAACCCATGGTTACAGTGAGTGTTACTACAGTAAACCCATGGTGACAGTGAGTGTTACTACAGTAAACCCATGGTGACAGTGAGTTACTACAGTAAACCCATGGTGACAGTGAGTTACTAGAGTAAACCCATGATGACAGTGAGTGTTACTACAGTAAACCCATGGTGACAGTGATTGTTACTACAGTAAACCCATGGTGACAGTGAGTTACTACAGTAAACCCATGGTGACAGTGAGTGTTACTACAGTAAACCCATGGTTACAGTGAGTTACTACAGTAAACCCATGATGACAGTCAGTTACTACAGTAAACCCATGGTGACAGTGAGTTACTACAGTAAACCCATGGTTACAGTGAGTTACTACAGTAAACCATGGTGACAGTGAGTGTATTACAGTAAACCCACGGTCACAATGAGTTACTACAGTAAACCCATGGTGACAGTGAGTTACTACAGTAAACCCATGGTTACAGTGAGTGTTACTACAGTAAACCCATGGTGACAGTGAGTGTTACTACAGTAAACCCATGGTGACAGTGAGTTACTACAGTAAACCCATGGTGACAGTGAGTTACTAGAGTAAACCCATGGTTACAGTGTGTGTACTACAGTAAACCCATGATTACAGTGAGTGTTACTACAGTAAACCCATGGTTACAGTGAGTGTTACTACAGTAAACCCATGGTGACAGTGAGTGTTACTACAGTAAACCCATGTTTACAGTGAGTGTACTACAGTAAACCCATGGTTACAGTGAGAGTTACTACAGTAAACCCATGGTTACAGAGAGTGTACTACAGTAAACCCATGGTGACAGTGAGTTACTACAGTAAACCCATGGTGACAGTGAGTGTTACTACAGTAAACCCATGGTGACAGTGAGTTACGACAGTAAACCCATGGTGACAGTGAGTGTACTACAGTAAACCCACGGTCACAATGAGTTACTACAGTAAACCCATGGTGACAGTGAGTTACTACAGTAAACCCATGGTTACAGTGAGTGTTACTACAGTAAACCCATGGTGACAGTGAGTGTTACTACAGTAAACCCATGGTGACAGTGAGTTACTACAGTAAACCCATGGTGACAGTGAGTTACTAGAGTAAACCCATGGTTACAGTGTGTGTACTACAGTAAACCCATGATTACAGTGAGTGTTACTACAGTAAACCCATGGTTACAGTGAGTGTTACTACAGTAAACCCATGGTGACAGTGAGTGTTACTACAGTAAACCCATGTTTACAGTGAGTGTACTACAGTAAACCCATGGTTACAGTGAGAGTTACTACAGTAAACCCATGGTTACAGAGAGTGTACTACAGTAAACCCATGGTGACAGTGAGTTACTACAGTAAACCCATGGTGACAGTGAGTGTTACTACAGTAAACCCATGGTGACAGTGAGTTACGACAGTAAACCCATGGTGACAGTGAGTGTACTACAGTAAACCCATGGTGACAGTGAGTTACTACAGTAAACCCATGGTGACAGTGAGTGTTACTACAGTAAACCCATGGTGACAGTGAGTTACTACAGTAAACCCATGGTGACAATGAGTTACTACAGTAAACCCATGGTTACAGTGAGTTACTACAGTAAACCCATGGTGACAGTGAGTGTTACTACAGTAAACCCATGGTTACAGTGAGTTACTACAGTAAACCCATGATGACAGTGAGTTACTACAGTAAACCATGGTGACAGTGAGTGTATTACAGTAAACCCACGGTCACAATGAGTTACTACAGTAAACCCATGGTGACAGTGAGTGTTACTACAGTAAACCCATGGTGACAGTGAGTTACTACAGTAAACCCATGGTGACAGTGAGTTACTACAGTAAACCCATGGTGACAGTGAGTGTTACTACAGTAAACCCATGGTTACAGAGAGTGTACTACAGTAAACCCATGGTGACAGTGAGTTACTACAGTAAACCCATGGTGACAGTGAGTTACTACAGTAAACCCATGGTGACAGTGAGTGTACTACAGTAAACCCATGGTGACAGTGAGTTACTACAGTAAACCCATGGTGACAGTGAGTGTTACTACAGTAAACCCATGGTGACAGTGAGTTACTACAGTAAACCCATGGTTACAGTGAGTTACTACAGTAACCCCATGGTGACAGTGAGTGTTACTACAGTAAACCCATGGTGACAGTGAGTTACTACAGTAAACCCATGGTTACAGTGAGTTACTACAGTAAACCCATGGTGACAGTGAGTGTACTATAGTAAACCCATGGTGACAGTGAGTTACTACAGTAAAGCCATGGTGACAGAGAGTGTTACTACAGTAAACCCATGGTGACAGGGAGTTACTACAGTAAACCCATGGTTACAGTGAGTTACTACAGTAAACCCATGGTGACAGTGAGTGTACTACAGTAAACCTATGGTGACAGTGAGTTACTACAGTAAACCATGGTGACAGTGAGTGTACTACAGTAAACCCATGGTGACAGTGAGTTACTACAGTAAACCATGGTGACAGTGAGTGTATTACAGTAAACCCACGGTGACAGTGAGTTACTACAGTAAACCCATGGTGACAGTGAGTGTTACTACAGTAAACCCATGGTGACAGTGAGTTACTACAGTAAACCCATGGTGACAGTGAGTTACTACAGTAAACCATGGTGACAGTGAGTGTATTACAGTAAACCCACGGTGACAGTGAGTTACTACAGTAAACCCATGGTGACAGTGAGTGTTACTACAGTAAACCCATGGTTACAGTGAGTGTTACTACAGTAAACCCAGTAAACCCATGGTTACAGTGAGTGTACTACAGTAAACCCATGGTTACAGTGAGTGTTACTACAGTAAACCCATGGTGACTGAGTTACTACAGTAAACCCATGGTGACAGTGAGTTACTACAGTAAAC
>CM060631.1:830000-882500 GCA_030578275.1 Meda fulgida | reverse complement strand
CACACACGCACACACACACACTCATTGCTTAATGTACAGCAGACAAGTGCTGTACATAAGAAATGTACAGCTGACCTTCCATATGAAGAAGTAACTATAAAAGGTGTAAAGATTGAGCAAGTTCAAAATTTTAAATATTTAGGCACAATCATTGATCACAAACTTTCGTTTTTGGATCATGTGAACGATGTACCTAAGAAATCAAGACAGCGTTTAAGCCTACTTAGAAAGCTGCGAAACCTTGACATCGAAAGGAGGATCTTAACCATTGTATATAGATCGATGATTGAAAGCATTTTAACCTATAATATTGTATCATGGTGTGGAAATTTAACAATGAAATTAAAGAATAAATTAACACGAGTAATTAACGAAGCAAACAAGATTATCGGCCATAAACAGAGTACATTGCATGAACTATTCTTAAATTTTATGGAGAAAAAGGCGCTAGTTGTGTTTTCAGATCAGACCCATCCTCTTCACTCCTGTTTTGAAGTCCTCCCTTCGGGTCGCAGGCTACGTACACCGTATGCTAGAAAGAATATTTAAAAATAATCATTTGTCCCATTGGCAGTGACTGTTTTAAACCAAACTCTCAATTAGGGTTGTTATTGTGAATTATGTATACTGTTTACTGTATACCAGAAATCACTGCAGTTAAATCTCAGTTCCCCGTAACCTGCACCAGTGATCATGTGTGAATACAGTCATACATACAGGGATTTGTTCACTTCAAAATAACATATCTGTGTTTTTAGTAATAAATACATATTTTTTGGCCCTCTTGAATTTCTGTTGAAAGTGTAAATATACCCAATTCAATCACTTTAAGACACAAATAAATATTTCACACTTGCATTTCTTTTTATTTTCAATATGAATACAAGTCAAGTCACTTTTCACTTTGCAATTTGCACACATACTGTATTTACAGTGTATTTGACCTCATACTGTATTTACAGTGTATTTGACCACATACTGTATTTACAATGTATTTGACCACATACTGTATTTACAGTGTATTTGCACTCATACTGTATTTACAGTGTATTTGACCACATACTGTATTTACTGTGTATTTGCACTCATACTGTATTTACAGTGTATTTGACCACATACTGTATTTACTGTGTATTTGACCACATACTGTATTTACTGTGTATTTGCACTCATACTGTATTCACAGTGTATTTGAGCGCATACTGCATTTACAGTGTATTTGCACTCATACTGTATTTACAGTGTATTTGACCACATACTGTATTTACTGTGTATTTGCACTCATACTGTATTCACAGTGTATTTGAGCGCATACTGCATTTACAGTGTATTTGCACTCATACTGTATTCACAGTGTATTTGAGCGCATACTGTATTTACAATGTATTTGCACTCATACTGTATTTACAGTGTATTTGACAACATACTGTATTTACAGTGTATTTGAGTGCATACTGTATTTACAATGTATTTGCACTCATACTGTATTTACAGTGTATTTGCACTCATACTGTATTTACAGTGTATTTGAGTGCATACTGTATTTACAATGTATTTGCACTCATACTGTATTTACAGTGTATTTGCACTCATACTGTATTTACAATGTATTTGAGTGCATACTTTATTTACAATGTATTTGCACTCATACTGTATTTACAGTGTATTTGACAACATACTGTATTTACAGTGTATTTGACCATATACTGTATTTACAGTGTATTTGAGCGCATACTGTATTTACAATGTATTTCCACTCATACTGTATTTACAGTGTATTTGACCATATACTGTATTTACAGTATGTATTTGAGCACATACTGTATTTACAGTGTATTTGACAACATACTGTATTTACAGTGTTTTTGCACTCATACTGTATTTACAGTGTATTTGACCACATACTGTATTTACAGTGTATTTGAGCGCATACTGTATTTACAGTGTATTTGAGCGCATACTGTATTTACAGTGTATTTGGCCACATACTGTGTTTACAGTATATTTGCACTCATACTGTATTTACAGTGTATTTGACTTCATACTGTATTTACAGTGTATTTGACCACATACTGTATTTACAGTGTATTTGACCTCATACTGTATTTACAGTATGTATTTGACCTCATACTGTATTTACAGTGTATTTGAGCACATACTGTATTTACAGTGTATTTAACCACATACTTAATTTACAGTGTATTTGACCACATACTGTATTTACAGTGTATTTGAGCACATACTGTATTTACAGTGTATTTGCACTCATACTGTATTTACAGTGTATTTGCACTCATACTGTATTTACAGTGTATTTGACCATATACTGTATTTACAGTGTATTTGACCACATACTGTATTTACAGTATGTATTTGACCTCATACTGTATTTACAGTGTATTTGAGCACATACTGTATTTACAGTATGTATTTGACCTCATACTGTATTTACAGTGTATTTGAGCACATACTGTATTTACAGTGTATTTAACCACATACTGTATTTACAGTATGTATTTGAGCACATACTGTATTTACAGTATGTATTTGACCTCATACTGTATTTACAGTGTAGTGACCTCATACTGTATTTACAGTATGTATTTGACCTCATACTGTATTTACAGTGTATTTGAGCACATACTGTATTTACAGTGTATTTAACCACATACTGTATTTACAGTATGTATTGAGCATATACTGTATTTACAGTGTATTTGAGCACATACTGTATTTACAGTGTATTTGAGCACATACTGTATTTAAAGTGTATTTGAGCACATACTGTATTTACAGTGTATTTGACCACATACTGTATTTACACTGTATTTGACCTTCTACTGTATTTACAGTGTATTTGCACTCATACTGTATTTACAGTGTATTTGACCACATACTGTATTTACAGTGTATTTGTGCACATAATGTATTTACAGTGTATTTGACCACATACTGTATTTACAGTGTTTTTGCACTCATACTGTATTTACAGTGTATTTGTGCACGTAATGTATTTACAGTGTTTTTGAGCGCATACTGTATTTACACTGTATTTGCACTCATACTGTATTTACACTGTATTTGCACTCATACTGTATTTACAGTGTATTTGTAAACATGTGTACGTGTGACAAACTCCTGTACTGAACACGTAAAAGACACAAGAGTGTTTCACGTGTTTCTCATCTGTGTGTAGTTTAATGTGTGTGGCTGATCATTTCATGGTTTGTTTGAGAGTAACTGCACAAAAACACAATTTATATTTAGTTTGAATAAAGTGTTTGCTTTTTGCAAGATGTGTGTAATGTTTTTCATCCGTGTGTGTGTGTTTTGTCGTTTTGTGTATTTTTACTGTAAAGAAAATGAGCCAGTTTGTGTGTGACAGTGTGTGTTTGAGTGTGTGTGTTTGTTTGTATATGTGTGTGTGTGTGTCTGCGTGTGTGTTAGACAGTGTGTATAAGTGTGTGTGCATGTGTGTCTATAAATATGTGTGTATGTGTGTGTGTGTGTGAGTGCGTGTGTGTGTGTGTGTGTGTGTGTGTGTGTGTGTGTGTGTGTGAAGTGTGTGTGTGTGTGTGTGTGTAGTGTGTGTGTGTGTGTGTGTGTAGTGTGTGTGTGTGTGTGTGTGTGTGTGTGTGTGTGTGTGTGTGTGTGTGTGTGTGTGTGTGTGTGTGTGTAGAGTAAATGAAGTATCAGTAGGAGGCGCTATAGAGCCGCATCAATAAATCCAGCATCATCACCACAGGTGCTCCAGTCCCTCATTCATCAGTCAGTGTGTTTACCTTCATCTGTGCAGTCTCTCTCTCTCTTCATCTGTGCAGTCTCTCTCTCTCTTCATCTGTGCAGTCTCTCTCTCTCTTCATCTGTGCAGTCTCTCTCTCTCTTCATCTGTGCAGTCTCTCTCTCTCTTCATCTGTGCAGTCTCTCTCTCTCCTCATCTCAGTCTGAACACAAGCGCTCCCGACCTCAGTCTGTGGACAACAGAAGATGAAACTGGTGAGTTATTCATCATCGATGATTCATATTATTTCGCATCTACAAGCAGCTTATGTGTTTTCTTTCTTACCTTTGATTGTCAATCAACAAGTGCATTTACCAAAGAGGAGAAAACACTAGAACAGATTATTAAAGAGTTATTAATACAGCATTCTGAACCCAGTTTAAACCTCGTTCAACATTAAATGAAAAATAAAACTTATAAAAATAAGAATTAGAAAACGTTCTCGGTTTACACACAGAAACAATCTTTGCAACGTTTGGATGTTAATTTACACATGATTTTCCGCAAAAAAACAACAACACAAATGACAGTAACATTAAAAACAAAGAAAAAAACAATAGCCTACAAAGATGTCTTCCAGACTGTTTATGTATCATGTTTATTATAAGACTTAATTTTTAAAAATTAATGAACGCAGCTAAAGGCCTAAACTATTTATGTTCAAGAATTAATGCTGAAAATCGAAAACGTGAAGTTTATGTTCGCAGGACACTAATAAAGTCTATATTGGCAATTATTTTTAAAATTAATATTTAATTTTAAAATGATAAAATACCAAAGTTATGCGTAGCCTAATGAAGGAACGCTTTAATTGAATCGCAGTATCGTTTGTTGCTTTTTAGCTAATGATATGGAGTAGTATTGTCTGAAATAAAATATAAAGGCAAAAAGTGTCCGAATCAAGCTGAACTCACACTAAAGTTTAATTACAAACTCTTTATTATTTGTTCTTCAATTAAATCCAACACCGGCGGAATTTGAACTGGAGAATATCATGAACTGAAATATAAAACGAAGACTATGACGAGCACACAGCATATTTAATTAAAATGCTGTTAAATAATTTATTTATAAATGCAATTAAATGATACCGTTTAGCTGCACATATTAGAAAATAAAAGTGATAGGGTTATTTGGAAAATATGACATTTAAGCTAGAGCCCATTTTACGAACGAATATTCTTCAACAGCCTATAACACATAAACGTCGAGAGTTAAATAAAGTGCATTTAATTTGATAGCAAATGTACGATTAAAACAAATGAACGTTCAATTTCATTAAATAATTTTATTGTACGTTTTTAAATAGCCATAGAAGATTGTTTACTTTTAAATCCATAAAAGCAAAAAGTTTCGATTTGTTTTTGACTGAAATGAATCGTTTTAAACCAAGAGCGATCAAAATAGAAATAATGTGCAGCTGTTGAACGTTTATAATAATGAACATTTATTGACATCTACACGTTCGTTCTCAGTGATGCCGAGGCGCGCGACAGTCACTGCCGGAGATCGAAATATCAAACGCGAGGATTCGGATCTTGAGTTCGGGAGTGTGTGGGATCATGCCCGGGGAAGGGTCCGGTTCTGCGCTGGACGACGGGAAGGATTCACCGATCATTTGTGAAGATGAACTGATGAGCGGCCGGTACATCCTCGACGGGTTCGGGTCCAATCGATACTTCATGATGGGCGCGACGCAGCAAACGCAGGAGAGTTCGAGTCCGTGTCCGTTGTTCCCGTACACGGGCCAGACCGGAGGAGTATACGCCGGTTCCGATGGATCGCGGTACGCGTCGCTGCACTACGGCTCCGTGATCCCGTCCGCGGGCTTCTGTCCGTCTCTGTGTGCGGGCCGCGGGGAGTTCGGCGCGGGATATCAGCTCGGACCCGCCTCGGGAAACTCCTACGGCTCGTATCAAGGGTCCGGGATCGGTTCCATGGCTCGAGCTCAGGTGTATCTGTGCAACCGGCCGCTGTGGCTCAAGTTTCACCGGCACCAAACAGAGATGATCATCACCAAACAGGGCAGGTGAGAGGCTTACAATAAAGCTGCTTTTATTGCCATCGATGCTTCCATTAAACACTTGCATTCTGTATATTAGTAAAATGTTATTCGCACTAATAAGATCATTTTGCGTGTAAAAGACGTCCACACACAGCGCTGAAGTCTAAAGCTAAAGTCTACGCTAAAACAAGGCAGAATTTGGGCTGTCAGTGAAAACTGAAAAGACGTCTAACCATAAAGAATATAACTACACGTGTCAAAGAAATGACACCAAACACCACTGCTGTGTCTTACATGCTGGAATATCCTTCATCTCGCAAGTTATTGTGGCAAAAACGACATGTAACCAAATTCAAGGTTATTTGGCTAGAAGTGTGTTCCTCTCAATCAGAAATCGGGTCTGTTGCATGCTGGGATGGTTCTTTCCAGACCTGATCTCTGGAGGTTCTTTGTGGAACCAGAAACGGTCCTAATATTCCATCGCTGCAGGAAAACCCCTTTTGGAACCGTTCATTTTCAGCGTGAATTAATCAAATAGGCTAGCTATATTTAAACGTGTTTTGTAAGGCAATATAAACGCTTTAAATTGTATAGGCCAAGGCGAAATAACAACAACATATTTTAAAATCAGTTTTAAACAGTCATATAACGAAAAGAATGTTTCAAATGTGTTAATGTTCAGATAGTGTCGTATTTTTATCTGGCGCGATCGATCGCGCCTCGCGAACGAGTTATAAAAATACAAATAATAATAATTAAAATTGGTCGTCAAAATAGAAGTTTTATTAGCCTATATTTACACTTATGCATTTGCGCTTTATGCGACCTACAGACAAAGCATTCCTCACAGAGCCACATTCACAATGCCTGTTTATTAGACAAACCAGCCAGAGAAGAATTGTAGTATTATTATTATTATGCATTTGTAAATGCATTTTGTGAGTGTGATGTGGTTAAAGTTCTTTGAAAGCTATCTTTAATCCGCAATTTTGACAATTCATTCAGAATATAAGTGAATAGTCATGTGTTTGTAATCCCTGCACAGGCGGATGTTTCCATTCCTCAGTTTCAATATGACCGGCCTGAGTCTGACGACGCATTATAACGTGTTTGTGGAGATCGTTTTAGCGGATCCGAATCACTGGCGATTCCAGGGCGGGAAATGGGTCACGTGCGGGAAAGCCGACAATAATATGCAAGGTATGGCAGAAAACAAGTTAATACGCGCTGTTACTATTATTAATAATAATTAATAGTTATATTATGCTGTTGTATTTTATTGTTTTAGGGAATAAGATTTACGTCCACCCCGAATCGCCGAATACAGGCGCTCATTGGATGAGACAAGAAATATCGTTCGGTAAACTGAAACTAACAAACAACAAGGGAGCAAATACCAACACTTCACAGGTAAATAATGCACATTTATTTCATGAGTAGAACAATTAGCTACTGATGCTTAAACCATTTCTGCTGTGCTTTTTGGGCCGGTTATAGTTGGCTAATCACATAGGCCTAAATATAAGCTCTATTGACTGTAAGAATAACTAATATTAAATATGTGTGAATGTGATTTTATCCTGGAACAACATTTCAATCAACCAATCAGATCTGAGGGACACGTTTATAGTTTATGCCAACTCTGCTTCTTCAGTGTTATTCATAATTTCCCTCTGGTTTTGGGATAAGTTATGAATATTGCTCCAGAATCCAGATTGAACATCTCACTTGGCAAAATCCCCATTAGATGATGTTTAATAGTGTCATGTGTGTCTCCAACTCAGATGATTGTCCTCCAGTCTCTACACAAGTACCAGCCGAGGCTTCACATCGTGGAAGTGTCAGACGACGGGATTGAAAACACGGGACGAGACTCTAAGACTCAGATCTTCAGCTTCCCGGAGAACCAGTTCATCGCAGTCACAGCTTATCAGAACACTGACGTACACACTTTCTTACAGTCTCTCTTTCCGAGCACCAATAACCCCCTGGTGCTCTTCACGTGGTTATTCTTTTATTTCAATGGAATTAATGTACCGTATTTTAGTTCGATAACGTTTTTATTTGGTATTTTGTATTTTTAGGGGATTTAATGGTACTTAATTATAATTACGCTGTATTTATAATCCATTTATTCACTTTTTGAGCATATAGACCTGAAAATTAAATTTCAAACTTAATCTGTCGTAAATCTTGAATGCTTTAGAGCAACAGATGCAGATTATTGCTGAAGTGATAAACATTTTAAAAAGTTACAGAATTTTACATTTATTGTTATAAAAAATGTGCAAAAATACTATTTTTATTTTTACATGAAATATATATAGAGAATAAAAACATGTTTTACTCTACAAACTGTGAGAAGACGAAAGTCATAAATGTAAAGTTGTTTTGAGCTTGATCTGTCAGTGAATGGTGTTTCAGTGAGAGCGGCTGCAGTTCCACACGCGGCCACTAGAGCGAACTCTCATATTAGACCGCGAGCAGCACAAGTGACTATTTATCCTGTTCGAATCAGAGTGTGTGTGTGTGTGTGTGTGTGTGTGTGTGTGTGTGTGTGTGTGTGTGTGTGTGTGTGTGTGTGTGTTACCATAGCAATTGCCAAAAAAATTACCAAGTTTCGTATCATTCCGATCAAGAAAAAAAAAGTGAAAAAAAAGAGAAGAAAAAAAGTTCAGCTTCTCGGTCTAAAATGATAAGAGCAGCAGATGCATGAAACAACCCGGTCACAGTAAATGCGTTTCTATAGCACGCGTTGTGTTTTTATGATACGCATGGGTAGGTTTAGTAGGCATAGCCACGGCTAACTCTGGTACAATGCATCAAATGGCAACATTTATGTTTGCAATTGTACATGGTCCCTAATAAATAAATAAAATAAAATAAAAAGTAGTGGTGTGGGGTGTGTGTGTATTATGTTTGGGTATGATTAGTGGTGTGTTGGCGTGTGTAGCCTATTAGCCTACAAGCAAGCAAGTGCGTATCATATGCACGTAACAACTAATTTTCGCGTATAAATTGCACGATAAGCACAACACGTGCTATAGACACGCATTTTCATGAGTTCAGGCTGGGACTACACACACTCAGCTATTAACACTCACTTCTGTGTCGTTCCTCTAGATCACTCAACTGAAGATCGACCACAATCCTTTCGCGAAAGGCTTCAGAGATAATTATGATTCGTGAGTATGATGAGCACCACTGAGGTTTCCCGCATTTATTCTCGGTTGATACTAACATGCATTGGATTTTCAGGATGTACACGCTTGCGGAGCGTGAGAGACTGACGCCTTCGCCAACGCACTCGACGCGCGCGCAACAGATCGTGCCAAGCGCGCGCTACACCATGCAACCGTTTCTCCAGGATCAACTCAACAACCGGTTATACAGCAGCGAGCAGACCAGTGGCAGTAAACTGGAGCTCACGGCGTACGAGGGAGATTACTCCAGCTCTCTGTTACCCTACAGTTTCAAGTCTTTACCTCTCCAGAGCGCGCACTCGCTCGGGTACTATCCTGAAGGCGCGTTCACATCCGTGACCGCGGGATGGGGCACGAGAGGCTCGTACCCGAGGAAAGTGCCCTGGTCTCCCAGACCAAATCCCACAGATGAGCACATCATCATACCTGACAAAGAAAAACCTCAGGAGGAGAGCACTGTGAGCGCATTCGCTCAGAGCTGGATGGAGACCAACGCATCATCTCTGAAGCCTTCAGACTCTGTGGAGCCCAGTGTTTACTCGGTCGTGTGCAAGAGGAGGCGGCTTTCCCACGCAGAACCCGGGACTGGAAACTCGCCCAAGTGTGAAGAAGACTCGGACAACTTTAACAAGCACACTTCATCCTCCTCCAAGGCCATCGGCTATTACGCGTTCTATGCCGGCAGCTAGAGCTCGCTTCGGAAAGCTCCACTCTTCAAAATAAAGGTTCCGAGAGGCTGTTTTATTATTGAAGAACCATTAATGGTTCCCAAAATAACTTTTCTTTGTGTGAAGAACATTTTAAAAATCTAAAGAACCTTTTGAAAAAGGGCAAGATTCCATGGAATGTTCTTCATGGAACCATCGATGCCAATAAAGAACCTTTATTTTTTAGAGCGATTGTTTCTTTAGATTGATCTATTTGGTCCTTTTGTAATATATTTCAATCGCATAATGCATTTGTTTCTGTGCACGATCAAAGTACGATATGTCATTTTAAAAAATGCTGTTATGTGTAGCTATTAAACCACTGCTGTTTTGGATTGGTTCGTATATTCTTAAAAACATTTTATTTTTTAATATCAACACTCTTAAAAATAAAGGTTCATTATATTGAATTGATGGTTCTGTGAAGAACCTTTAACATCCATGGAATCTTTATAGTGGATCTATGTCCTTTGGATTAATAAAATATTCTTTACACTAAAATAATAAAACAAATGGTGCTTTTTCAGAACTGATCACTGAAAGGTTCTTTGGCGAACTTCTGAAAACCCCTTTAAAACCTTTATGTTTAAGAGTGTACAGAATTAATTGAATAATTTAGACATGATATGGGTGTTAATTAATTATCCAGAAATTTAACAAACTGGTTTTCACAGCTGTAAAGTAAATCAAATTAATAAATCCAAATGTAAAAAATATGCAGAAAATCAATAACTCAAACGATCTCACTGAATCAGTAAAAATGAATAAACTGTAGAATAGAATGTTTGGTAAATAAGAGAAATGCAAAATCAAACCTCATATTTGGTGCATTATTTCAAGAATCCAGAAATAAACTCAATATTAAAGTTCTACAAATCGAGAGACTGTAAGATGATGTCTCGCGCAGTAAATATGAGGACACTGTCCTCTAGTGTCAGAACAAAGAAGTGAAGCCTAAAACCTGATCATTTGGTTTGATGTCACATGACATGGTTCAATGATTAGTAACTAACATTCAAAGTAAAATAGTGAAATATTATTATAATGTAAATCTGCTGTTTTCTATGTGAATATCTAGTAAAGTGTAATTTATTCCTGTGATCAAAGCTGAGTTTCAGCATCATTACTCCAGTCTTCAGTGTCACATGATCCTTCAGAAATCAGGAGAATATGAGCTAAAAATAAAAGACTCACATAGCAAGTTGGTATTAAAAACCAGTGTTCAAAGTGTGTGTGAATGAGTTTCTCAGATACACACACACTCAGTTCAGTGTGTGTGAATGAGTTTCTCAGAGACACACACACACACACAGTTCAGTGTGTGTGAATGAGTTTCTCAGACACACACACACACACAGTTCAGTGTGTGTGAATGAGTTTCTCAGACACACACACACAGTTCAGTGTGTGTGAAGGAGTTTCTCAGACACACACACACACACAGTTCAGTGTGTATGAATGAGTTTCTCAGACACACACACACACACACACACACACACACACACACACACACATACACACACACACACACACACACACTCAGTTCAGTGTGTGTGAATGAGTTTCTCAGATACACACACACTCAGTTCAGTGTGTGTGAATGAGTTTCTCAGACACACACACACACACACACACTCAGTTCAGTGTGTGTGAATGAGTTTCTCAGGCTGTTTTCAGTCATCCATTTACAGTTCCTAAAAAAATCTCAAAAACAACCTGTAGTTCAATCTGACACACAATATATGACACAAATCATGCATAAACATCCTCAAATAATGCCAAAAATGAAAAAAAATCTTAGAAATAATTCTAATGTGCAAAGTTTCTGCTAGCAAGTCTCCAGAAGTTCTGTGGAAGTTCTCCCAGTGCCGAGCGCTGATGGAGATGTGGCGTCCTGAGGGCCTGGACTGCTCCGGGATCAGCTCTCAGTCTCTAGAGCACATTTATCTGGAACACATCAATGCTCTTAGACTTGGATGGATTTTCTGCTGCGATGCAGTTCATCTATCCATCTCCTCTTGTCCCATCTCGCAGCAGAAGCTCTCGAGAGCGTCGAGCGTCGCTCATCCTGAGAAAACACAGAAACACTCTCATCTTCTCATCATACACAGTTACACACTGCAGCATCAACTCTTCTCTCAGTCGGAAACGGTTCGTTTGAAGATTCAGGCTCTCTAAGCTCCGCCTCCTTGAGAGCTGCTCTGCTCTGATTGGTCAGAAAGCAAACACTCATTATCATATCTGAATCTCAGCTCTTGATACTCAGTGATACGAACAGTAACGATGGCGTGGGTTTTAACCATAGAGCGTAGTGTTTCTGAAGAGCATTTTTGAAGCCTAAAGTGGGCGGAGCCGGCGGTTGCCATCTTGGCAGCGCGTCACTCCCGGATAAACGAACACGTGCAGCGAGGCGGATTAGCTGAGGTGACGTGACGCTAACGCTAGCAGACAAACGGCTAGTAGTGACATCAGCGGCAATCCACCTGTCACTCAAGTGGCCACACCCTTAATTATGCAGAACTTTAAGCCTTAATATAATTTAAACGGATGAGTTATAAAAATATTCACCCCCTCAGTCGTCATGAAGGCTAACATTAGCGATATAGACCAAAAGCACTTTTTGCTCCAGGCTATAAACATGTTCATTTCTGCTGTAAAGTTGCGTATTTTAACATGAGGGTTTATGGGATTGAGTCTCAGCCGGCCTCTAGTGGCCAGTGGAGGAACTGCAGTTTAACATGAGGGTTTATGGGATTGAGTCTCAGCCGGCCTCTAGTGGCCAGTGGAGGAACTGCAGTTTAACATGAGGGTTTATGGGATTGAGTCTCTTCTGCAGCCGGCCTCTAGTGGCCAGTGGAGGAACTGCAGTTTAACATGAGGGTTTATGGGATTGAGTCTCTTCTGCAGCCGGCCTCTAGTGGCCAGTGGAGGAACTGCAGTTTAACATGAGGGTTTATGGGATTGAGTCTCAGCCGGCCTCTAGTGGCCAGTGGAGGAACTGCAGTTTAAGCTCTTCAGTGTTGAGAGAGAGAGAACGGAGGATAACGAAAGCGAGAGCAGACTCGACTCTCACCTCATAGACCGGCGGATCTGAAGACGGGATTGGACTGTAGTAGGACGGCGGTGATGATGCGGGACGGCGGTCCATGACATCACTGACCACATCAGGTGATGCTGAGCTCATGTGGATCACCATCAGACGGCTCCTCTGCAGCGGCACAGAAGAGATATATATATATATATATATATAAACACATAATAAGATTACTGGAACTAAATTTGATTAAGATAAAAAGATATTAATAATAAAATTGTATTTCATGTATTAGATTAATTAACTAAACTTAATTAAAATAAAAATACATTAATAAATAAAAATGATTAAATAAATCTTGATTTAAATAAAATAAGAAAATCAGCGTAAAATCAAAAATAAGATTAAACAAATTAAATTTGATTTAGGAAAAAATAATGTAACATTTATTTATTTAAATACAATTGAATTTTTTTATGTCAGCTTAAATAATTGTATTATTTTAAAAAAAATACAACTTGATTTAATAAATAAAAATAAGAAAAGCAGTGTAAAAATCTGAAAATAAATAAATAAGATTAAACTAAGTTTTATTAAGATCACAATTAAGATATATTTAAATAAAAAATATTTAATACATTAGATTAAAACTTATTCAAATAAAAAAATTAATTAATAATTTTTTAAAATAAATACAAATAAGAAAAGCAGTGTAAAAATGTAAAAATAAATTAAATACATTTTATTGAAAGAAATTGATTAAATAAAATGAAAATTGATTTAAATGAATAAATTTTATAAAAAATAATATGAGTTATCAAGTAGAATAAAACAGTACAACAGTGAGTATAAAAAAAACAAGGATGTAATGTAAATATTTTACACATTTGTAATACTAACTTTTCACATTTTAAATCAAGTCTTTGTAAATGAAATATATATCTCTGCCTTTTAAATGTTAGGATGTCGGCCCTCACAAGGATGATCATATTTAGGGCATTAAAAAGATCCCAACCCCACCATAGATGAAGCTGAAGATTAAAGCGCTGATTACCGATCTGCACCAGCAGCACGAGGTGGAGAAGATGATGACGGAGAACACGAGCGCCAGAGCGTTACACGCCATGAACGCGATTTCAGCCCAACCCAGAGAAGGGGCCAAAAACTACAACAACCAGAAGATTCACACCTCAATATTCATAAACAGCACTGTATTCATTATTAGGACAGATGACGCTCACATCTACTCACCACACGCACACTTGAACTGACGTAGAACAAGAGGAAGAAGATGATGATGACGGTCAGAGCGCTGAAGATATTGAGCAGGTTCAGGACTTGAGCGGTGACCACCTGAACACACATCATTCATAAAGCACTTCTGCACATCAGATCATCACACGTGCTCATGTGAGACGACGGCTCATACTGACCAGACACGAGTTGCGTGTACAGGCAGCGGTGGCGGTCACGACTCCGTTTAAAATCAGCTACAGACACACAAAAGCACATTACACAAGCGCTAGCACAGAAACACCCGCATTCCTCCGCTGTCCTCTACAGTTCAGTACAGTGATGAGGACTATCAGAGCTGTCTCTGAGCCTGCATCCTCCTGCAGGTCCACATCTAGGAAACAGTCTCGTCTGCTCACCGGGGCTGTGTTTATTTCAGCAGAAATACAGTAACAATGTGTGAAATATTGTGTTCTATGTGAATATCTAGTAAAGTGTAATTTATTCCTGTGATCAAAGCTGAGTTTCAGCATCATTACTCCAGTCTTCAGTGTCACATGATCCTTCAGAAATCAGGAGAATATGAGCTCAAAATAAAAGACTCACATAGCAAGTTGGTATTAAAAACCAACGTTCATAATTCCAAAAGACGAGTCCAAACGCCACGGCACCGGTCAGGATCTCCAGCCACTGACGGATAGAGTGTTGATCAGCAGTTTCACTAGTTAAGAGTGTTGATGACTAGTTAAGAGTGTTGATCAGTAGTTTGACTAGTTAGTAGTGTTGATCAGCAGTTTCACTAGTTAAGAGTGTTGATGACTAGTTAAGAGTGTTGATCAGTAGTTTGACTAGTTATTAGTGTTGATCAGCAGTTTCACTAGTTAAGAGTGTTGATCACTAGTTAAGAGTGTTGATCAGTAGTTTGACTAGTTAGTAGTGTTGATCAGTAGTTTCACTAGTCAAGAGTGTTGATCACTAATTTGACTAGTTAGTAGTGTTGATCAGTAGTTTCACTAGTTAAGTGTTGATCACTAGTTTGACTAGTTAGTAGTGTTGATCAGTAGTTTGACTAGTTAGTAGTGTTGATCAGTAGTTTAACTAGTTAAGAGCGTTGATCACTAGTTAAGAGTGTTGATCAGTAGTTTGACTAGTTAGTAGTGTTGATCATCAGTAGTTTGACTAGTTAGTAGTGTTGATCATCAGTAGTTTGACTAGTTAGTCGTGTTGATCAGTAGTTTGACTAGTTAGTAGTGTTGATCAGCAGTTTCACTAGTTAAGAGTGTTGATCACTAGTTAAGAGTGTTGATCAGTAGTTTGACTAGTTAGTAGTGTTGATCAGTAGTTTCACTAGTTAAGAGTGTTGATCACTAATTTGACTAGTTAGTAGTGTTGATCAGTAGTTTCACTAGTTAAGTGTTGATCACTAATTTGACTAGTTAGTAGTGTTGATCACTAGTTAAGAGTGTTGATCACTAGTTTGACTAGTTAGTAGTGTTGATCAGTAGTTTGACTAGTTAGTAGTGTTGATCAGTAGTTTAACTAGTTAAGAGCGTTGATCACTAGTTAAGAGTGTTGATCAGTAGTTTGACTAGTTAGTAGTGTTGATCATCAGTAGTTTGACTAGTTAGTAGTGTTGATCATCAGTAGTTTGACTAGTTAGTCGTGTTGATCAGTAGTTTGACTAGTTAGTAGTGTTGATCAGTGGTTTGACTAATTAGTAGTGTTGATCAGCAGTTTGACTAGTTAAGAGTGTTGACCAGCAGTTTGAATAGTTAAGAGTGTTGATCAGTAGTTTCACTAGTTAAGAGTGTTGATCACTAGTTAAGTGTTGATCACTAGTTTGACTAGTTAGTAGTGTTGATCACTAGTTTAACTAGTTAAGAGTGTTGATCACTAGTTAAGAGTGTTGATCAGTAGTTTGACTAGTTAGTAGTGTTGAACATCAGTAGTTTGACTAGTTAGTTGTGTTGATCAGTAGTTTGACTAGTTAGTAGTGTTGATCATCAGTAGTTTTACTAGTTAGTCGTGTTGATCAGTAGTTTGACTAGTTAGTAGTGTTGATCAGTGGTTTGACTAGTTAGTAGTGTTGATCAGTAGTTTGACTAGTTAGTAGTGTTGATCAGTAGTTTGACTAGTTAGTATTGTCGATCAGTGGTTTGACTAGTTAGTAGTGTTGATCAGTAGTTTTACCCCCAGAACCGCCGGGTTGATCTTCAGGAAACCTGTCACTCCGGGCGCGTCTCCGGGCTTCGACTCTGTGATGTAAACGGGACACGTAGACTGATCCTGCGAAGCCGCAGAGTTGATGATCACTTCGACTTTTCTCGACATCTTTAGACACTTTAGAGAGTGAAATAAGTTTGAGGATTACGTGTTTTCTATGGTGTCATCTGCAGATATTTCAGTCATTGTTCACTTACATTCTTTAAGTGAACAAACCAGACAAACCCGTGCAGTTGCTCCGATGACTCAAGACTTTCAAACACACTGATCATCTAATTTATCTTAATTCAGCATTAGGTGTAAGGGGTTTAACAACTTCATCTATTTAAATTACTCTTTTGTTCTATTCAGTGATGAGCTGGTTAGAGTATATGGGTCAAATCAGAGCTGAATCATTTATATTAGCAGCACTAACCCCTGAACAAGCTCCAAACTACAGCAGTTCCCTTCATTTATTCCTTTGGCAACACCTTACCATAACGTCTAATTCCTTAACATTAGTTAACTAACATACAATATAGCTAAATATTTTCAAAGTATTTAGAAACCTTTGTTAATGTTAGTTTTCATGTTTGCTCACAGATAGTGCATTAATTAACCTAACTTTTGATCTTAAATATATTTTAGTAACTGTTGCAATTAACATTAAGATTAATAAATGCAGTAGCGAGTTTGTTCGTTTAGTTGAGCAGTATTTTTAACTAACGTTAACAAATGAAGCCTTATTGTAAAAACCGGTCATGTTTTTAACCTACTAAATGAAGAAGCTTCAACATCAATATAGCGGAGTAAATATATTCGGTGACACTTTACAATAAGGTTCATTAGTTCAAATTAGTTAACTACCTTAGTTAACATGAACTAAGAAAGAACAATACTTCTTCAGCATTTAATAATCTTAGTTAATATTTATTTCAACATTTACTTATGCATTACAATCAAAGGTTGTATGTGTTAACATTAGTTAATGCACTGTGAACTAACTTGAACAAACAATGAACAGATGTATTTTTTATTAACTAACGTTAACAAAGATTAACAAATACAGTAACAAACGTATTGCTCATTGTTAATTCATGTTCGTTAATTAATGAACCTTATTGTAAAGTGTAACCAGATCTTTTCAGACTTTTAGTTATTAAAGTCAGCGGTGATATGTAGATTAGTTATTAAAGTCAGCGGTGATATGTAGATTAGTTATTAAAGTCAGCGGTGATATGTAGAGATTGTTTTACCTCGATGTTGCTGTTGTTCTTGCTCTGCTTCTTTCTCTCATTCCTCAGGAGAAACTCCACCTTAACACGCAGAGAGAGAGAGTGTGTGTGTGTGTGTGTGTGTGGTAAACGGATCAGATCAACACTACAGTAATTCATCTCTGTCCTGTAAGTTATGATGGTGAGCAGAGTTAATAACACACACACGATTACTCAAGCTCTTTATGGGGATATTATTGTAATATTGATGTAACTGAGACCCGCTGGTGGAGCTGCGAGCCGAGTCACGTGATCTCGAGACTCTTAAAACACCACAGGATAATGCAATTAACTCTTGTAATGCATTAAAAATACTATACACCTTTTGAACACCATTTTGACACGTTGGAAATAAAACAGTCATAACTTAATATTTTTCTACTAAAACCATATTGTATCTAATCTGATTAGTAACATCTCATTAATGCGCAAAATGTGTACAGTTTTTAATTCGAGCATGTTTTTACTGTGCTATTATAGGCTACTTCAATTGCTCCCTTTTGTTGAATTTTTTGCTATTTAAAAATGTTACAATAACTACATGAAAAACCAGCACTATGCAAGAACTATAGTTGTATCGGTATCGGTCAGCGCGAGACCGTCACACAGCTCCCGCCACAGCTGGGCATAGATATGGTAGGCTAACATACTTTTAGACCAATAATGAGGATGTGCCCAAAACAGGTTTTGTCAGGTTTAGCTCACCTGGTACAAAAATGTCCACAACCACAATATCAATGTAGGTTTACAAAAACACCACATACTAAACCAGGATTATGAAATGAACCCTTGTAATGCATTAAATAAAACAAACTGCACATACACCATTTGCATCACTGAACTTATTTAAGATTGATTATGCAGTATTTTCTTCTAGATCTGCTGTACAGCTGAAACAAACTGTTGCATTATTTCCCTGTTATCTCTGTAAAGCTGCTTTGAAACACTGTAGAAATAAAGCTGACTGTTTCCGGGTGCATTTAGACATGGTGGAATGTAAGCTTATAAAACAGAATAACTTCATATTTTTATATTAAAACCATTGGATCTGATCAGTAACTTATTAATGAGAGAATGCACGCAATTTTTAAAGTTACCTTGTTTTTACTAAATTTATTTAGTGATGCAAGAAAATATATTTTTTATCAATATTTATGAGAAATGTTATTGGGGCCAACTATTTTTGGAAGTATGTGCAGATTGGACACTGTGTAAAGAACACATGTAATGAAGTGATAACCCTGTTTATGCCCATCTTCAGCTCAGACTGATTCTGTTACACAGTGGAACTGCAGATACCTGTGATAACCTGAAAACAATATGGCAAAAGGATTTGGAGATTAATATGGATGATAATGACTGTGGGTAAGAACTTACGGGACACTACAGGGGAATTAATCCAGTGCCAAATAATACAGCGATTTTATTATACACCATAGGTTTATATGGGTTTATGCCTTTGGTTATTCCACTGATGGCGACTCGTGGCTGAATGTGTGCTGATGTACTCTGAAGTTTAGACTGTTAAACAATACAAAAAGTTGAATTATTATATTATATATATATTTATGAGAAATGTTATATTAAATTTATAAGAACTTAATATGAGAATCACCCATATGAACTCAATTGACTGAATTAAAGCAATAATTTAACCTGAGTTTCACTGTCATGGGAGAAGTTATTCTGCTTTAACTATTTTAATTATAATAACCTAAGAAAAGACGAATAAAAATCCCGTTAAAAATGACATTTATTTGAATACGTTTGGAAAAGTCTAACAATAAAATAACTGTTTCTTAGTTACATTTTTGCTGTAAAGTCGGATTCACGTCCGCTGATAAAGATGACGAAAGATCACATAAAACGTTTGGATTTTTAAAAATGATCAGCATATGTAATTTTTAAATATTTATTTACAAATGTTGGAACTGATGAAAAGAAAATTAAGCAACTAGCTGAAATAAACTGTTTATGTTTTCGCATATTTTATTTCAGTTGACGTTTATTTTATTTCAAGTAATACAAATGTTTCCTATGGTTTTAGTGAACTATAATAACCCTGAATATTGACAGAAACACAAACCACTGATCCATCCGTCTTTACATCCTCCTGAAATGAACAATCAAAAGACAAGCAACTCAAGAAAGACCCGCGCCAGATAAATATGAAAGCTTTTAAGTCACAATATTTTCTAGGCTTTTTAAAGAACAGCCAGTGCATGAAATATGAAATATTACACCATGAGCTTAATGTGCACAATGAGACAGACACTTTCTATTCATGAAAGCCTTTAATAGTGAATAAAAACAGCATGAAAAGCACAAGTGTATAAAAGACCTAAAAACAGATGTGAAGAGAAAAGAAATACAAAGATATTCCCGAAGAGAAAAACAGAATGACAGAAAATATTTACACAGAATTATTAGTTTGAGACGCTTTCACTAAAACAGTGTTTAAAAGAGCAGCTGGATAACTAGTATTACTAGCCTTCACACACACACACTTAATGTGTGTGTGAATGAACAGAAATATACTTCTGTGATTCTAATAACGTAAAGGATCCTTTTGTTTGCCGATGATTAATACATGAATAAGTAGTGCGCGAGTCTTGATTATATCCAGAGTTAGTGTTCCTGAAACATTAGAACAATATTAACGATCGCAGGTCAACGCTGGTGAGCCACTGAACGCTGACGCAACGCTTCACTTCTTGAAGAACTTCTTGTTGAGAAGGAAGATGAGCAGATTCACGTTCACTTTCGCTTTATCGAACATCTTCATCACAGAAACTTCCTCATACTGAAGCTGCAGCAGATCCTGCACACACACACACACACACACACACACACACACAATTACTCGTGTTTCATTCTCAAACACTATTAAGCATCTGTGAGATGCACATCAGAGCGAACACACACACACACACACACACACACACACACACGTCACCTGATACTTGAGAGGGAATCTCTCCATGTCCACACCCATGAAACGAGCCTTCACCAGGAACGCCCCGTCCTCCTCAGCGGGAACGATGTCAAAGATCACGTTCTTGAACCTACACACACACACACACACACACAATATACATATATTCATTCAACTCATTTGCTTACTTAATCACTGATGAGGTCAGAGTGTTTGATGGCGACTGGAGCAGCGGATCTGTTTGATAATGCTGTGTGTGTGTGCGTGTGTGTGCGTGTGTGTGTGTGCGTGTGTGTGTGTGCGTGTGCGTGTGTGTGTGCGTGTGTGTGTGTGCGTGTGTGTGTGTGTCGTACTGTGTGACAGGAAGGTCTTCGATCTCCAGCAGAACTCCTTTCTCGTGCAGACGAGCCGCTGTGTAAGTGAGCGTCGACTGCTTCTTCTTCCCTTTATTATCACACACTTTCTTCCCGTTGATTTTACTGAGAGAGTGAGAGAGAGAGAGAGAGAGATCAGCATCATTACTCCAGTCTTCAGTGTCACATGATTCTTCAGAAATCATGTTGAAAGTGTGTGTGTGTTTGAATGAGAGAGTGTGTGTGTGTGAGAGTGAGTGTGTGTGTGTGTGTGTGTGTGTGAGTGAGTGAGTGAGTGAGCGAGCGAGCGAGCGAGCAAGAGTGTGTGTGTAAGTGTGTGTGTGAGTAAGTCTGTGTACCTGGCGGTGAGGTTGTGTAGGCAGGTGTGTGTGTACCTACCGGTGAGGTTGTGTAGGCAGGTGTGTGTGCGTGTGTGTACCTGGCAGTGAGGTTGTGTAGGCAGGTGTGTGTGTGTGTACCTGGTGGTGAGGTTGTGTAGGCAGGTGTGTGTGTGTGTACCTGGCAGTGAGGTTGTGTAGGCAGGTGTGTGTGTGTGTGTGTGTGTGTGTGTGTGTGTGTACCTGGCGGTGACGTTGTGTAGGCTGGTGTGTGTGTACCTGGCGGTGAGGTTGTGTAGGCAGGTGTGTGTGTGTGTGTGTGTGTGTGTGTGTACTTGGCAGTGAGGTTGTGTAGGCAGGTGTGTGTGTGTGTACATGGCGGTGAGGTTGTGTAGGCAGGTGTGTGTGTGTGTACCTGGTGGTGAGGTTGTGTAGGCAGGTGTGTGTGTGTACCTGGCAGTGAGGTTGTGTAGGCAGGTGTGTGTGTGTGTGTGTGTGTGTGTACCTGGCGGTGACGTTGTGTAGGCTGGTGTGTGTGTACCTGGCGGTGAGGTTGTGTAGGCAGGTGTGTGTGTGTGTGTGTGTACCTGGCAGTGAGGTTGTGTAGGCAGGTGTGTGTGTGTGTGTGTGTGTGTGTGTGTACCTGGCGGTGACGTTGTGTAGGCTGGTGTGTGTGTACCTGGCGGTGAGGTTGTGTAGGCAGGTGTGTGTGTGTGTACTTGGCAGTGAGGTTGTGTAGGCAGGTGTGTGTGTGTGTGTGTGTGTACCTGGCGGCGAGGTTGTGTAGGCAGGTGTGTGTGTGTGTGTGTACCTGGCAGTGAGGTTGTGTAGGCAGGTGTGTGTGTGTGTGTGTGTGTGTACCTGGCGGTGAGGTTGTGTAGGCAGGTGTGTGTGAGTGTGTGTACCTGGCGGTGAGGTTGTGTAGGCAGGTGTGTGTGTGTGTGTACCTGGCGGTGAGGTTGTGTAGGCAGGTGTGTGTGTGTACCTGGCGGTGAGGTTGTGTAGGCAGGTGTGTGTGTGTGTGTGTGTGTGTGTACCTGGCGGTGAGGTTGTGTAGACAGGTGTGTGTGTGTGTGTGTGTCCCTGGCGGTGAGGTTATGTAGGCAGATGTGTGTGTGTGTGTGTACCTGGCGGTGAGGTTGTGTAGGCAGGTGTGTGTGTGTGTACCTGGCGGTGAGGTTGTGTAGGCAGGTGTGTGTGTGTACCTGGCGGTGAGGTTGTGTAGGCAGGTGTGTGTGTGTGTGTACCTGGCGGTGAGGTTGTGTATGCAGGTGTGTGTGTGCGTGTACCTGGTGGTGAGGTTGTGTAGGCTGGTGTGTGTGTGTGTGTGTGTACTTGGCAGTGAGGTTGTGTAGGCAGGTGTGTGTGTGTGTACATGGCGGTGAGGTTGTGTAGGCAGGTGTGTGTGTGTGTACCTGGTGGTGAGGTTGTGTAGGCAGGTGTGTGTGTGTGTACCTGGCAGTGAGGTTGTGTAGGCAGGTGTGTGTCTGTGTGTGTGTGTGTGTGTGTGTGTGTGTACCTGGCGGTGACGTTGTGTAGGCTGGTGTGTGTGTACCTGGCGGTGAGGTTGTGTAGGCAGGTGTGTGTGTGTGTGTGTGTACTTGGCAGTGAGGTTGTGTAGGCAGGTGTGTGTGTGTGTACATGGCGGTGAGGTTGTGTAGGCAGGTGTGTGTGTGTGTACCTGGTGGTGAGGTTGTGTAGCCAGGTGTGTGTGTGTGTACCTGGCAGTGAGGTTGTGTAGGCAGGTGTGTGTGTGTGTGTGTACCTGGCGGTGACGTTGTGTAGGCTGGTGTGTGTGTACCTGGCGGTGAGGTTGTGTAGGCAGGTGTGTGTGTGTGTGTGTGTACCTGGCAGTGAGGTTGTGTAGGCAGGTGTGTGTGTGTGTGTGTGTGTGTGTGTGTGTACCTGGCGGTGACGTTGTGTAGGCTGGTGTGTGTGTACCTAGCGGTGAGGTTGTGTAGGCAGGTGTGTGTGTGTACTTGGCAGTGAGGTTGTGTAGGCAGGTGTGTGTGTGTGTGTGTGTGTACCTGGCGGCGAGGTTGTGTAGGCAGGTGTGTGTGTGTGTGTGTGTACCTGGCAGTGAGGTTGTGTAGGCAGGTGTGTGTGTGTGTGTGTGTGTACCTGGCGGTGAGGTTGTGTAGGCAGGTGTGTGTGAGTGTGTGTACCTGGCGGTGAGGTTGTGTAGGCAGGTGTGTGTGTGTACCTAGCGGTGAGGTTGTGTAGGCAGGTGTGTGTGTGTGTGTGTACCTGGCGGTGAGGTTGTGTAGGCAGGTGTGTGTGTGTGTGTGTGTGTGTGTGTGTACCTGGCGGTGAGGTTGTGTAGACAGGTGTGTGTGTGTGTGTGTGTGTACCTGGCGGTGAGGGTCTGTAGGCAGATGTGTGTGGGTGTGTGAACCTGGCGGTGAGGTTGTGTAGGCAGGTGTGTGTGTGTGTACCTGGCGGTGAGGTTGTGTAGGCAGGTGTGTGTGTGTACCTGGCGGTGAGGTTGTGTAGGCAGGTGTGTGTGTGTGTGTGTGTACCTGGCGGTGAGGTTGTGTATGCAGGTGTGTGTGTGCGTGTACCTGGTGGTGAGGTTGTGTAGGCTGGTGTGTGTGTGTTTACCTGGCGGTGAGGTTGTGTAGGCAGGTGTGTGTGTGTGTACCTGGCGGTGAGGTTGTGTAGGCAGGTGTGTGTGTACCTGGCGGTGAGGTTGTGTAGGCAGGTGTGTGTGTGCGTGTGTGTACCTGGCAGCGAGGTTGTGTAGGCAGGTGTGTGTGTGTGTGTGTACCTGGCAGTGAGGTTGTGTAGGCAGGTGTGTGTGTGTGTGTGTGTACCTGGCGGTGAGGTTGTGTAGGCAGGTGTGTGTGTGTGTGTGTGTGTGTGTACCTGGCAGTGAGGTTGTGTAGGCAGGTGTGTGTGTGTGTGTGTGTACATGGCGGTGAGGTTGTGTAGGCAGGTGTGTGTGTGTGTGTGTGTGTACCTGGCGGTGAGGTTGTGTAGGCAGGTGTGTGTGTGTGTGTGTACCTGGCGGTGAGGTTGTGTAGGCAGGTGTGTGTGAGTGTGTGTACCTGGCGGTGAGGTTGTGTAGGCAGGTGTGTGTGTGTGTGTACCTGGCGGTGAGGTTGTGTAGGCAGGTGTGTGTGTGTGTGTGTGTGTGTGTACCTGGCGGTGAGGTTGTGTAGGCAGGTGTGTGTGTGTGTGTGTGTGTACCTGGCGGTGAGGTTGTGTAGGCAGGTGTGTGTGTGTGTGTGTGTACCTGGCGGTGAGGTTATGTAGGCAGTTGTGTGTGTGTGTGTGTGTACCTGGCGGGGAGGTTGTGTAGGCAGGTGTGTGTGTGTGTACCTGGCGGTGAGGTTGTGTAGGCAGGTGTGTGTGTGTGTGTACCTGGCGGTGAGGTTGTGTAGGCAGGTGTGTGTGCGTGTGTGTACATGGCGGTGAGGTTGTGTAGGCAGGTGTGTGTGTGTGTGTGTACCTGGCAGTGAGGTTGTGTAGGCAGGTGTGTGTGTGTGTGTGTGTACCTGGCAGTGAGGTTGTGTAGGCAGGTGTGTGTGTGTGTGTGTGTACCTGGCAGTGAGGTTGTGTAGGCAGGTGTGTGTGTGTGTGTACCTGGCGGTGAGGTTGTGTAGGCAGGTGTGTGTGAGTGTGTGTACCTGGCGGTGAGGTTGTGTAGGCAGGTGTGTGTGTGTGTGTGTACCTGGCAGTGAGGTTGTGTAGGCAGGTGTGTGTGTATGTGTGTGTACCTGGCAGTGAGGTTGTGTAGGCAGGTGTGTGTGTGTGTGTACCTGGCGGTGAGGTTGTGTAGGCAGGTGTGTGTGAGTGTGTGTACCTGGCGGTGAGGTTGTGTAGGCAGGTGTGTGTGAGTGTGTGTACCTGGCGGTGAGGTTGTGTAGGCAGGTGTGTGTGTGTGTGTACCTGACGGTGAGGTTGTGTAGGCAGGTGTGTGTGTGTACCTGGCGGTGAGGTTGTGTAGGCAGGTGTGTGTGTGTATGTGTACCTGGCGGTGAGGTTGTGTAGGCAGGTGTGTGTGTGTGTGTGTGTGTGTGTGTGTGTGTGTGTACCTGGCGGTGAGGTTGTGTAGGCAGGTGTGTGTGTGTGTGTACCTGGCGGTGAGGTTGTGTATGCAGGTGTGTGTATGCGTGTACCTGCTGGTGAGGTTGTGTAGGCTGGTGTGTGTGTGTTTACCTGGCGGTGAGGTTGTGTAGGCAGGTGTGAGTGTGTGTACCTGGCGGTGAGGTTGTGTAGGCAGGTGTGTGTGTGTGTGTGTGTACCTGGCGGTGAGGTTGTGTAGGCAGGTGTGTGTGAGTGTGTGTACCTGGCGGTGAGGTTGTGTAGGCAGGTGTGTGTGTGTACCTGGCGGTGAGGTTGTGTAGGCAGGTGTGTGTGAGTGTGTGTACCTGGCGGTGAGGTTGTGTAGGCAGGTGTGTGTGTGTGTGTGTACCTGGCGGTGAGGTTGTGTAGGCAGGTGTGTGTGAGTGTGTGTACCTGGCGGTGAGGTTGTGTAGGCAGGTGTGTGTGAGTGTGTGTACCTGGCGGTGAGGTTGTGTAGGCAGGTGTGTGTGTGTGTGTACCTGGCGGTGAGGTTGTGTAGGCAGGTGTGTGTGTGTGTGTGTGTGTGTGTACCTGGCGGTGAGGTTGTGTAGGCAGGTGTGTGTGTGTACCTGGCGGTGAGGTTGTGCAGGCAGGTGTGTGTGTGTACCTGGCGGAGAGGTTGTGTAGGCAGGTGTGTGTGTGTGTGTGTACCTGGCGGTGAGGTTGTGTAGGCAGGTGTGTGTGAGTGTGTGTGTGTGTGTACCTGGCGGTGAGGTTGTGTAGGCAGGTGTGTGTGTGTGTGTACCTGGCGGTGAGGTTGTGTAGGCAGGTGTGTGTGTGTACCTGGCGGTGAGGTTGTGTAGGCAGGTGTGTGTGTGTGTGTACGTGGCGGTGAGGTTGTGTAGGCAGGTGTGTGTGTGTACCTGGCGGTGAGGTTGTGTAGGCAGGTGTGTGTGTGTGTGTGTGTGTGTGTACCTGGCGGTGAGGTTGTGTAGGCAGGTGTGTGTGTGTGTGTGTGTGTGTACCTGGCGGTGAGGTTGTGTAGGCAGGTGTGTGTGTGTGTGTGTGTGTGTGTGTACCTGGCGGTGAGGTTGTGTAGGCAGGTGTGTGTGTGTGTGTGTACCTGGCGGTGAGGTTGTGTAGGCAGGTGTGTGTGTGTACCTGGCGGTGAGGTTGTGTAGGCAGGTGTGTGTGTGTACCTGGCGGAGAGGTTGTGTAGGCAGGTGTGTGTGTGTGTGTGTACCTGGCGGTGAGGTTGTGTAGGCAGGTGTGTGTGAGTGTGTGTGTGTGTGTACCTGGCGGTGAGGTTGTGTAGGCAGGTGTGTGTGTGTGTGTACCTGGCGGTGAGGTTGTGTAGGCAGGTGTGTGTGTGTACCTGGCGGTGAGGTTGTGTAGGCAGATGTGTGTGTACCTGGCGGTGAGGTTGTGTAGGCAGGTGTGTGTGTGTGTGTGTACCTGGCGGTGAGGTTGTGTAGGCAGGTGAGTGTGTGTACCTGGCCGTGAGGTTGTGTAGGCAGGTGTGTGTGTGTACCTGGCGGTGAGGTTGTGTAGGCAGGTGTGTGTGTGTGTGTACCTGAGGCAGGTGTGTGTGTGTACCTGGCGGTGAGGTTGTGTAGGCAGGTGTGTGTGTGTGTGTGTGTACCTGGCCGTGAGGTTGTGTAGGCAGGTGTGTGTGTGTACCTGGCGGTGAGGTTGTGTAGGCAGGTGTGTGTGTGTGTGTACCTGAGGCAGGTGTGTGTGTGTACCTGGCGGTGAGGTTGTGTAGGCAGGTGTGTGTGTGTGTGTGTGTACCTGGCGGTGAGGTTGTGTAGGCAGGTGTGTGTGTGTGTGTGTGTACCTGGCGGTGAGGTTGTGTAGGCAGGTGTGTGTGTGTGTACCTGGCGGTGAGGTTGTGTAGGCAGGTGTGTGTGTGTGTGTGTACCTGGCGGTGAGGTTGTGTAGGCAGGTGTGTGTGTGTGTGTGTGTGTGTGTACCTGGCGGTGAGGTTGTGTAGGCAGGTGTGTGTGTGTGTGTGTGTACCTGGCGGTGAGGTTGTGTAGGCAGGTGTGTGTGTGTGTACCTGGCGGTGAGGTTGTGTAGGCAGGTGTGTGTGTGTGTGTGTACCTGGCGGTGAGGTTGTGTAGGCAGGTGTGTGTGTGTGTGTGTGTGTGTGTACCTGGCGGTGAGGTTGTGTAGGCAGGTGTTGATGTACTGGCTGTAGTAGTCGACCTGCTCCGAGTGGAAGGAGCTCTTGCACTGAAGACTGTGCAGCGTCTGTCTGAGTTTCACCAGCTCCGCCTGACGCCTCTGACGATACACACGCTGGTGGCGGATGTCCTACACACACACACACACACACACACACACACACACACACACACACACACACACACACACACACACACACACACACACACACACACACACACACAGTTAGTACAGTGAACAGCTCTATGTCGGTGGGAAATAAACAGTCATCTGAAGCTCCAAACTCCTCCCGAAAAGTCCATTTGTGCCTCAGTGATGCTTTACTCAGAGCTGTCAATCACAGCTGTCAATCACGACGCCACATTCCAGTTTCTATAGCATCAAATAACTAAGACAAACTTATTTAAAAAAACAAAAAACAAAAAAAACTGAACATTTAAATTAACATCAGACTGATAAAAACTACCTATAATGACAGAAAACATCAAGTACGCCACGCCTGATTGATTCTTTATATATTGACAGAGATCTGATCTTCTATTTGTCGTTTTTCTGTTTTGCCTAAAACTGAAGAAGATTCGGCACATCCTAGGCCATCCAGCGCTAGGCCACGCAGTGTTGGCGGAATAACACACCAGCGCACCGGAGGGAATCATACAGAGTTTTACAGAAAACTTCTTGCACAAAATAAATTCAAGCACTTTCAAGGGCCTTGAATATTTTTTTCAGATTCACAAACTTTCAAGGATTTCAAGGCCCGTGGGAACCCTGTTTTCAGCACTTGTGCGGCACGCTTGGTCAGCACACACACCTTGGCGATGAGCTGCAGCATATGTGTGTGTGTGTCGGGGGGGCGCAGGGCCCCGATGGCCTCCAGTCTCCTCAGGTTCCTCTGGATCTTCCTCTTCTTCTCCTGCAGGGTCAGGCTGCCGTCGGACACCAGCGACTGGTTCCTCTTCATCTTCTCTGGGGTTCTGATGTCTCTCTGAGCGCGCTGATGCATCATCCAGCCGTGCTGCACCTCCTGAACATAGAGAGAGAGAGACACTGACTCACATATCTTGTAAAATGAAGCAATGCACTTGTCTGACGTTGAAAACACCTTTACACACTTCCCGCACACACATATACCATATACACAGTTATTCAAAACTTAAAGTTCTCCTTTCACGTACTTTTCTGTACAAGACTGAAGTCAATTAAGCAATGAGTGTTTGTGTGTGTGTGTGTGTGTGTGTGTGTGTGTGTGCCATGTCTACCTGATCTCTGGAGGCGGAGACTTGAAGCACCTCACTGAGTGTGTCACCGGGCTGCATTCGGATCACATCAATGATCAGCTGCTTCGTGCTGAAGAACAACCAGACAGGAAATTACCTCATCATCATCATCATCATCACACACACACACACACACACATCATCCAACAGACTCCGCCAACCTCAGCAGAATCCCGCGCGCATCAGGCCGGTCATCAGAGCTCGTGAACACGTCAAACTTGCTGGTGAGCATCAGAGAAACCTCCATCTTGGCCAAATGCTGCTCCACATTTGGATCTGTGGGGTTGAGCTGCCCCTCGCCTGCACACACACACAGCTGTCTAAGTGGGGACATTTCATACAAGTAATGGTTTTTATACTGTACAAACTGTATACACACACACACACACTAACCCTACCCCTAAACCTGCCCATCACACACAGACACACACACACTCTAACCCTACCCCTAAACCTGCCCATCACACACATACACACACACACACACTCTAACCCTACCCCTAAACCTGCCCATCACACACAGACACACACACTCTAGCCCTACCCCTAAACCTGCCCATCACACACAGACACACACACTCTAGCCCTACCCCTAAACCTGCCCATCACACACAGACACACAGACACTCTAACCCTACCCCTAAACCTGCCCATCACACACACACACACACACACACACACACTCTAACCCTACCCCTAAACCTGCCCATCACACACAGACACTCTAACCCTACCCCTAAACCTGCCCATCACACACACACACACACACTCTAACCCTACCCCTAAACCTGCCCATCACACACACACACACACACTCTAACCCTACCCCTAAACCTGCCCATCACACACACTCTAACCCTACCCCTAAACCTGCCCATCACACACACACACACACACTATAACACTACCCCTAAACCTGCCCATCACACACACACACACACACACTCTAGCCCTACCCCTAAACCTGCCCATCACACACACACACTCTAACCCTACCTCTAAACCTGCCCATCACACACACTAACCCTACCCCTAAACCTGCCCATCTCACACACACACACACACACACACACACACACACACACACACACACTCTAACCCTACCCCTAAACCTGCCCATCACACACAGACACACACACACACACACACTCTAACCCTACCCCTAAACCTGCCCATCACACACAGACACACACTTACAAGACAGGATGTCACTGGAAATGATTGCGTATGACGTACCGATGAGGTCCTGCAGCGACGGCACTGATCCCAGATCCTGCAGAAGCTGCTGAAGAGGGTCCGACGGATCGGGACACAGACAGTCCTGATGCTCCAACAGCAGCTGACACACACACACGCACACACACGTCAGTAACATTCATTGCATAACCATTTTATTTCCAGGATGACTAACTGCACACACATGGTCATGTGACCACAGTGTAAAAACCAAATCTGATTCACAAACTAATGTGAAAAATGTGTTTTATTTCATGTTCATTTTAAGAGGAGAAATACATGCACTATATTATAAGTTCATTATATTTTTACGTATCCTGCCAACTTAATATATATTTGAATAAATCGGTGCATTTTATTGTTAATGTTTATATTTCATTAACAAATTAGAATAGAAATAAATAAATCTGGAAAAAGTTAACATAAAACTGCCTTATGTGCAATTACAATGTTTATGTACAACTCAATATTTGAGAGTTGATTATCAAGTACATTTCCATCGATTATTTGATCATTTGAGTTCAATTATATTTTCAATTTGAAATAAATAAATAATAAATTGATAATTTTATGTAACACTTTTGTTATTTATTTTATAATTAAAATTATGCAATAAAAATACATATATAATTACTAATATTATATGATATAATTATAAATAATAAATATGTATACATTATTTCAGATTAGACAAGTCAACAGTAATATTGATTTATAAAGCTGTTTCATTACAGAGTTCATGGCTATTTAAATACAAGACTATTACTATGTAAATTATCATCTTGTTTGGGTACTTTTTTATCAGGTTTCTATAAAACATGTATACTGTGAAATATCATTATTGAGCATATTGTGATGTAATGTTTGGCACTGACTCTGTGTGTGTTGATGAGTTCACTGATGGAGATGTAGATCACGGGTCTGTTGAGGATCAGCGTCTCTGAATATTCATCGATATTGAAGCGTTCCTCCGGCTCAGGCACGTCACACACACCGCGCAGGAACTTCCTGTTACAGGAGGGAACCGAGAGATGAGACAGGAAGTGTGCAGAAAACCGAGAGATGAGACCGGAAGTGTGCAGAGAACCGAGAGATGAGACGGGAAGTGTGCAGAGAACCGAGAGATGAGACAGGAAGTGTGCAGAAAACCGAGAGATGAGACCGGAAGTGTGCAGAGAACCGAGAGATGAGACAGGAAGTGTGCAGAGAACCGAGAGATGAGACGGGAAGTGTGCAGAGAACCGAGAGATGAGACGGGAAGTGTGCAGAGAACCGAGAGATGAGACGGGAAGTGTGGAGAGAACCGAGAGATGAGACGGGAAGTGTGCAGAGAACCGAGAGATGAGACGGGAAGTGTGCAGAGAACCGAGAGATGAGACGGGAAGTGTGGAGAGAACCGAGAGATGAGACGGGAAGTGTGGAGAGAACCGAGAGATGAGACGGGAAGTGTGCAGAGAACCGAGAGATGAGACGGGAAGTGTGCAGAGAACCGAGAGATGAGACGGGAAGTGTGCAGAGAACCGAGAGATGAGACGGGAAGTGTGCAGAGAACCGAGAGATGAGACGGGAAGTGTGCAGAGAACCGAGAGATGAGACGGGAAGTGTGCAGAGAACCGAGAGATGAGACAGGAAGTGTGCAGAGAACCGAGAGATGAGACGGGAAGTGTGCAGAGAACCGAGAGATGAGACGGGAAGTGTGCAGAGAACCGAGAGATGAGACGGGAAGTGTGTAGCGAACCGAGAGATGAGACGGGAAGTGTGCAGAGAACCAAGAGATGAGACAGAAAGTGTGCAGAGAACCGAGAGATGAGACAGAAAGTGTGCAGAGAACCGAGTGATGAGACGGGAAGTGTGCAGAGAACCGAGAGATGAGACAGGAAGTGTGCAGAGAACCGAGAGATGAGACAGAAAGTGTGCAGAGAACCGAGAGATGAGACGGGAAGTGTGTAGAGAACCAAGAGATGAGACAGAAAGTGTGCAGAGAACCAAGAGATGAGACGGGAAGTGTGTAGAGAACCGAGAGATGAGACAGAAAGTGTGCAGAGAACCAAGAGATGAGACGGGAAGTGTGTAGAGAATCGAGAGATGAGACAGAAAGTGTGCAGAGAACCGAGAGATGAGACGGGAAGTGTGTAGAGAACCAAGAGATGAGACAGAAAGTGTGCAGAGAACCAAGAGATGAGACGGGAAGTGTGTAGAGAACCGAGAGATGAGACAGGAAGTGTGCAGAGAACCGTGCGATTAGACGTGAAGTGTGCAGAGAACCGAGCGATTAGACGGGAAATGTGCAGAGAACCGAGAGATGAGACAGGAAGTGTGTAGAGAACCGAGAGATGAGACAGGAAGTGTGCAGAGAACCGAGTGATGAGACGGGAAGTGTGCAGAGAACCGAGAGATGAGACAGGAAGTGTGCAGAGAACCGAAAGATGAGACAGGAAGTGTGCAGAGAACCGAGAGATGAGACGGGAAGTGTGTAGAGAACCGAGAGATGAGACAGAAAGTGTGCAGAGAACCGAGAGATGAGACGGGAAGTGTGTAGAGAACCAAGAGATGAGACAGAAAGTGTGCAGAGAACCGAGAGATGAGACAGGAAGTGTGTAGAGAACCGAGAGATGAGACAGGAAGTGTGTAGAGAACCGAGAGATGAGACAGGAAGTGTGCAGAGAACCGAGCGATTAGACGTGAGGTGTGCAGAGAACCGAGCGATTAGACGGGAAGTGTGCAGAGAACCGAGAGATGAGACAGGAAGTGTGTAGAGAACCGAGAGATGAGACAGGAAGTGTGCAGAGAACTTAGCGATTAGACGTGAAGTGTGCAGAGAACCGAGAGATGAGACGAGAAGTGTGCAGAGAACCGAGAGATGAGACAGGAAGTGTGTAGAGAATGAGAGATGAGACAGGAATTGTGCAGAGAACCGAGCGATTAGACGTGAAGTGTGCAGAGAACCGAGAGATGAGACAGGAAGTGTGCAGAGAACCGAGAGATGAGACAGGAAGTGTGCGGAGAACCGAGACCGATAAAAAATTGGCAATCAAAACAAAAGTTACAACTGAACAAATATAAGATTGAAACAAACAATGTTTTAAGATTTTCAGGTATTCAGGTTCAAAAACTGTAATCAAATGTTAAATAACACTGCACTATATAAGTAAAATATACATTACCAATATAGTTACAAAAGTTATTCAGTGAAGAATGAGTGAATTTTCTCTTTGTTTTTTGTTGTTTGATTAGTGTTGTTATAGAGACGGCAGCAGGAAAATTAGGCTCCTGTCACTTTAAGAGTTGCCCAATATACTGTTACACACGCCTGCAGTGCATAAACCAGCGCGCAATACATCTCGTGCTTGAATGGTTTAAAGTCATAAGTGATGCACTGGTTGAGCGCGTATAAGTGTGAGTGTGTGTGATGGACTGGTTGAGCGCGTATAAGTGTGAGTGTGTGTGATGGACTGGTTGAGCGCGTATAAGTGTGAGTGTGTGTGATGTACTGGTTGAGCGCGTATAAGTGTGAGTGTGTGTGATGTACTGGTTGAGCGCGTATAAGTGTGAGTGTGTGTGATGCACTGGTTGAGCGCGTGTGTGAGTGTGTGTGATGCACTGGTTGAGAGCGTGTGTGAGTGTGTGTGATGTACTGGTTGAGCGCGTGTGTGAGTGTGTGTGATGCACTGGTTGAGAGCGTGTGTGAGTGTGTGTGATTCACTGGTTGAGCGCGTGTGTGAGTGTGTGTGATGCACTGGTTGAGAGCGTGTGTGAGTGTGTGATGCACTGGTTGAGCGCGTGTGTGAGTGTGTGTGATGCACTGGTTGAGCGTGTGTGTGAGTGTGTGTGATGCACTGGTTAAGCGCGTGTGTGAGTGTGTGTGATGCACTGGTTGAGAGCGTGTGTGAGTGTGTGTGATGCACTGGTTGAGAGCGTATAAGTGTGTGATGTACTGGTTGAGCGCGTGTGTGAGTGTGTGTGATGTACCGGTTGAGTGCGTGTGTGTGATGCACTAGTTGATCGCGTGTGTGAGTGTGTGTGATGTACTGGTTGAGCGCGTGTGAGTGTGTGTGATGCACTGGTTGAGAGCGTGTGAGTGTGTGTGTGAGTGTGTGATGCACTGGTTGAGAGCGTATGCGAGTGTGATGTACTGGTTGAGTGCGTGTGTGTGTGTGATGTACTGGTTGAGAGCGTGTGTGTGAGTGTGTGTGATGTACTGGTTGAGCGCGTGTGTGTGAGTGTGTGTGATGTACTGGTTGAGCGCGTGTGTGTGAGTGTGTGTGATGTACTGGTTGAGCACGTGTGTGAGTGTGTGTGATGCACTGGTTGAGCGCGTGTGTGAGTGTGTGATGCACTGGTTGAGTGCGTGTGTGAGTGTGTGATGCACTGGTTGAGCGCGTGTATGAGTGTGTGTGATGCACCGGTTGAGCGCGTGTGTGAGTGTGTGTGATGCACCGGTTGAGCGCGTGTGTGATGCACTGGTTGAGCACGTGTGTGAGTGTGTGTGATGCACTGGTTGAGCGCGTGTGTGAGTGTGTGATGCACTGGTTGAGCGCGTGTGTGTGATGCACCGGTTGAGCGCGTGTGTGAGTGTGTGATGCACCGGTTGAGCGCGTGTGTGATGCACTGGTTGAGCACGTGTGTGAGTGTGTGTGATGCACTGGTTGAGCGCGTGTGTGAGTGTGTGATGCACTGGTTGAGCGCGTGTGTGAGTGTGTGTGATGCACCGGTTGAGCGTGTGTGTGAGTGTGTGTGATGCACTGGTTAAGCGCGTGTGTGAGTGTGTGTGATGCACTGGTTGAGAGCCTGTGTGAGTGTGTGTGATGCACTGGTTGAGAGCGTATAAGTGTGTGTGATGTACTGGTTGAGCGCGTGTGTGATGCACTGGTTGAGCACGTGTGTGAGTGTGTGTGATGCACTGGTTGAGCGCGTGTGTGAGTGTGTGATGCACTGGTTGAGTGCGTGTGTGAGTGTGTGTGATGCACTGGTTGAGCGTGTGTGTGAGTGTGTGATGCACTGGTTGAGCGCGTGTGTGAGTGTGTGATGCACTGGTTGAGTGCGTGTGTGAGTGTGTGTGATGCACTGGTTGAGCGCGTGTGTGTGATGTACTGGTTGAGCGCGTGCACTCACCTGAAGCGCGTGTGCGTGTGTGTGATGTACTGGTTGAGTGCGTGTGTGAGTGTGTGTGATGCACTGGTTGAGCGCGTGTGATGCACTGGTTGAGTGCGTGTGTGAGTGTGTGTGATGCACTGGTTGAGTGCGTGTGTGAGTGTGTGTGATGCACTGGTTGAGCGCGTGTGATGCACTGGTTGAGTGCGTGTGTGAGTGTGTGTGATGCACTGGTTGAGCGTGTGTGATGCACTGGTTGAGTGCGTGTGTGAGTGTGTGTGATGCACTGGTTGAGCGTGTGCACTCACCTGAAGCGCGCGTGCGTGTGTGTGATGTACTGGTTGAGCGCGTGCAGGTGTGCCGAGTCCCCGCTGAAGTGTTTGAGCGCTGCGCTGTGCTGAAGGATGCGAGCGATGGAACCCAGAGTCCGGCGCTGACCCGGAAGAAGAGCCGAACCGGCGCCGAACTCCACAACATCAAACCCGTCAGGAGCCACGACAGCAGGGTTCATGTAGCGATAGTAGATGAGGTTACCCACGATCTGATCACACACACAAACAATACTATATTATATTTGTCTTTTTAAATGAATATTATTATTTTTTAGAAATACACAAAAAAAAGAATAAAAAAAAAAAGATAATCTTAGGTTTGAGAAATGTACCTTGTACAGCTCGTCCTCAGTGGCCTGAGGAAACTTCTCCTGCAGGGCGTCTCTCAAAACTTTAGCAGTGTAGCGCAAACCGTACCTGTTTAAGACACACACACACACACACACAAATATAAAATCAGCCCTGAAAAAAAAGAAAAGAAAAAAACAACAACAAAAAAAACACCAGTTCAAGAGGAACTGATTAGTGACCAAACTTTTATAAATCACAACCACAAACTATTAAGCAGTAAAAACTGTTTTTAACATTGATAATAATAAGAACCATTACTAATAATTGAGCCTCAGATCATCATATTCTCCTGATTTCTGAAGGATCATGTGACACTGAAGACTGGAGTAATGATGCTGAAACTCAGCTTTAATCACAGGAATAAATTACACTTTACTAGATATTCACATAGAAAACAGCTGTTATAAATCATAATAATATTTCACTATTTTACTGTATTTTTGATCAAATAAACCGCTTTTGTGAGCAGAAGAGACTCACGGTTTCATAAACCTCTCTAACTTCAGACCAGTAGTGTGTGTAGGCATGACACACTTACGGTAGTTTGTGTGTGTTGCTGGTGATGGCGTGTAACACGCGCTCCGTGAGGTTCTTCAGGTTTGTGATGGAGATGTTTAACCTCTGCTGGACCTCAGAGTGGCTCAAGGCCTCCTCGACGCTCACCTCATACGGTAAACAACTGAAACACACACACACTGATGTTCATCTCATAATTCAATTCACATTTATTTGTATAGCGCTTTCACAATATACAGTTCAAAGCAGCTTTACAGAAAATGCATGAGTCCACATTACAGTTTACAGAGATCTGTTATCAGAGGAATATGTCTAAGTTATGCATTTCAGAAATGTACATATACAAAATCACAGTTAGCTAAAAATATATTAATTTAATATACAATGTAATAATTATAAGATCTCATAAGAACTGAGTATCTCATACAGGAATGTGTTCTTATAACATTCTCTGTTGATTGCAATTTGCTACCGCACCACTAGATGCTGCTAAAACTTACACACTGCACCTTTAAAACTACTGAGAAAAATGATGGTTACAATATTACACATGATATTTTTAAGTAGGTAGCACATAACACTTTCTACAGTGTTCCTATAGCATTCTCACGGACCTCTTCTGGCCCGTCTGGCTCTCGGTCTGGTTGACCCAGCTCTTGTAGATCTCCACGGGGTCGGTTCGGATGTTGAGGGCCCGGTCCTGCAGAACTTCTCTGATCGCCGGACCCAAGACGTCCTTCAGCGCGTTCTGACCACGAGCGTGGCGGTAGAAACTCACCAGCATCTTGATGACGGTGGGGTTTCCAGTGACCACTTCTTGCGGACGGTCCACCTTCACACTGCACAGAGCCCAGCGCTTTCACTCGTGTGCACCAATTAACATGTTTGATTGATTAAATTAATGACTGATGGAAATAAATCAACTTCAATTCAGATCAATTCACTAAAGGAATGATTATTGTGATGTTCGCTTATTTGCATTTCTATCTGGCACACGTATATTAAAGTGCCGCTATTATGCTCTTTTAAAGGTTGCTAATGTTGTTTTGTTTTCTCCTACAACAGATTCTCATGCATCCAAATCAAAGACACTTTAATTTCCTCATAATCTGCACTGCAGCATCAGCTCTTTTCTCTCAGACTCTGAAACGCTTCCATCAAAGATTCAGGCTCTCTAAGCTCCGCCTCTCTGAGAGCTGCTCTGCTGTGATTGGTCGGAAAGCAAACGCTCATTATCATATCTGAAGCTCAGCTCTTGATCACAGTGATCCGAACAGTAACGATTACCGCATCAATCTCAGAAAACAGCGTCTTCTCGACATCAACAACACGAACCAAACTCTTCCAGTCTCAGATAAACCACAGTGTTTGAGGGCGGGGCTAAGAGACGCTGTTCAGCCAATCAAGACCATACGGTGGGCATTATGTAAATTAGTTACAAACTAATGTAGGTTCGAATGGGAAGATTTATCTTTTTTGAAACAATCCTAAAACCTGCTGAGAAACGAGGAGCGTGAACTAAAATGAGCAGTTCGACACAAGCATGCCCGGGAAACTCATGAATATTCATGCAGGCCCCGCCCACTGCCTCTACAGATGCGCAACTCACTTCTGCTCCACATTTCACATAGACCAGTGCTGCAAAAGGGAGAGCGCGCAAAACTTGTCATTTGAAAGCGAAAAACAGAGAAATTGATAAATTATACGCATGTAATTATAAAGTTTTGGAAAACTCCTTAAGGCAGGATCTTAGGCGTTGGAAAATCCTGCCACTAACGATATTTGAAAAAAATAGGAACTGTAATAATGAATGTATTGCCATGCTTTCTTTTTCTTTTCCAGAACCTTCCTCTGTATCTAACAAGTGCATGTTTTAAGGAGTGGGAAAGAATGCTAGGGAAGTTTATATGGGATGAAAAGAAGCCAAGGGTAAAACTTAAAATTTTGCAACAAAGTAGGGAACAAGGTGGGTTGGGTCCACCAAATTTGAGCCTTTATTATCATGCAGCTCAAGTCAAAAGCATTTTAGTTTTGATGAATAATAAAATGAATCCTAAATGGAAATCTATTGAGAACAAATTGGTAGACTCACCCACCTCTCTAATTTTCTCAGGGCAAACTGCAGAAAGGGTAAAACATTTGAATTACTCTATTTACCATACATGGAAGAGTTGGAAAAGATTATGTAAAATTATGAAAATAAAATCAACTGATATGGTTTGCCTGAGGGAAATTAGTCAAGACCCAGACTTCACTCCAAATCGTATGGATGAGACTTTCAGGATATGGGAAACTAAGGGACTTACAAGATTTCACAAAATGTTCAAAGACCATGCAGTTGATACATTTGAAAATCTAAGGACTATAACCTTTCAAGTAATCATTTTTTTAGATACCTCCAAGTAAGGAGCTATATAATAACAAATTTACAGTCTTTCCAAGACCTTAGTCCTATCGTGGAGCATATCTTGAGAGTCTAGGAAAAGTTGAGTTTCAACTTTCAAGAGAGAGAGAGAGAGAGAGAGAGAGTGAGAGAGCGTGTGTGTGTGTGTGTGTGTGTGTGTGTGTGTGTGTGTGTTCTCGTACCTGATCTCGTGGCGTAGCGCGGCAGTGAAGAGTTGCAGCAGAAGGAAAGCCTCCCTGCAGTCGGAGCCGTAGTTGAAGAGAGTGAAGATCACCGTCTCCATGAAGCTGGTGCTTTTATTCTGAGGCATCAGGAAGATCAGCTGAGCCAGATACAGCGGCTGCGTCTATAAACACACACACAGAGAGAGACACGAACGAGTGTGAGTGAGTGAGTGAGTGTGTGTGTGTGTGTGTGTGTGTGTGTGTGTGTGTGTGTGTGTGTGTGTGTGTGTGTGTGTACCTGCAGCAGGTAGAACAGGTGCTGATAGGCCTCAAGTTTGTCTCTCTTCTCTTTACTGAGGGCTTTCAGGCCCTTGTGTTTGTCCAGAGCCATCATGTCACTCAACTGCTCCTTATTCTTCTTAGTGAGCTTCTTACAGTGAGACACCACCTCCTACAGACAGACAGACAATCAGACAGACAGAAATACAACCAGACAGACAGTCAATCAGACAGACAGAAACACAACCAGACAGACAGTCAATCAGACAGAGTCAATCAGTCAATCAGACAGTCAATCAGACAGACAGTCAATCAGTCAATCAGACAGTCAATCAGACAGACAGTCAATCAGTCAATCAGACAGTCAATCAGACAGACAGTCAATCAGACAGTCAATCAGACAGACAGTCAATCAGACAGACAGTCAATCAGACAGACAGTCAATCAGTCAATCAGACAGTCAATCAGACAGACAGTCAATCAGACAGACAGTCAATCAGACAGTCAATCAGACAGACAGTCAATCAGACAGTCAATCAATCAGACAGTCAATCAGACAGACAGTCAATCAGACAGACAGTCAATCAGACAGACAGTCAATCAGACAGTCAATCAGACAGACAGACAGTCAGTCAATCAGACAGACAGACAGTCAATCAGTCAATCAGACAGACAGTCAATCAGTCAATCAGACAGACAGTCAATCAGACAGACAGTCAATCAGACAGACAGTCAATCAGACAGACAGTCAATCAGACAGACAGTCAATCAGACACAGTCAATCAGACACAGTCAATCAGACACAGTCAATCAGACACAGTCAATCAGACACAGTCAATCAGACACAGTCAATCAGACACAGTCAATCAGACACACAGTCAATCAGACACACAGTCAATCAGACACACAGTCAATCAGACACAGTCAATCAGACAGACAATCAGACAGTCAGACAGTCAATCAGACAGTCAGACAGTCAATCAGACAGACAGTCAATCAGACAGACAGTCAATCAGACAGACAGTCAATCAGACAGTCAATCAGACAGACAGTCAATCAGACAGACAGTCAATCAGACAGACAGTCAATCAGACACAGTCAATCAGACACAGTCAATCAGACACAGTCAATCAGACACAGTCAATCAGACACAGTCAATCAGACACAGTCAATCAGACACAGTCAATCAGACACACAGTCAATCAGACACACAGTCAATCAGACACACAGTCAATCAGACACACAGTCAATCAGACACAGTCAGTCAATCAGACACACAGTCAATCAGACACACAGTCAATCAGACACACAGTCAATCAGACACACAGTCAATCAGACACACAGTCAATCAGACACAGTCAATCAGACACAGTCAATCAGACACAGTCAATCAGACAGACAATCAGACAGTCAGACAGTCAATCAGACAGTCAGACAGTCAATCAGACAGTCAGACAGTCAATCAGACAGACAGTCAATAAGACAGTCAATCAGACAGTCAATCAGACAGTCAATCAGACAGACAGTCAATCAGACAGACAGTCAATCAGACAGACAGTCAATCAGACAGACAGTCAATCAGACAATCAGACAGACAGTCAATCAGACAGAAAGTCAATCAGACAGACAGTCAGACAATCAGTCAATCAGGCAGTCAGTCAGACAATCAGACAGACAGACAGTCAATCAGACAGACAGAAATACAATCAGTCAGACAGACAGTCAATCAGACACAGTCAATCAGACAGACAGTCAGACAATCAGAAAGACAGTCAATCAGAAATACAATCAGTCAGACAGACAGACAGTCAGACAGAGAGACAGACAGGCAGACGAACAGAGCCGCTGTGTCTCCGCTGGTGGTCTGACCTGTAGTGTGACCCGGTTCCGGACCAGCAGGCCGATCTTCAGGTCCATGAGGTCCAGGTCATGCTCCTGCTGCCTGTTGGCCCTGATGGACCTCACCACCTCCTCCCTGAGCCTCAGCAGCTCCGCCTCCTGACGGATGTCAGCGTCTCCACACTCCAGCAGGTGCGCGAACTTACGCACCACCGACAGCGGCGGCGCGCTCGAGTGAACTGCAAACACACACACACATTCACACTCGGGTCACAACACATTACAGCCACAAACAGGGTTAGAAATTAACTTTCATTCACCGGCCAATTTGGCTACTAAATGGCTACACACACAGTATACTGCATATCGCCATCTCCTCTTCCTCTTTCATCATCACCAAATATGTGTTTTAGGTGGACAGATCAAAACAGTAAAAAGAACAATTAATTAGGATATTTGAAAATAACAATGTCTTTTCTGTAAACCAAATGTTTTTAATCTTAGCTATTCCTTCAATGCAAATGAACAAGCGCTGTTATATGTAGCATAGTGTTGTGTGTGTGTGTTCATGTGAGCAGATATGAGCAGATTCTATGCAATACGCTGTATTTAATATATCATGATGACTCACGAGTATGTGCGCTAAATCTGCAGATTTGACTTACTCGAACTTCTCCAGGAAACTGAGTAAACATAATAAGTAACACCAAATTGGCTCGTGATTTGCCAGCGTTTCCCGCCACAGCTGATTTTTACCCGCATTAGGCGAGTGTTCATTTCAAACGTTTGAACCGAACTATCAAATATTGTGAAGTTTATCATCAGTGACTGACCCAGTAAGCGATACTCCTCGCGGGCTCTGCTGGCTCTGAAGAACGCCTGGATCCGGATTATAGCTCCAACCTGACAGATAAATACACACACAGATGAACACACACACACACACACACACACACACACTCATCATGATGCCAGACGCAGGCGTGACCCTCACATGTCTCCTGAAGTAAGCGAGCCGGGCGAGATAGTTCCTGCGGGCGAGCCACATCTTCACTGCGGCCTGGATCTGAGAGCACAGAGTCACACGTGAGTCCACACACACACACGCACACACACGCACGCACGCACACACACACTTTACCTTGAGGACGGCTCTCCAGTTCTGGTACAGATACTGCAGTCTGCGCCGGTATTCTCTCTGCTGTCTGTACCTCCTCCAGTGAGACTGATGACACAAATTCAGCACTGTATCATAAATCATTAGAGGTGCAACAATGTATCAAAAATGAGACGCTATGTATCGTGCATTGTTCACCCAAAATGAAAGATTAGATTTAATTTGGCATCAAATATGGTAAACAAGGAAAGTTTGAGCTAAAGTTTCACAAATTTTAACTAATTATTAATCAATTAAAAATAAAATACATTACTTACAACTCGTGTGTTTAAAAAGACAATTCTAAAGTTTAAATATTGCAAGTTTTTTTCCTCCTGATTGCAAGTTTTTTTAATCTCACAATTATTCAGACTATAATGATTGCCAGAAAAATTAAAATACATTTTAATGTATGGGGGGGGGGGGGGGGGGGGGGGGTGTATACACACACATATATACACACACTTTATGAATTCAATTAATTATGCTTTTTAATTATGAAAATAATATTAAACCATTAAAATGGAATCCATAAAACCCGAAATAGAGAAAATATACACACATTTCATTGAGCCGTAAACATGTAAACTTTTAATAAATTGTTGTTAAATTCTTCATTCATAATTAGACATGCTTTATGATTAATAAACTATAAAATCAAATATAAACCCACATATTTTGTGGTTTAATTTCAACCACAAAACTCCTTGAATCCATTACAAAAAAAATGTGTATTTGTGGTTCAAGTGCGACAAAAGTCCCAGGGTCTTGGATTGTTTTCATTTTTTCACATACAAAAAATACCAGGTCAAAATGACCTGAGGGTTAAACCCGTCTAGTCTAACCGTGTATATTTGCACACTAGTTCTCCCTCGGCATGTCGATGTCCAGGTGAGTCTCACCTGTATGGTGAGGGCGGCAGGTCTCTGTGTGTTGAGGAAGTGCAGGCGCTCGGTCAGCTTCTGTCGCAGCAGAAACCCCCGCATGCGCGCCTGCATCTGCTGAACCAGCGACTCACTGGCCTTCCACTGCACATCTCTGCTGTGGGCCGAGGTAACACGACTGCACACCGCCTGCAGGGGGCGACACACACACACACACACACAAGTTCTGGGGTGTTTCCCGTATAACGCTGTAACTCGTGCTTCACTACTATGGTACGATACATCATTGGAGAAATCTACTATAGTCACGACTGTTTCCTGAAACCATATTCTCGCAAATTAGTCGTTCAACCGCGTTGGTTAATGATGTCACGCAGGTTATGGAGTAATAACTACTGTTAATGAATCTGTTTGAGATCAACGCTCACACACACACGACTCTGCGACGCTCACACACACACGACTCTGCGACGCTGTCGCTCACACACACACGACTCTGCGACGCTGTCGCTCACACACACACGACTCTGCGACGCTGTCGCTCACACACACACACGACTCTGCGACGCTGTCGCTCACACACACACACGACTCTGCGACGCTGTCGCTCACACACACACACGACTCTGCGACGCTGTCGCTCACACACACACACGACTCTGCGACGCTGTCGCTCACACACACACACGACTCTGCGACGCTGTCGCTCTCACACACACACGACTCTGCGACGCTGTCGCTCACACACACACACGACTCTGCGACGCTGTCGCTCACACACACACACGACTCTGCGACGCTGTCGCTCACACACACACACGACTCTGCGACGCTGTCGCTCACACACACACACGACTCTGCGACGCTGTCGCTCACACACACACACGACTCTGCGACGCTGTCGCTCACACACACACACGACTCTGCGACGCTGTCGCTCACACACACACACGACTCTGCGACGCTGTCGCTCACACACACACACGACTCTGCGACGCTGTCGCTCACACACACACACGACTCTGCGACGCTGTCGCTCACACACACACACGACTCTGCGACGCTGTCGCTCACACACACACACGACTCTGCGACGCTGTCGCTCACACACACACACGACTCTGCGACGCTGTCGCTCACACACACACACGACTCTGCGACGCTGTCGCTCACACACACACACGACTCTGCGACGCTGTCGCTCACACACACACGACTCTGCGACGCTGTCGCTCACACACACACGACTCTGCGACGCTGTCGCTCACACACACACGACTCTGCGACGCTGTCGCTCACACACACACGACTCTGCGACGCTGTCGCTCACACACACACGACTCTGCGACGCTGTCGCTCACACACACACGACTCTGCGACGCTGTCGCTCACACACACACGACTCTGCGACGCTGTCGCTCACACACACACGACTCTGCGACGCTGTCGCTCACACACACACGACTCTGCGACGCTGTCGCTCACACACACACGACTCTGCGACGCTGTCGCTCACACACACGACTCTGCGACGCTGTCGCTCACACACACACGACTCTGCGACGCTGTCGCTCACACACACACGACTCTGCGATGCTGTCGCTCACACACACACACGACTCTGCGACGCTGTCGCTCACACACACACACACGACTCTGCGACGCTGTCGCTCACACACACACACGACCCTGCGATGGTGTCTGCCGATGTTCATTGGAACGATGGTCTCGGGAAACACGACTCGCTGAACTGCTGATCACGACAGGACCTGCGACCATAGTTGCTAACGATGCTTTAGGAAACACACTCCTGTTGTTTACTGCATACTCTGGCACATTCAGTGTGTTCTGCTGTGCATGTCTCACCTGTATGTCCTCGTGCGTCAGGAAGATGCTGTTCTGGACGAACCCCTGAGGTCTTTCCCAGCTGCCCTCCAGTTTCTGCAGGTGGAAGAAATACGAGCTGCGGTCCGGCAGTTTAGTCCTCATCCACGCACTTCTGTTATCACCTGCACAACACACAAACTCACACTTATAAGGTGCAGTGTGTGTTTTAGCGGCATCTAGTGGTGAGGCTGTGAATCGCACCCAACAGGTGGCCGACAGGAAGTGATGTCGTCGTCGTCTGAGACAGCAGAGAGTAGGCAAATCAATGAGGTTTCTTTACAAAGACAAATCAAGAAACTATGTTAACTTAATTATTCAGTAAAACGATGTTATTGCGAATATTATTGTGACTTTTTTATCATTGTGTCAGTGTTTTATTCGCTGACTTTAGCAGCTTCTTATGAAGAACAACAGTGACGAAGCGCGTTTGTCCGCTCAGGGCCACCGTAGAAACATGACGCTGTCAGCGGACCCGCGATGTGTGTAGACAGAAATGCCTCATTCTAAGCTAATAAACACACAACGCTTCATTATAAGGTCTTTATTCAGCACTGAAAACATAGTTATGTATATGAAAATGTCATGATCATGACAGTGGGTACATTTTAAAAATCGAGGGTTTAAAGTTTGTCGATCGTGAGTCTGCACTGTGAAGCTGATCTCCTGTCCACAGAAAATAAAGGTTATTATTATTATTATTATTATATTATTCACTTTACACGGACCGGCCGTCACACACAGTAACACGCGATCCCCCGGGCTACAAATGCACACTTCAGAAGATCTCACCGCTGGATTCGATTAAATCCACAGGGTTTGTGAAACTAAATATTTATTAGATATTCAGAGATTTTTTGAATGATATAGATGCATATTTTCTGAATGTTGACGGTAAATGAGAAAGTTAGCCTATTGTTTGCCTTTCTGATACTAATAATTTAAAAGCAAACGCTGTACTTTTTCAAAAAAAAAAAACTTTAATTTTCTTTGTTTAACAGTTTATCTAATAACGTATCGGCTGACTGTTAAACCGAGGCCGTAAACTAATGAAGACGGAGAAGAATTTGAGTGTTGTGCGACCAGGCGCTGTCCATCAAAATAAAAGTCCCGCTTAAAACACATCGGCCAATCAGAAAAAGGTAGCCGATGCCGATATTGAAGAAAAAAAAAAAAAGAGGCAAATATTGGCGGATATATCGGTCGACCGCTAGCCCTGATATACTTCAAACTAAATAGAACAAACAAACACACCTCAGAACTGTCATTGGTCCATGGCGATGATGTAATAGGGGTGTGGCTACACCTTCTTCGAAGTGTTCATTTTCAAGTTCAGTAAAAACGAACACGAACTTTATAGTAGAAACTGAAGTTGTAATTGAAAGTGACACTGACAGTTTTTCATGTGTAAAACTGTAAAGCTGCTGCTTTAAAGCGATCTATTGTGTAACGTGTCTGAATAGCAGAACTGCCGCAAACATCCACATCACGATGATCAGATGCTTTCTCAGTTTTGTTCGGGTTTTTTTTTTTGTTATTGAGAGGAAATATTTACACATTCATCTAAATGTGTCCGGCGTCGGGATGTTCGTTAACAGCATTTCACTGCAGAGGTATTTAAAACTCCTTTTACTCCAAAGAGAAGAATGAAACAGAACTTCACCGTGAGAACAGAGGCCATGGACGCTCGTGTGTGTGTGTGTGTGTGTGTGTGTGTGAGACTGACCCTCCTGTGTTTTGGCCCTCAGCAGGGCGCTCAGCTCCGTCTGGTACCCGTCAGCACACTCGGACACGACGCTCCTCAGCGCCACCTCTGGCAGACGCAGCACTCGCACCGTCTGGGACGCTCGGCCCTCTTTAACAGCCTGATTCACTGCGGCCAGACCCAGACACACTACACACACACACAGCAACAGGGGACATTTGATTGACCATTTTCCTGAAAGTGATGAGATAAACTCTTAAGGCCTGTTCACACTAAGAACGATAACTGAGTCCACACCAGCGAACGATAGCGGTCTGTGTGTTCTGAGCTCGCGCTGCGGCTTCAAAGCGTGTACAACGTCACTGAACACGTTTCTGCGGTTCTTGTTGCATTTCCAGGCTTTAACCAGCAGATGTCCTCAGCATGCTGTGTTTGAGTGAAGCTAGCGTAATGAGCTAATAATCGAAGAGAATTTAGCCGACGTGCTCAATATAAAACTGTTTTTCAGCGCAAGCGAGACAGTGTAGTGTAGAGGAGCGCTGACACCTGAGCTAATACTTCTGTTTATTCACAGGGTGTGAACCACTGTTTTCCATATCCAGGAGCTTGAAAAGGAGCTTGACTTGTCAAACAGTGGATTTTTCTGCATCTCTACGGTTAACTTCTCCACAATGTCGCTTAAATTAGCATGTTTTCTGGTTGGCTGTCAGTGTTTCATCGTTCTGAAAGTGATCCCAAATATATTGTTATAGCTGTGGTGTGAACTCTGCTATTCTTTAATATTGAGGACGCTTTTTAGACTATCTTTATAGTTATCCTCCTTGGTGTGAACGGGCCTTTACGATGTAAAGCTGGAGGGCATGTAACAAATATAACTCAAGGCAAGACACTCCAGGTGAATACGACAAAATTGAATACTACTTCCCCAGTTTACTGATTACTTTAGGAATTGCAAACATGTTTTGCATAGGAAGTTTCATGAAATATTTTTTAATATGCAAAATAGGCATTATCTAATTAAATATGCACTCATTTACATAAATTCACAGAACATTGGATAAAGCCAGGTTTGAGATTCTGATTTGATTTTGTTGATAAAGGTTTTTCCAGAGTGGATTCTGGATTTCATATCACTCCATAAATTAGAAAATACTGTCAACAGACAGGAATAAATATATTTTCACCATGTTTTAGGGGTAAAATGTTGTATGGTATCGAGGGGTTGTGTGCATCCACTCACTCTTCAGTGCTTTCTGAGTGTCCTGATTGGCTAGTCTCACACCTTCCTGAATGTCAGCCAACCAGAGCTCAGCTCCAGGGTCACGGCTCACCTGCACACACAGGACAGTTTCATCAGGGACAGGACTAACACAGCAGGCGCTTTCATACTGGATAGTTCTAGGAACGAGCCTCCAGGATGGTTCCCCGAGAGCTAATGGTCCCATGGGAAGGTTCTCCTGGTTGCGTTCGCAGCGCCAGCAGGGACTCTGAGGTGACGTGAGACGCGCTTGTTGTTGGGACTTTTATTTTGCCGGCGCTGAGAACGACTGAGCTCACAGTGCTCACATTCTCCTGTTCATTAGTTTACGACCTGTCTAACAGTCCTGTCGAATACTTTATTATATAGAACTGTTAGAAAGTAGACAGTGATAAAGTTATTAGCGTATGGTGTGTGTTGATGTCCAGTGTTGCTGAGCAGAAATACAGAATCATGTTTCTCTCGGTCACGTTGCATTTTCTCCTCAGCGTAAAGATAAAGAGCTCCATCTGTTAGTTAGTGGAGTAAATATATAGGCTATAATCTGTGTGTTTACGCGGCCTTTATTAATAATGGCGGATGCTGGTGTTTCGAGTGTTATCGGCCAATCAGAGGACACTACCGTCACTGTAGTTCCTATAGCGCTGCTTTACACGACCAGGAACTATGAAAAGGTTCCTCCGGTGCGGTAACAGTATCTTTATTATCCTTCAAATTCTAAAAAAGGTAAACGGATAAATAAATAAAAATGGTACAAATAAAGTGCAGCACATTCAATGACTGTTTTTTTACCCATTGAAAGGATACCATGACAAAGATATCACTTCACTTATTCAAAAAAAAAAAAATTCTCTCGATCATATTCTCTCGAATATGATTATTTTTCTCCTGAAGAATGAAAGCTGCATCATATTCTTGGATATTTATAATGAGCAAAATCACTCATAGCCATGCAAAACGCCTCTATATCGATATCAGACGGGCTGCAGCGTTACTTTTGCATGAAACGATGGTTTTACGAATTAAATTAAACACTAATTCCACATATTTTGTCTTTTAATAATTCAAGCACTTTAAAGTATCTTTTCATATATTTGGCCGTTTCATGGGTTTTCCAAGACTTAAATTTCAAAAACTCAAATTCAAGCACTTGTTAGAATCAGGTGCAATCCAATTGAATGCATTTAAAGACCGGTGCAGTAAGACCCCAGTAACTGCAGACGCATCACTACACCTCTGCCTTGTGTCGTTTGGCTCGGGTCAGCAGGTCGTGGTAGCGCGTGGCGTTGAGCTGAAACACGTCCTCCAGGCCACCGGAGGGCAGCATCAGCGCCGAGAGCGTCTTCTGAGGATCACTGCGACTCAGAGCCTGGTTGATCAGACCGATGGTGAGAATCTCTGTGGAGATCAACAACAAACCATCAATTACTAATGCTGCAAACTAATAATTATAACCAGAGCCACTCTGAGAACATTTCTGATCGACTGACGTTCATGTTCCTCGTGGGCGGCGGTGTTGACGGTGTTCAGTCCCGTCTGCAGGGCGTTCCAGGAGAGAAGAGCTTTACCTGCCCTCCTCTTCTGCTCACACAGCTCCTCGAAGTACCTGAACACAGTTATTACGCCAGATATTAACCCTGGAAAGCTTGACATGAAAAAATATCCCATGCAAAATCTAAAACAAAAAAGCCTGCATGCTTTTTTTGTGGATTATATTTGATCCATCAGGCTTTTATCACTCATATAGTCTGATATACTGAGAATATTGAGCTCAGTTTTATTCAGAGCAAAAATATGGAGTCGGAAGCAGATGCTGATATTTATATGAAATGTTGATGCTTTTAATGTAAATCAGAGATATTTATAACAGTACAGCAGATACTGACACAAAATGCATATCAATATCTGCCAATAAGTCTTAGTAAGATGTTTAAAAACTTAGTTTAGGATCTGTAGTTGTAAAACATATGCAATACAATGATGATTGAGGGAAGAACAGATAAAGCTTCCTCAAAAGCCTCAAAAGAGTTATTCTTGCGTTTCCTTGATAAATCAGAGCAGATCTGACACAGAAAGACTCGTGAAGCTCGAGCTGAAGGAGGACGCTTGTACAATTACACTAAAAGACTTTTACTGGAGAACGATCAGAGGCAGAAGCACTGCAGGAGATTGACAGGTTTATCAGATCATGTTCATCATTTAGAGCCTTAGAAATTCACGTATCAAACATGTTAGCGATACCACAGTTTTACTCCCTTAACTGTCAGCCTTTTGATTTCATTTATTTAAATAAAAGCAGACAAATAAAATCTAGATCCAATCAGAGTTCGAAATAAGTAAGATGTCCATATATATATATATATATATATTTATACAGTGAGTGTCATTAGTGAACGGTCCGACCTCTGAATAAGGCCATCATCGATGTCAGCGAGTCCAGCGGCAGGACTGACTAGCGCAGCGCTGAACGCACCGAAGTCTTTAACCTCCACAGCCTGATTGACCAGAGCAACCGCTGACAGCATCTCCACCGCGACGAACAACTCCTCCTGCTGCAGACAACCCTGAAAACAAGCATCACAGCGGTACAAGATAAAACACTTCATAACATCTCATCATTTCAGTGTAACATTTTAACACTCATCGTTTCGTTTCACTGTAACATTTTAACATCTCATTGTTTCACTGTAACATTTTAACACTCATCGTTTCGTTTCACTGTAACATTTTAACACTCATCGTTTCACTGTAACATTTTAACATCTCATCGTTTCGTTTCACTGTAACATTTTAACATCTCATCGTTTCGTTTCACTGTAACATTTTAACATCTCATCGTTTCGTTTCACTGTAACATTTTAACATCTCATTGTTTCGTTTCACTGTAACATTTTAACACTCATCGTTTCGTTTCACTGTAACATTTTAACATCTCATCGTTTCACTGTAACATTTTAACATCTCATTGTTTCACTGTAACATTTTAACATCTCATTGTTTCGTTTCACTAACATTTTAACATCTCATTGTTTCGTTTCACTGTAACATTTTAACATCTCATCGTTTCACTGTAACATTTTAACATCTCATTGTTTCACTGTAACATTTTAACATCTCATTGTTTCGTTTCACTGTAACATTTTAACATCTCATCGTTTCGTTTCACTGTAACATTTTAACATCTCATCGTTTCACTGTAACATTTTAACATCTCATCGTTTCGTTTCACTGTGACATTTTAACATCTCATTGTTTCACTGTAACATTTTAACATCTCATCGTTTCGTTTCACTGTAACATTTTAACATCTCATCGTTTCGTATCACTGTAACATTTTAACATCTCATCGTTTCGTTTCACTGTGACATTTTAACATCTCATCTCACCACACACATTTGGCATCATCATCCAGTTAACAGTGCTTATCCTGCTCCGGAACAGGTTTTAAATCGAGGTAAAAAGCCATACAAACCCAGCTTCTAAAAATATTAAAAATCAGGTTTTCGATTTTTATCGATTCTCATTTTTAGTGGTTTGAAACATTATTTTAGTCTGTGCCGTTTTCACTTGAATAAACAAAACGTCACTAAAGATTATTTGTAATAATAATCTTATAACAATTAATCTAGTCATAATAATCTTTGTACTTTGATTTTTTTTATATGAAACCAAGTCTCAGCTTTTAAATCCTGTCTTTCATCAATAAATGCAGTCAGTAACCCAGGGTTTAGAAGGAGGTTAAGCCAGGGTTTAGAAGGTTAGGTTTAGAAAGCAGGTTAACCCAGGGTTTAGAGTAGGTTAACCCAGGGTCAGGCGGTGTGTTACCTGTGGACACTGGTGCTGCAGGGGTGCCAGCTCTCTCTGGTAAAGCTCCGCAGCGAACGGATAGACGTCTGGCAGATGAGCATCTGGGTTCATTAGTGCCCGAACCGTCTGACGAGCTTCTCCACGCTGCACGGCCTCGTTTATTTTACTCACCGCCTGTTGAACTGCACGCACACACACCTTACTGTACATGAAACAGCATTTATTTTAATATTTACAAATGTCCTTAATGTCACTTTTGATCAAACTAATGTGTCCATGTATTATTGTGTACAAAGTGGCTGCTTTTAAAGGCATGATCTCTGATTTCATAAAAAATATCTTCAATTGTGTTCAAAAGATGAAGCAATGTCTTATGGGTTTGGAACGAAATGAGCAATTGATGACAGAATTGGGTGAACTATCCCTTAAACAGCAAAAATGAACTCTACTAAGGCACTGCACATGCTGCTAATTAGTTTGAGTGCTTCACTGACTGGTTCGATCTCTCTGCGCGTCCTCATTGCCCATGTTGATGGCCTCCTGTAGTTCATCTCTCTCCAGAGGATCAACACATCCCAGATCCTGACAAACACACACTTCAGTCACCAGTGGACAGTTACTGAGTGAGCGGTGAGAGATGATGCTGTGTGTGTGTCTCACCAGGGCTTTCTGCTCTCGATCAGCGCTCATCTGCTCCAGGTACCAGCCGGCGTGATCTCGGACCAGTCCTCTGAGCGCCAGACTGGGGTTCTGCAGGGCACAGATCAGCGCCAGCGGGTCCGCGCAGTCCAGCGCCTCGTCCACACACTCCATCGCCGCGCGCACTGCAACACAGAGAGAGAGAGAGAGAGAGAGCGAGAGAGCGAGCGAGAGAGAGAGCGAGAGAGATAGAGAGAGAGAGAGAGAGAGAGAGAGAGAGAGAGCGAGAGAGAGCGAGAGAGAGAGCGAGAGAGAGAGCGAGAGAGAGAGCGAGAGAGAGAGCGAGAGAGAGAGCGAGAGAGAGAGCGAGAGAGACAGCGAGAGAGACAGCGAGAGAGAGAGCGAGAGAGAGAGACAG